>CM070480.1:2326218-2366218 GCA_036324585.1 Champsocephalus esox | reverse complement strand
CTTATACTTGAGTTAAAGTAGAAGTACTCAGATCTTATACTTAAGTAGAAGTAGAAGTACTCAGATCTTATACTTGAGTAGAAGTAGAAGTACTCAGATCTTATACTTGAGTAGAAGTAGAAGTACTCAGATCTTATACTTGAGTAGAAGTAGAAGTACTCAGATCTTGTTCTTGAGTAAAAGTAGAAGTACTCAGATCTAGTACTTGAGTAAAAGTAGAAGTACTCAGATCTTGTACTTGAGTAAAAGTAGAAGTACTCAGATCTTGTACTTGAGTAAAAGTAGAAGTACTCAGATCTTGTACTTGAGTTAAAGTAGAAGTACTCAGATCTTGTACTTGAGTTAAAGTAGAAGTACTCAGATCTTATACTTAGTAGAAGTAGAAGTACTCAGATCTTATACTTGAGTAGAAGTAGAAGTACTCAGCTTGTGTACTTGAGTAGAAGTAGAAGTACTCAGCTTGTGTACTTGAGTAGAAGTAGAAGTATCAGTTGTGTACTTGAGTAGAGTACTCAGATATTTCTTGAGTAAAAGTAGAAGTACTCAGATCTTGTACTTGAGTAAAAGTAGAAGTACTCGGATCTTGTTCTTGAGTAAAAGTAGAAGTACTCAGATCTTGTAATTGAGTAAAAGTAGAAGTACTCAGATCTTGTACTTGAGTAAAAGTAGAAGTACTCAGATCTTGTACTTGAGTAAAAGTAGAAGTACTCAGATCTTATACTTGAGTTAAAGTAGAAGTACTCAGATCTTATACTTGAGTTAAAGTAGAAGTACTCAGATCTTATACTTAAGTAGAAGTAGAAGTACTCAGATCTTATACTTGAGTAGAAGTAGAAGTACTCAGATCTTATACTTGAGTAGAAGTAGAAGTACTCAGATCTTATACTTGAGTAGAAGTAGAAGTACTCAGATCTTGTTCTTGAGTAAAAGTAGAAGTACTCAGATCTAGTACTTGAGTAAAAGTAGAAGTACTCAGATCTTGTACTTGAGTAAAAGTAGAAGTAGTCAGATCTTGTACTTGAGTAAAAGTAGAAGTACTCAGATCTTGTACTTGAGTTAAAGTAGAAGTACTCAGATCTTGTACTTGAGTTAAAGTAGAAGTACTCAGATCTTATACTTAAGTAGAAGTAGAAGTACTCAGATCTTATACTTGAGTAGAAGTAGAAGTACTCAGCTTGTGTACTTGAGTAGAAGTAGAAGTACTCAGCTTGTGTACTTGAGTAGAAGTAGAAGTACTCAGCTTGTGTACTTGAGTAGAAGTACTCAGATATTGTCCTTGAGTAAAAGTAGAAGTACTCAGATATTGTACTTGAGTAAAAGTAGAAGTACTCGGATCTTGTACTTGAGTAAAAGTAGAAGTACTCGGATCTTGTACTTGAGTAAAAGTAGAAGTACTCGGATCTTGTACTTGAGTAAAAGTAGAAGTACTCAGATCTTGTACTTGAGTAAAAGTAGAAGTACTCGGATCTTGTACTTGAGTTAAAGTAGAAGTACTCGGATCTTGTACTTGAGTAAAAGTAGAAGTACTCGGATCTTGTACTTGAGTTAAAGTAGAAGTACTCAGGTCTTGTACAGATGTGATACAATCACGAGCTCACGTGTGATCACAGAGGAAAGACACGATGCACATAAAGACTTCCTGAACATGAAGTCTAAAGATGGTAATGCTGCATCAAGGCGAGGAGCTCTCGGGAGGCAGCAAGCAGGCACACTTCCGGCGAGGAACCTTCAAAATAAAACACAGCCCAAACTGTCGATGTCATTGTGATAGAAAGTAAATAAATAACATCCGTAATGTTAGGGTTAGAGCAAGTTATAAAGTATTTATGATAGAATGTAACCTTTTTAAAATGCATTAAGATGTATCTTATGCCGATCATAAATAAGCCTTTGAGATTTGATTTACGCAATCGAAAAGTGCACTTATAAATAAAATATATTATTATTATTGCTATTTGCATTTCTACAAAATCGCTTGAAATGATGTCAAAATTCAAACATTTCAAAATCTCAATTCGAATCACTGACAATTACCCTGATGCACATTTTCTCTCGATGCTCTTATTTTGATAGCACACATCTGCCCGTTTCCGGTATGATCTCTTCTTATCTTTCTGACTTGATGTGAGAAACTTCAGGAGGAAAACGCTTCTGTGAGGAAAAGCTGCTCACCGCTGGAGACGCAACCAGAGAGGAGAGGAGCGCGAGGCGAGAACAACCTAATCCAGAGACACACACTCACACTCACACTCACAGGGAGGAGCCTCCCATCTGACACGCACACGCACACACTTAAATGAGGCACACAGACACTTAAACCACACACTCTCTCTCTGCACTGAGGAGCTGCTGCGGAGCGACCACAGATTTACGCGCGGAGGAACTTTTTACGCACGGAGCTTTTTGGAGATGCGGGGTTTGACTCACGAGGACAATGGTGCATTATGGTTACATGTCTCTGTCGTTCTGAAGCGGGAACTGGTGATTTGATCAGCTGGAGCTTTGACTGGACACATCGAGCACTTTGGCACGCGAGTGATTGCTTTTATAAATCGCACGTTTGGAGAATTGTTTTGGAATCAATTCGGCTGATGTGAGAGGAGACGCGCACCTGCCCCCCTCTCGCACCTGACGTCTCCCTTTCGAGAGTTGTATCTACATTATGGACACAGTCAGATTCAGTCTAGCCTGTGTGTGAGTCACGGTGAACACACACACACACACTCGGACACGCACGCAGCTCACACGCGGGTTTTTGGAGGATATTTTCGGAGGATATTAAAGAGACGAAGCGCGGAGCTCAATGCCGAAGCATGAAGTCCTGCTGGGTCCTCCTGCTGCTGCTGCTGCTGGCCCGCGCGCAGCCCGGAGCCTCTGAGGTAATCACAACAACAATAACAACAACTTATATTGGTACTTGTGGGTTTTCTGTCGCCTCTGTTTAATGTGATGCCGTCAACGGAAGCATGTTGAATGACTTCCAGCCCAAAGCGTCGATCTCATTGTGATTGGAAGTAAAACAACTGAACTCTGAGATCCGTAATGTTTCCCTCACCACGTAGAGTCGATCTGCAGAAGTATCCACAGTTAGTCTCAGCTATGAAGTAGTTATGATGGCATGTACAGTGTGAGTTGAAGTCCCGCGGCTGCACAGAGTGTCTCCCGTGTCTCGCTCCTCAACACGCGGAGGTTTAAGAAGGTTAGGACTCAAACAAAGTGCGTATTTCTTTCGAGAGTCTGAAAGAAAGAAGAACAGATAGCCCTCAGGTTGTAGGTCAGACCCACCGCAGGCAGGCCGTGGGCGAACTGCTGAGTGCTGATAGGACCTGTAAGAGGTCAACATGAGGTCACTATAAGATGAACTGTATTTATCCTCGTGGGGATATTCAGGCGTTTATAGCGGCAACAGATTCAAATGAGTATACAGCACACATACAGTGGTTAAGTAACTATTGGAACGAGGTATCACAGCAACACGTTGTGCAGTGAGTGTGCAGTTAGTGTGCAGTGAGTGTGCAGTTAGTGTGCAGTTAGTGTGCAGATGTGAGAGCAGGTCAAAGCCTTCAACAACAGTCCTGGTTACTATAGGAGAATACACCTGAATGCTTCTTACCTCGCTTGCATAGTGTGTGTGTGTGTGTGTGTGTGTGTGTGTGTGTGTGTGTGTGTGTGTGTGTGTGTGTGTGTGTGTGTGGTGTGTGTGTGTTATACGATATACACACCAGTGTATAGGAGAGCTGTGTGAGGTGTCCAGAGAGCAGCAGGGACTCCATGTGTCACACTGACTCTGACAGTCTTGGGATGACGGGATCTGTTGTCTCAGGAGAAATGTTTGACACACACCCCCAGTAACGAAACAGTGTGTGTTCGAAACAGTGTGTGTTCTGTGTGGAAGATGTGCAAACCCCACCACCTGTAAAGCTAGTGTATCAAATAGCACCTCATGCTATCTGCTGGTGCCTATACCGACACAAGGCCAGGCACCACAGTGACTGGACTATAACCGGTACACAGAATGTATAACGTGACTTTCCAACCTGTATGAACCCAAACCAGATCTTTCCCTGAACCTATAGCCAGGTCATTATGTTGCCTTCACAAACCCTTGACCTCCATGCTAAATGTCCTCCTGCAGGGGAACACTGTGGAAGGATGCATCCTTTGTGTGGATCGACGATCTGTATATCATCTGGCCACAGTCTTAAATCAGTCAAACGGCGAAGTATGATTGGTTCTTGTGTCTTTGCTCTGTGCCGAAGGAGCAATGATTTCAACTTGAGCACCTCGAGCAAACTGTCTGTATACTTATAGCTACGAGGCAAGTAACTGACACACACCTCCAAACACGACCTGAAACATACAGTAATCTCCTCGGGGTAAAAACTATTGTCAACAAAGGGTAGGGCGACTTTCAGCTAAAAGGTCTGCACGGAACTCTGGGAGGATTTCATTTAGTTCAGCTCAAGCATCATGGTGTGGTTCACGCTTTGCTTCGAATCCACTCAACCCTTTTTGTACTCGCAGTAAATCTCCAAAAAGTAAGGCACTATATTTCGTATCCCAGGTAATCGACAGGTCGTTGCTAAAGTATTTAAAGAAAGTAGGGCCCATTCCCAAACCGCCCCCGACACCCTACCCCTCCGTTTGCGTTCACACGGAGGGTCCGCCATATTGAGGGCTGTTCCAAAGCAACGAGTGTGGAGCGGTGTGGAGGGGGAGGGGGCTGTCTTTCGATAACCTCATATGTTTTTAACTTAGGATCATTTAGTCTAGAAAAAGGTAAATGTGTGCCTTTTATTATAAAGTTGTGTTTATTTACAGACTGTTGCAAAAACTAAGAAGGTTTCAAACTAAAAGAGCTTTGAAACACAATCAAAGATGTTTGGAGTTTTATTTGAGTTATTCATTTAAACTTTTTGTCTAAGAGAAGCTGATTTGAAACCGTTGTTACATACAGTTACGGCACTTCCTGTTTCTGCCGGAGAGAGGGGAGGCCGTCCCAAAGCTGGCTGCTGTGTTTAGAGTACATTGCATTTAGCTGAGGCTTTTATCCAAAGCGACGTACAATAAGTGCGTTCGACCAACAAAATACAAACTTGAAGAAAACAGAATCATAAAGTACATCAGGTTTCATAGAGCCAAGCATTTCAAGTGCGACTCAACTGGCTTTAGAGGAGCCAGTCCTTTGTTAGTATATAAGTGCTTTGTTAGTAGTTCTATCCTCGAGGTGGAGTCCAGAGAGATGAGCTTCAGTCTGGAAGGTGTGTAAGCTTTCTGCGGTCCTGATGTCAATGGGAGCTCATTCCACCATCTTGGAGCCAGGACAGCAAACCCACGTGTTTCTGCTGATGGGAACTTGGGTCCCCCTCGCAGTGAGCGTGCAGCGAGTCGATTGGCTGATGCAGAGCGGAGTGCACGTGCTGGGGTGCACGGTTTAACCATGTCCTGGATGTAGGAAGGGCCAGATCCATTCGCAGCATGGTACACAAGTACCAGGGTCTTGAAGTGGATTCTAGCAGTTACCGGAAGCCAGTGGAGGGAGCGGAGGAGCGGCGTGGTGTGGGAACATTCAGGAAGGTTGAAGACCAGACGAGCCGCTGCATTCTGAATGAGCTGCAGAGGTCGGATGGCACATGCAGGGAGACCAGCCAGGAGGGAGTTGCAGTAGTCTAGGCGTGAGGTGATGAGAGCCTGGACCAGAACCTGCGTGGCTCTCTGGGTCAGCTGGGGACGCGTCCTCCTGATGTTGTAGAGCGTGTATCTGCAGCAGCGGGTTGTAGCAGCGATGTTTGCAGTGAAGGACAGGTTGTTATCTAGGGTCACACCCAGAGTCCTTGCAGTCTGGGTCGGGGAAACAACAGAGGTGCCGATGTTGATCGTCAGGTCAAGAGAGGGTCAATCTTTTCCCGGAAGGAAAAGCAGTTCAGTCTTCTCAAGGTTGAGCTTGAGGTGATGAGCGGACATCCACTGAGAGATGTCAGCTCGACAAGCAGAGATGCGTGCGACGACCTGGGTCTCTGAGCGGGGGAAGGGCAGGATTAATTGGGTGTGGTCAGCGTAGCAGTGGTATGAAAAACCATGCGGGCTAATGACTGATCCGAGCGAGTTTGTGTACAGGGAGAAGAGGAGGGGACCAAGAACAGAGCCCTGAGGGACCCCTGAAGTTAATTAACAAGGGTCGGACTCGGACCCTCTCCAAGTGACCCTGTAGGTGCGGGTTTACTCCCTCCATCTGACAGGATGAGCCTCGTTGAGCTGCCAGTGTGACTACAGACGGAGGGGTAGGGTCGAGGGAGTGGTTTGGGATTGGGCCTAAGTCTGGTTGGATGGGTGTGTCTGAAAAACCCTTCCACCCAGGAGACAGACGTTTGCTTCCTGTGTGAAACCAGAAGTGAACACTGATTTATTTGCTACGTAACATCCTTACTTTGCGGCACTTTCCTTACAACCCAAACCAACACCTGCCCCTCCCCCTCTCTGCCAAGGCGCCACTGGTTGCTGGACCTACGGATGTTGAAAACCCACAGTTTTATGTTTTCATATTTGAAACGTAAAGTTGTTTAAGGTTGCAGAAGTGTCTCATTGGGTCATGTCTCTATCACCTGTCTGAAGTGGACGATCAGGTGACCTCTGTAAAGCTAAGCAATGCTAGCATGTAGCAATTAGAGTAGGCGGAGCTCTGTGGTTAAGTTTCGGCAGCAAACACTGTGGGGTTAACTCCAGAGAAAGATGATAACAGGTTGACGGGTCTGAAGGACCAGCACGGACTGATCCGTCTGTGATTCACACCCAACCATTCGTTATGTTGTCGAGTTGTCTCTACGTACGTCTCTTCAAACATCTCGTTCTTGAGTTTCTTCAAATTCGGCACAAACCAAACCCGACTCAGAGATAGGTTGAATAGATTCTGGGGATCGAAGGGTGTTTGTCCATGTCACTTTCTCGCTCCAAAAAGTATTGTTCAGAGGCTGAAAGAATGCTGCATTGTTGAGCGTCTGTGTCTTCATGTCTGCTCTGTGCCGAAGATGCAATGATGCCGCATCAACTTGAGCACCTGGAGGATACTGTCTCTCCTCAGACCCTCACAGATGAAGGCAACTGACCTGCTGTACGGATCAGGGTTTCCGTTAGCCGGTAATTACCGGTTTTTTAGCTGGTAAAATTGATTAAAAACCGGTAAATTCAAAACCTGACGGTCAACATGTCTGGTAATAATTAGGGAGGCTCCGATCGATCGATCGCCGGTCATTATCGGCCGATATTCACTCTTAATAGTTTGATCGGTGCTCTCTATAAAGGCCGATCAGAAGAGCTGGATCTGATCCATATGGGCATAAACGCGAGTGAAGTGTAACCGGACGCGAGAGAGATCAGATCAGCTGCTGAGTCTGACCGAGACACGCAGCTCTGCATGAGCACCTGAAGCCCCGCCCTCTGTTTAGCGGGCTGCAGGAGCTGCTTGAGAAACTGACGGGCTGTCAGGAGAGAGGGAGGGAGGGAGAGAGGATCCGTTTCTCCCGTGTTATTATTCAAATGTAATGTAATGTAAACTTCTGAATAATGTACGTTATCTACTACAAGTAGTTTGTTTGAATGTAATAATGATGTTGTTGTTGTTGTTTGTGGAATCAGTTATTGAAAATGAATCTGAATGTTTCGATCTGTTACGATGATAAACTGAAGCGATATAAAAATGAGCTCGTGAACTGAGTTTTAAACTGAAGCATATCCGCTCACAGTCCGGTGATTACCTGCTAACGGAAACTCTGCTCCACAACTCTTATTATTATTATTGAAACATGACACACGGTACGTTTCAAATTTGTCCGGTAAAATAAATTCTGCCCGGACATTTGACCGGCGAGAAAAAAATCCTAGCGGAAACCCTGGTACGGATATGTTGCTAAATAACCTACATCATTACGATCAAGGACGTGTGTAAGGAGGAAGTAAGTCCAGAAGCTACTGGGACTGTATGCACACACACACACACACACACACACACACATGTACACACATACACATACACACACACACACACACACACACACACACACACACACACCCACACACACGTACACACATATACACACACACACGTACACACATACCCACACACACACACACACACCCACACACACACATACCCACACACGTACACACATACCCACACACACACACACACACACACACACACCCACAAACACACACACACACATACCCACACACACACACACACCCACACACACACACACACACACACCCACAAACACACACACACACACACACGTACACACATACCCACACACACACACACCCCCACACACACATGTACACACACACACACACCCACACACACCCACACACAAACACACAGATACACACACACGTACACACATACCCACACACATACCCACACACACACACCCACACACACATATATTATTTATCTGCAGATCTCGCACTATTTGATTGGCCTCTCACACAGTGATGCTGCTGGAAGAGGACTTCAGTTCGTCTCCTCTCCTCTCGCTGCTGAGCACATGGTGAGAGAGACTCGTGGTGCGTGAAGCTGCTGGAGCTCAGTGCATGAGAAGGGAGACTGTAGGAGGGTGTGTTATTGTTGGAGTTGAATCTGCACGACGCTCAGCGTGCAATACGCACCGTCATGTTTGGGACATCTGACATGCTTTTCTAAACGGAGCTGTCATGTGACTCTAATCCTGTCGGAGCAGAGAGGGACACATGCAGACATCTCTCACGTCTCGCATCTGCACATCTGTCACACGCACACACACATGCACGCACACGCACACACACACTCTCACACACACACAGACACACTCACAGCTACACACAGACACACAGCTACACACAGACACACACACACACATACGCACACACACACGCATGCACACACACACACATATACACACACACACACACACACACACACACTGATTGAACAGGTTGCCGTCCTGCTATTGTCTCTGCGACTCAGTTTGGATGATTTGCTGCGGCTCGGCTTGATCCATTTTACATAAGAACAACAACTAATCTGTCAGGGATTTCACTGTGTGTGTGTGTGTGTGTGTGTGTGTGTGTGTGTGTGTGTGTGTGTGTATGTGTGTAGCTGTGTGTGTGTGTTGTGTGCATGTGTGTGAGTGTGTATGTGTGTGTGTGTAGCTGTGTGTGTGAGTGTGTGTGTCTCTGTGTGTGTGCAGTGTGTGTGTGTGTGTGTGTGTGTGTGTGTGTGTGGACATATGTGCTGGGACAGAGTGGGGGGGTGTGTCAGATAGAAAAGCGCAGTGCTATATAAGAGTATGTGTGTGAGCCGTATGTGTGTGTGTGTGTGTGAGTATGTGTGTGTGAACCGTGTGTGTGAGTATGTGTGTGTGTGTGTGAGCCGTGTGTGTGTGAGTATGTGTGTGTGAGCCGTGTGTGTGTGTGAGAATGTGTGTGTGTGAGCCGTGTGTGTGTGTGTGTGTGTGTGTGTGTGTGTGTGTGAGCCGTGTGTGTGTGAGTATGTGTGTGTGAGCCGTGTGTGTGTGTGTGAGCCGTGTGTGTGTGTGTGAGCCGTGTGTGTGTGTGTGAGCCGTGTGTGTGTGTGTGTGTGTGTGTGTGTGTGTGTGAGCCGTGTGTGTGTGTGTGAGCCGTGTGTGTGTGTGTGAGCCGTGTGCTGCAGCATGCAGGGATGTCTGCAGAGGACACTTCACATGAGGATAATAATAAATGACTCACTTGTTGTTATTAGAAAAGGCTTAAAATATCAAAATCACTCAATTTCAAAAGTGTATTTAATAACGTTTGTTCGGAAAGAAGCGAGGAATTGTACGATTTTTGAAAAAATGAATCACGATAAATAAGCAAGAAAAGACAATTACTGCAAACATGTAAATTATTTCCAGGTTATTTGAAAACCTTTTGAAAAGCACGTCAGAAAGTTGACCCTCTGCAGACAGCCCTCCATGCTCTGCAGCGGACTCCCAGCATGCAGCAGTGAGGCTCACCACCAGCTGGCCGGTGCAGGCTTTCCTCAGGTGAGTGACTTCCTAAAGCTCAAGGTGATCACATCAAACGCTAGAGGTCTTTACTCTGAGACCAAGAGAGAGCTATGGAGCCAGGTGGGATCTACTTTAAAGAGTCCTCTCCTGCTGATGTTCAGGTGTATATCAGTATGTAGTGTCTCTACTTTAAAGAGTCCTCTCCTGCTGATGTTCAGGTGTATATCAGTATGTAGTGTCTCTACTTTAAAGAGTCCTCTCCTGCTGATGTTCAGGTGTATATCAGTATGTAGTGTCTCTACTTTAAAGAGTCCTCTCCTGCTGATGTTCAGGTGTATATCAGTGTGTAGTGTCTCTACTTTAAAGAGTCCTCTCCTGCTGATGTTCAGGTGTATATCAGTACGTAGTGTCTCTACTTTAAAGAGTCCTCTCCTGCTGATGTTCAGGTGTATATCAGTATGTAGTGTCTCTACTTTAAAGAGTCCTCTCCTGCTGATGTTCAGGTGTATATCAGTATGTAGTGTCTCTACTTTAAAGAGTCCTCTCCTGCTGATGTTCAGGTGTATATCAGTATGTAGTGTCTCTACTTTAAAGAGTCCTCTCCTGCTGATGTTCAGGTGTATATCAGTATGTAGTGTCTCTACTTTAAAGAGTCCTCTCCTGCTGATGTTCAGGTGTATATCAGTATGTAGTGTCTCTACTTTAAAGAGTCCTCTCCTGCTGATGTCCAGGTGTATATCAGTATGTAGTGTCTCTACTTTAAAGAGTCCTCTCCTGCTGATGTTCAGGTGTATATCAGTATGTAGTGTCTCTACTTTAAAGAGTGCTCTCCTGCTGATGTTCAGGTGTATATCAGTATGTAGCGTCTCTACTTTAAAGAGTCCTCTCCTGCTGATGTTCAGGTGTATATCAGTATGTAGCGTCTCTACTTTAAAGAGTCCTCTCCTGCTGATGTTCAGGTGTATATCAGTATGTAGTGTCTCTACTTTAAAGAGTCCTCTCCTGCTGATGTTCAGGTGTATATCAGTATGTAGTGTCTCTACTTTAAAGAGTCCTCTCCTGCTGATGTTCAGGTGTATATCAGTATGTAGCGTCTCTACTTTAAAGAGTCCTCTCCTGCTGATGTTCAGGTGTATATCAGTGTGTAGTGTCTCTACTTTAAAGAGTGCTCTCCTGCTGATGTTCAGGTGTATATCAGTATGTAGTGTCTCTACTTTAAAGAGTCCTCTCCTGCTGATGTTCAGGTGTATATCAGTATGTAGCGTCTCTACTTTAAAGAGTCCTCTCCTGCTGATGTTCAGGTGTATATCAGTATGTAGCGTCTCTACTTTAAAGAGTGCTCTCCTGAAGACATCAAACCGGGCTTTTCTCTCCTCAGGTTGAGTGAAGACTCGAGAGATACTCTAATATCATATTTGAGAAACTGTAAGACAAAGAGAGGAAGCAAAACCCTCCAAAGCGTACGAGAGTTGATTTAGAAGTGGCTTCAAATCCGATATGCAGTGTTCACACCCTGTGTGAGGCAGGCTGGCTTTGGAGATGAAGGACTGCCCCTCTTCACTGATTGGACCTTTCCTCCTGTTTTGAGAAAGGAAGCCGTGGAGTTTCTGATCACCTGGAGCCTCCACAGGTGGACTGCATGCCCTCGCTCTGCCTCCACATCTCACCTGTCGTCTCAAAGAAACGCACTGCGCTTTACCCACAATGCTTTGCTGTCGGTGCAGAAACGACACGAACCATTAACCATCAGCTGCTTCTGGGTGTGTTGTGGAAACAGACAGTGCCGTTTGGTGGTCCTACTGTTTTACTCAAAGACCCCCAAACTGCTCCTCCTCCTCCTCCTCCTCCTCCTCCTCCTCCTCCTCCTCCTCCTCCTCCTCCTCCTCCCCTGCTCCTCCTCCTCCTCCTCTCCATAATCTGCAGCCGGGGGGTGTGTGTGTGTGTGTGTGTGTGTGTGTGTGTGTGTGTGTGTGTGTGTGTGTGTGTCAGCTGGCCCCATAATTACATTCCTTTCCATTCACCTTTCTCCTCAAACATTCCTCACAACTCGCTCTGCCTCCAGGCCCCATGCAGTGTGTGTTTTCATCAGCAGAGAGAGAGTGTGTGTGTGTGTGTGTGTGTGTGTGTGTGACCTGCTTGTAGATCATGTCATCCTCCCAGACAGGGGTTCAGCCCCTCAGCTGAGCGACACACACTCACGCTGAGTCAGATATACAATATGCCAAACTATCCAACACGACGTTTAGTAATACAATTACAAGATTGACAGCGACAACAACAGTGTGTGTGTGTGTGTACGTTGTGTATATGTGTTAAGTGTGTGTGTGTGGTGGCACATAGGGAACTTCCTGTCAGATGTATTCTGGGTAATTTCTGCTCAAACCACTATTATTAGCTTGTTCTGTTTTAAACCAGCAGGTTGGTGTTTTATCTATTCGAGGAACTACTTCCTGCCACTTTAATGATGGGGTGTGTGTGTGTGTGTGTGTGTGTGTGTGTGTGTGTGTGTGTGTGTGTGTGTGTGTGTGTGTGTGTGTGTGTGTGTGTGTGTGTGTGTGGTGTGTGTGTGTGTGTGGTGTGTGTGTGTGTGTGTGTGTGTGTGTGTGTGTGCTGAACCAGGTCAGCCAAAGGCTGCTGAAAGTCATCCAGGTGTCTCCGCAGAGCAGACTGAGAGAAACATGGGAAAATGGTTTCAATGTGTTCATCAGAATCACAACGTGGTGCCATGTCCAGATGCAGGAAGTCTGACCATGTGGGCGTATACGGTCTCCTGGAGCTGCAGAGATGTCTCTTAAACATAACTTACATTAACGATAATGTCAGTTACCTCTATTATCACAACTTATATTGCAATTGCAAAATGAGTAAAACATATAGCCATTCTTTGTTGTTCAAACCACACGGGGACACAGGTGTCCTATCGATCAACCCAAAGGGACAACGTGCGTGAAGCACACGGCCACGAGATGCAGGGAACCCATCAGTTCCCTCTCTCTTACCGTCCTCCAACTCAGACAAAGCACCTTCCCCTCATCGTGCGGCTCCATCTGACTTTCCTCTGAGCCTCTGTACGATGTAATCCCGCTGCACGCTGTCCTGTCCTCCCAGAGGTCAACGGCACGCTGTCCTGTCCTCCCAGAGGTCAACGGCACGCTGTCCTGTCCTCCCAGAGATCAACGGCACGCTGTCCTGTCCTCCCAGAGGTCAACGGCACGCTGTCCTGTCCTCCCAGAGGTCATCGGCACGCTGTCCTGTCCTCCCAGAGGTCAACGGCACGCTGTCCTGTCCTCCCAGAGGTCAACGGCACGCTGTCCTGTCCTCCCAGAGATCAACGGCACGCTGTCCTGTCCTCCCAGAGGTCAACGGCACGCTGTCCTGTCCTCCCAGAGGTCATCGGCACGCTGTCCTGTCCTCCCAGAGGTCAACGGCACGCTGTCCTGTCCTCCCAGAGATCAACGGCACGCTGTCCTGTCCTCCCAGAGGTCAACGGCACGCTGTCCTGTCCTCCCAGAGGTCATCGGCACGCTGTCCTGTCCTCCCAGAGGTCAACGGCACCAGAGTCTCAGAAACCGATGCTGCAGATCACCCTGCGGTACATCTCTCAGTGTGAGTCCAATGCAGCCGGAATAATCCTCTCATTGGAGTCCGGACTTTAGCTCTCAAGCGATACTGCTTCTTCTTGCTTTGGTGGAGGAGCGACTACTGCATACAACTCCACCGTCATCTCCTCTCCTTCCTCCTTCCTCCTTCCTCCTTAATTCATGTGTTGTGTTTTCAGGGTGTCTATCATCATCAGCTGGAGATTAGCCATGTTAGCTAAAGCTGCTGATCTGATTCTGCTCCAGTTCATGAATGGGGACTGTGCATGAAGCCACGAACACTCACACCTTTATATCTCTGAATGGTTCCGTTAATATCAATTCGAGCACACAGTGTCGGGACCAGGGTAGCATTTTCACGGCGGCCATGACGGCCGTCGATGCCCCTCGGTGTGGCCGCGAGGCCCCACACATAATTGTACGTCTTACGGCCACCACGGCCTGTGTGCCCCTCACACTGTTAGAATCTCAAAGTTGCTTTAAAAGCGTAAGAGCAGTGTAAGTCACACGTTGTCTCCTGCTTGTCTCTATATTATTAATTTGGCTGCTGCGCGCG
Organism: Champsocephalus esox; assembly: GCA_036324585.1. Classification (NCBI taxonomy): domain Eukaryota; kingdom Metazoa; phylum Chordata; class Actinopteri; order Perciformes; family Channichthyidae; genus Champsocephalus; species Champsocephalus esox. Next base: position 2,352,059 of record CM070480.1, on the reverse strand, counting down.
GAGTGTCCTGACCTGGCTGTGTGTGAGCCCCGCCCCTCTCAGCGCGCGAGCCCCGCCCCTTTCAGCGCGCGAGCCCCGCCCCTCACAGCGCACGAGCCCCGCCCCTCACAGCGCACGAGCCCCTCCCCTCACAGCGCACGAGCCCCTCCCCTCACAGCGCACGAGCCCCGCCCCTCACAGCGCACAAGCCCCGCCCCTCACAGCCACAGCCGCCGGGCTGAAATGCTGGTCACATCCTTATGTAAACAAACACGCATGTAAACGGCAATGTATCGAGCTCAGAAAAGTTATCGAGTCTATTTGTATTTATCGTACGATAAATCAATTGATTGATTATCGCGACAGACCTACTGAGATACTCACTGCTGATTGGCTACCGCGAGAATGTGTCACGCGAATTTGAGGCTCGAGTTGAATTTGTTTATGAAAGAGACACACACACACACACACACACACACACACACACACACACAGGCTTTTGCATTTCAAAGTATTGCTTGTTCATCCAGTTGGATGTCTGAGCTTCACTGTGCACTGCTGAATGAGTGACCTTTGAAGGCTGCTTCTCCTGCTCTGACATGGAGTATATTATTACATATGAATAGATTTGATTTTGGATTTGTGAATAGGAGAAGTAGTATAGAAAACACACCAAACACTAAGTATTCAGAGTATTTTATTGTATATACGGTAATACTAAGGAGGCATAGGCCTATATGATTATAATGTTTGACATTATTGATATTAAAAAAGTGGCCTTGCCCCTAAAATTACGAAATTCCAAGCGTGGTCGGGCATGACGAGCATTCACAGAACCACAAGAGGAGGAGGCATAGCTTCCATGGCACAGAGAAACGGGCAGGACAGCGTGAGCAGTACAGGAAACGCCCCTGGCAGAGTCTCACTAGAACTCATGATGTCTTCTTTGGAGGGAATGCACTTCTAATTATGTTCTTCTCCTTTTGCATCATGATTGCAGTGAGAAGATGAATGCTTCCAAGCATCCCAGACTTAACCAACATATTTTCTTCTCACATTCCCAACACACCCTAAATGTCTCTGGCATCTTCCTGGCACATCAGAAGAAGTGAATATTTCATCTTACAGCCGAACAAAGCAAAACGTGACTCAAGTCGCTGAGTGATCTCATGACGGAAACCACAGAAATCTACTTTAAAGAGTCCTCTCCTGCTGATGTTCAGGTGTATATCAGTATGTCGTGTCTCTACTTTAAAGAGTCCTCTCCGCTGATGTTCAGGTGTATATCAGTATGTAGTGTCTCTACTTTAAAGAGTCCTCTCCTGCTGATGTTCAGGTGTATATCAGTATGTAGTGTCTCTACTTTAAAGAGTCCTCTCCTGCTGATGTTCAGGTGTATATCAGTATGTAGTGTCTCTACTTTAAAGAGTCCTCTCCTGCTGATGTTCAGGTGTATATCAGTATGTAGTGTCTCTACTTTAAAGAGTCCTCTCCTGCTGATGTTCAGGTGTATATCAGTATGTAGTGTCTCTCAAGGCTCACTTCCTCTGCAACAGGAAGTGAAACTGGAGCAAAGTGTTGAGTGGAGATGGAGGATTATATTTCCTCCATCTGTTTTCATTTGGCAGAATGGTGAATACTACATAGGAAAGTCTTGTAAAAATGAATAAGAAATATAGTTCTGCTTATATTTAATTATGGTTACATTTTAGCCGTAGGTCAAACCCGTCCAACCGTCCCATGCCACTTGTAGTTAACACAGATGAAAGAAGCGATGATCCAAACACCAAACCTGAGGCTTCAAACCCGTCGTCTTCAGCCCACCGTTGACGACGTCTTGTTCTGAGATGCAGTCGATGGTGATATGGGATGTGTTGGGACCGCCTGATGGTGCAGGAGAGCGGCTTGATGCTGGTGGTTGCTGTTGGTGGTCCTTGTCCTTTAATAATACTAATAACAATAATAATACATGTTATTTAAGACTTCTGTGATCCAGACATGCAGATTGATATGGGTCGCCCTCTCGAGCAGCACTGCTTCTGATTCTGTGTTCTCATGATGCCTCTGTGTCCTCAGGGCGACCCTCTGCCCGAGTCGCTGGTCGACCTGGTGAGGAACTCTGCCATCTCGTCTGTGGACGACCTGAAGCTGCTGCTGCAGAGAGAGACCAATGCAATAGGTACACACACACACACGCACACGTGCACACACACGCACACACACACGCGCACACACGTGCACACACACACACGCGCACACACACGCACACACACACACGTACACACACACACGCACACACACACACACGCACACACGCGCACATACACGCACACACACACATACACACACACACGCACACCCACACACGTGCACACACACGCACACACACATACACGCACACACACACACGCACGCACGCATGCACACACACACACACACACACAATAATAACACAGGAATGGAGGAGGGTGTGTCTGCAGAGGAGACAGGAATGCAGAAAGAGAGAGCATCAGCTGAACGTTGAGGAAATATTTACAGAGAGAGAGAGAGAGAGTGAGAGAGAGAGAGAGAGAGTGAGAGAGAGAGAGTGAGAGAGAGAGAGAGAGAGTGAGAGAGAGAGAGAGAGAGTGAGAGAGAGAGTGAGAGAGAGAGAGAGAGAGTGAGAGAGAGAGAGAGAGTGACCTTGGTGTTTGTTGGTCAAAGAGAGAAACTTCCTCTCAAAGTCTCTGCTGCTCCGGATCCTCTCTGTGTTTTTACTAATGTGGGACGGAGAGTGAACTGTCTCTCTGTGTCTCTGTCTCTCTGTGTCTCTGTGTCTCTGTCTCTATGTGTCTCTGTGTCTCTGTCTCTGTCTCTCTGTGTCTCTGTGTCTCTGTCTCTCTGTCTCTCTGTGTCTCTGTGTCTCTGTCTCTCTGTGTCTCTGTCTCGTGTCTCTGTCTCTCTGTCTCTCTGTCTCTCTGTGTCTCTGTCTCTCTGTGTCTCTCTGTCTCTCTCTGTGTCTCTGTGTCTTTGTGTCTCTGTGCCTCTGTGTCTCTGTCTCTCTGTGTCTCTGTCTCTCTGTGTCTCTGTCTCTCTGTGTCTCTCTGTCTCTCTGTGTGTCTCTGTCTCTCTGTGTGTCTCTGTGTCTCTTTCTCTCTGTGTCTCTGTCTCTCTGTGTCTCTGTGCCTCTGTGTCTCTGTCTCTCTGTGTCTCTGTGTCTCTGTGTCTCTGTCTCTCTGTGTCTCTGTGTCTCTGTCTCTCTGTGTCTCTGTCTCTCTGTGTCTCTGTCTCTCTGTGTCTCTGTCTCTCTGTCTCTCTGTGTCTCTGTCTCTCTGTGTGTCTGTGTCTCTGTCTCTCTGTGTCTATGTGTCTCTGTCTCTCTGTGTCTTTGTGTCTCTGTGCCTCTGTGTCTCTGTCTCTCTGTGTCTCTGTGTCTCTGTCTCTCTGTGTCTCTGTGTCTCTGTCTCTCTGTGTCTCTGTCTCTCTGTGTCTCTGTGTCTCTGTCTCTCTGTGTCTCTGTCTCTCTGTGTCTCTGTCTCTCTGTGTCTCTGTGTCTCTGTCTCTCTGTGTCTCTGTGTCTCTGTGTCTCTGTGTCTCTGTCTCTCTGTGTCTCTGTGTCTCTGTCTCTCTGTGTCTCTGTGCTCTGTGTCTCTGTCTCTCTGTGTCTATGTGTCTCTGTCTCTCTGTGTCTGTGTCTCTGTCTCTCTGTGTCTCTGTCTCTCTGTGTCTCTGTGTCTCTGTCTCTCTCTGTGTCTCTGTCTCTCTGTGTCTCTGTGTCTCTGTCTATCTGTGTCTCTGTCTCTCTGTGTCTCTGTGTCTCTGTCTCTCTGTGTCTCTGTCTCTCTGTGTCTCTGTGTCTGTGTCTCGTCTCTCTGTGTCTATGTCTCTCTCTGTCTCTCTGTCTCTCTGTGTCTCTGTGTCTCTCTGTGTCTCTGTGTCTCTGTCTATCTGTGTCTCTGTCTCTCTGTGTCTCTGTGTCTCTGTCTCTCTGTCTCTCTGTCTCTCTGTGTCTCTGTGTCCCTCCCCACAAACGGCACTAAGTCATTCATCAGAGATCAGTCCCACATTATTTTTTTATTTTTACTCAGGATCTGAGTACTTCTACTTTTACTCAAGATCTGAGTACTTCTACTTTTACTCAGGATCTGAGTACTTCTACTTTTACTCAGGATCTGAGTACTTCTACTTTTACTCAGGATCTGAGTACGTCTACTTTTACTCAGGATCTGAGTACTTCTACTTTTACTCAGGATCTGAATACTTCTACTTTTACTCAGGATCTGAGTACGTCTACTTTTACTCAGGATCTGAGTACTTCTACTTTTACTCAAGATCTGAGTACGTCTACTGTTACTCAGGATCTGAGTACGTCTACTTTTACTCAGGATCTGAGTACTTCTACTTTTACTCAGGATCTGAGTACTTCTACTTTTACTCAGGATCTGAGTACTTCTACTTTTACTCAGGATCTGAGTACGTCTACTTTTACTCAGGATCTGAGTACTTCTACTTTTACTCAAGATCTGAGTACGTCTACTGTTACTCAGGATCTGAGTACGTCTACTTTTACTCAGGATCTGAGTACTTCTACTTTTACTCAGGATCTGAGTACGTCTACTTTTACTCAAGATCTGAGTACTTCTACTTTTACTCAGGATCTGAGTACTTCTACTTTTACTCAGGATCTGAGTACGTCTACTTTTACTCAGGATCTGAGTACGTCTACTTTTACTCAGGATCTGAGTACTTCTACTTTTACTCAGGATCTGAGTACTTCTACTTTTACTCGGATCTGAGTACGTCTACTGTTACTCAAGATCTGAGTACTTCTACTTTTACCTCAGGATCTGAGTATGTCTACTTTTACTCAGGATCTGAGTACTTCTACTTTTACTCAAGTACAAGACCTGAGTACTTCTACTTTTACTCAGGATTTGAATACTTCTACTTTTACCCAAGTACAAGATCTTAGTACTTCTACTTTTACTCAAGTCCAAGATCTGAGTACTTCTACTTTTACTCAGGATCTGAGTACTTCTACTTTTACTCAAGTACAAGACCTTTCTACTTTTACTCAGGATCTGAAAACTTCTACTTTTACTCAAGTACAAGATCTGAGTACTTCTACTTTTACTCAGGATCTGAGTACTTCTACTTTTTCTCAGGATCTGAGTACTTCTACTTTTACTCATGATCTGAGTACTTCTACTTTTACTCATGATCTGAGTACTTCTACTTTTACTCAAGTACACGACTGAGTACTTCTACTTTTACTCAGGATCTGAATACTTCTACTTTTACTCAGATCTGAGTACTTCTACTTTTACTCAAGATCTGAGTACTTCTACTTTTACTCAGGATCTGAGTACTTCTACTTTTACTCAAGATCTGAGTACTTCTACTTTTACTCAAGATCTGAGTACTTCTACTTTTACTCAGAGATCTGAGTACTTCTACTTTTACTCAGTACGAGATCTGAGTACTTCTACTTTTACTCAGGATCTGAGTACTTCTACTTTTACTCAAGATCTGAGTACTTCTACTTTTACTCAAGTACAAGATCTGAGTACTTCTACTTTTACTCAGGATCTGAGTACTTCTACTTTTACTCAGGATCTGAGTACTTCTACTTTTACTCAGGATCTGAAAACTTCTACTTTTACTCAAGTACAAGATCTGAGTACTTCTACTTTTACTCAGGATCTGAGTACTTCTACTTTTACAGTCAGATCTGAGTACTTCTACTTTTACTCAGGATCTGAGTACTTCTACTTTTACTCAGGATCTGAGTACTTCTACTTTTACTCAAGTCAAGACTTTCTACTTTTACTCAAAGATCTGAGTACTTCTACTTTTACTCAAGTACAAGATCTGAGTACTTCTACTTTTACTTCGAGATCTGAGTACTTCTACTTTTACTCAGGATCTGAGTACTTCTACTTTTACTCAGGATCTGAGTACTTCTACTTTTACTCAGGATCTGAGTACTTCTACTTTTACTCAGGATCTGAGTACTTCTACTTTTACTCAAAATCTGAGTACTTCTACTTTTACTCAAGTACAAGATCTGAGTACTTCTACTTTTACTTCGAGATCTGAGTACTTCTACTTTTACTCAGGATCTGAGTACTTCTACGTTTGTTCAAGTACAAAGTCAACGATGTACCCTGATTGGTTCGGGAAACGTAATGTATTTATTGCCCCTGATATATTTTCTATTCATTTACTTTTAACACATGACCATCAGAAGAAAATAAACAAAGGACTGAACAGAACAATACTAAAATAATAATACTATATATTTACATTTATATATATTATTATATATATATATATTATATATATATATATATATATCATATTTATTTATTTTAATTAAGACTTGCAGACACAGAAACAACTAAAGAGCAGCTTCTGAGAGCAACAAGTCCTTCTGCACCAGGCTGCTAATTAGTGCTCACACACACACACACACACACACACACACACACACACACACACACACACACACACACACACACACACACCATGTATACATCACTTCAGGGGACATTACATTGACTTACATGCATTTCCTGGGGACTTATAAGAACATGAACCAAGTCATCCCCCTAACATTAATGACCTCCCTTATGGGGACCTCCATTTTGTCCCCATAAGGGAGGCGAGTCCCCACACGTGACTATGTAAACAGATTTAGGGTCCCACAAGTGTAGTAATGCTAGGACACACACACACACACACATACACACGCACACACATGCACATACGCATACACACACGCACACCTACATACACACACACACACCACACACACACACCTACACACACACATGCACACACGCACACACCTACACACACACATGCACACACGCACGCACATGCACGCACACACATTCACGCACACGCACACACACATGCACACACACGCACACACACACACGCACGCACACACACACACACACACACACACACGCACACCAGGAGCAATGTGCACCAGTTATTATTAGGACGCGGGCAGCAGTATGAAATACGGACCTGTGTGGAGCGCCAGCGGCACGGCGAGCTATATTTAACCTCCTCTCTCTCTCTCTCTCTCTCTCTCTCTCTCTCTCTCTCTCTCTCCTCTCTCTCTCTCTCTCTCTCTCTCTCTCTCTCTCTCTCTCTCTCTCTCTCTCTCTCTCCGCCTGACGGCGCCGGGACGCATCGCGGCAGGAAATAGCCTAATTGTTTTAGTGCGAGGAGAAAGAATGTCTTCCTCTGTGCGGTGAACAATGCTCAGAACTGCTCACAGATGTCTGTCAGCGGGGGGGGCTGCCGCGCTCCAGACTCAAGTGTGAGACATGAAGTCATTAACTCGTTCTGTCTCTGTTTCTGCAGAAGAAGAAGAGGAGGAGGAGGAAGAGGAGGACGAGCATGATGTTCTCTCAAACCAGACGCACGGCCGCTTCGCCCGGAGTCTGGGTACGTGTGGCTTCTTCCTGTTCATCAACACATCCTGATCTCTCCACGAAACTCAGCCTCCGCCTTGTCTTCCAGCTAGGTCACATTTCGTCGTGCCCTCCCCCACTGTTTGATCTGCTTTATGTGTCCTATGTATTCATGCTGCTCTGTCATAGCGCCATGGCTAACTGTAGCTGCTGAGCACGCCTCGTGAGCAAAGTGCACGCGCTGCTCGTGGAAGACGATGCAGCTGCTCGCAGACGCTTTGACTGCATTGTTACGTTAGAGATGTTCAACGAGGTGTTTCACTGAAAACATTCAGCTTTGATTTCTTTTCACTTTAGGAACTGGTTTCAAGACGTACCTATTTTAAAATCACGTGGGATCCATTCAAATAACGCTTAGTCCCAAAGCTTTGTTTTTATGTTTATTGCACGACAATAAATCCCATCCATCCATCACTCTCTCTCTCTCTCTCTCTCCATCTATCTATCTATCTATCTATCCATCCATCACTCTCTCTCTCTCCATCTATCTATCCATCCATCACTCTCTCTCTCTCCATCTATCTATCTATCTATCCATCCATCACTCTCTCTCTCTCCATCTATCTATCTATCTATCCATCCATCACTCTCTCTCTCTCTCCATCTATCTATCTATCTATCTATCTATCCATCCATCCATCACTCTCTCTCCATCTATCTATCCATCCATCCATCCATCCATCCATCACTCTCTCTCTCTCTCTCTCTCTCCATCTATCCATCCATCCATCCATCACTCTCTCTCTCCATCTATCTATCTATCCATCCATCACTCTCTCTCTCTCCATCTATCTATCTATCCATCCATCCATCACTCTCTCTTTTCCATCTATCTATCCATCCATCCATCCATCACTCTCTCTCTCTCTCCATCTATCCATCCATCCATCCATCCATCACTCTCTCTCCATCTATCTATCTATCTATCCATCCATCCATCCATCCATCACTCTCTCTCTCTCTCCATCTATCACTCTCTCACTCTCTCTCTCTCTCTCCATCCATCTATCTATCTATCTATCTATCTAAAACTCCCTCCTCTTCTCCCCCCCCCCAGTTGAGGCCCCCATGGCTCAGCTGGCGTCCTGTCAGACGCGCACGGAGGTGATGGAGGTGACGCGCTCCATGGTGGACCGGCGTAACGCTAACTTCCTGGTGTGGCCGCTGTGTGTGGAGGTGACGCGCTGCTCCGGATGCTGCAACTCCAGAAACATGAAGTGTGTTCCAGCCGTGACCTCCACTCGATACCTGCAGGTACACAATGCTCCCTCACGGCTGGTGTGTGTCCGTGTGTCCGTGTAGCCTCTAGTTAACCACGTGAACATCCCATTGAGATCAACGATCTCTTTTTCAAGCGAGACATTGGTTACACATAAAAACAACAGGGAACAAAAAGGACATCAATACAACATAATTACTACTGAGTGTCCTCCTCCAGCATGAGAGCAGCATGCTACAAAGCTACCCCAACTGTAGCTGTGAGCATGACAGGATGTGTGAGGACCCAGAAGAGCATCAGGACTGCTTGAGGCAGGTGATAGCTATGTGATGAACATGAGGACTCAGCCTCTATGGAGAGAGACATCAAGTATGCTCATTATGGAGAGAGACATCAAGCATGCTCGTTTCTGACGTGGAGCTAATCTGAAGTAAACATTGATACTGCTTTCTGTTCCTCCATCTTGTGACTGTGTGACTCCCTCTCTTGATATCAGCATGTGAAGGACACTGCTCAGGAACTAGTCTCTGTATGTGATGACTCCTTCCCTCTGGAGAGGATCACAGATACATGGATCCTGAGGTCCAAGATCAACCCGGGGACCAGGGAGGTCTAACAGTACTAGTAGTAGAAGTGGCAACCCAGTCTCACGGCATTTCGTGTTCACCAACATGATTTTTAATCTCTTGATTCGTGTTCACCATCACGATTTGCCCCTTTTCTTCGTGTTGCACAGCACGATTATAAAAGCAATGTATTTCTACTGGGAACGTGTTTCGTGCCTGCAGGCTGCAGCACGTCTTTTTCTCCGGTCGGGTCGAGGAAGACCGGAAGCTGTGATGTTCATAAAAACGTGTTCTTACTCAATATCAAGCCACAGTTATTGCTTTTATTTTAAATCGTATAATTTCGGACTTTTGTTGCTGTGAGGAAAATAAATGGCTCAGAGCCTCAGGATACTGACATCTGTATTTTTAAATATTTTTTTCCTTCTAATTTGTTATTCTTTTCAAAATAAACACACTGTTATTTACTCACCAATAATAAACAATTACCCTTGCTTTTGTTTGGGGGGTTGTAATTTTGATAGGAGGGGGGGGGGGGGGGAAGAGGGTGTGTTGGGATTTAGTTTTTGTTATGTTATGTAGGGGTACACACACAATGTGTGTTAAATTTGAAGATGTATTGGGGGTTTGAGAGGGGGGACTGGATGGGTGGGGGTGAAGGTTGGAATGGAGTGTGGTGGGTGTGGTGTGTTTTGATGTTTTATGGGGGTTTTTGTTTTGTTGTAGGTTTGGAAGGAGAGGGGGAGGGGTGAGTGGGATGTGTTGGTTTTGGGTTGATTGTAGAGGATGTATGTAGTAATGAGAGGTGTTGTGTTTGTTGAAATGTGTTTAAGGGGTTATTATGTTGTTTGATAGTTTAGGTTTATGTAGGTGATTTTGTTATGATTAAATGTTTTTAATATGAGATGGAAGTATATCATGTAGTATTAAGGATGTTGATTATAGTATTAGAGACTTGGTACATTTGATCTTATTCATCAATAGGTTTATATTTACACCATAACGTGCACAGCTGATATAAGAGGTCTGTAGTTTCAAATGATATTACTGATTTTCTTCTTTGAATGTAAGAATGTAAATACGAGTCTGAAATAGTATATAGCAATATGCGGTGTAAAGTCGAGTGAAGCATGCATATATCTATACATCGTCAGAGGTGTGTACAGTACATCACTAATAATACAAGTATATTATGGATGGGGACACTTGTGTGCTACATCCTAGTGGTAAAGCACGTATGACTTATGTACAGATGGTACAAACTTTCATAGAGGGAAAGTACTTAAATATAGAAATATAGAATATAAAAAATCAGAAAGATACTATAAAGTGATCTCTACACTGTTTACAGGTTTATTGCAGGATGTACACAGATAATAATAGGAGGAGTGCAAACCAGAAAACGGATTGTAAGAAAACCTTTATTTAAACATTAATATTAAAGTATTAAGCTGACAAAGTACTTAAAGTCTAATATATTGCTTTCCATCCTGCAATGTAACTATGTTGAACACCTTATTTTAACTGATATTAATACACATTAATTTAAACTCTTATGTATGTAGATTGAAAAAGAAATGTGCAGAATATGACAGTTTTAAATGGTGGAGGTATCGCACATGTTTGATAGATGTTTGTAATCAACAGTTGAGGTATGAGACCGAAGTTTGTTTTGCATGGTGGGCAGTGTCATAACTACAGTGGGGGGGGGCGGCAAAGGGGGTGTGTGGGGATGTATTCAATAAACCGGTGAGGGGAGGTGGTAAGGGGAGGAGACAATAGTGTTGCTTAAGATACCAGGGGGGGTGAGTTCAGTACGTGGTGTGGTGGTGGGTGGGTTTTGTATAAGGTTTGGTTGTTAGTTTGTTAGAGGGATGGATTGGATTGGCTAGTGTGTGTGGGGTGTGGGGGAGAAGAGGGGGTATAATAGGGGTAGATGGAGTGGGGGGATTTTATAAGGTTGGATGTGGGGTAGAATGGTTAGTGGTAGGGTGTTGTTGTGGGGGAGTGAGTTGGGTTTTTTGGGAGTTGTTTATAGTTTGAGTGTTTGGTTTTGTTTGGGTTTGGGGGGGTTGTGGTTGGGTTGTGGGTGGTTGTGATGGGGGGGGGGGGTTGTGTTTGGGTTGAGGGGGGTGGGGAGGTGGTTTGGTGTGTGGGGTGTGGGGTGGGGGGTGTTGTGGGGGGGGTGTTGGGGGTGGGGTGGGTGGGGTGGGTGTGGTGAGTGTGTGAGGTAGTGTGTGGGTGTTGGGTTTTTGGGTTGGTGGTGTGGGGTGTGGGGGGGTGGTGGGGTTGGGTGTGTGTGGGTTTGGTTGTGTGGTGGGGGGGTGGGTGTGTGGGTGTGGTGTTGTTGGGTAGGGTGGGGGGTTGGGTGTTTTTGGTTTGGGGTGGTTGGGTTGTGGGTTGGGGTTGGTTGTTTTTGTTTTTTTAAGGTGTGTTGGTTTAAATTTTGTATTATTTGGGTGGGGTTTTGTTTGGGGTTTGTTGAGGAGTATGATGATGATATAGTGGAGGAAGAGTTGATTATTGTTAGGGTGTTGTGTTTATAGAATTGTTGAAAAGAAAATTTTATTGGGGTAGGATAGGGTTGTGAAAATATATGACATGTAGAAAGATTATAAAACATCTAAAAACAGAATAATGATTTTAAACAAAAAACAAGAACTCCAGGGGGTCCCATCCTACCAACAGCAGAATGACCCGCTCCGAATCACTCCGTGTCTCTGAGGCGCAGCGACACGGAGTGTGTGACAGGGATTTATGTTTTTCAAAAATAATCGCGTTACAATCATGTCAGGTTTTTGGTGGATTTCATTAAGTCTTGGATTGCAGAGTATGAATGTCCTCTAGCAATTTTCAGACGATATATACGTGTGTAAAGTTTGTGAAGGCAGGAGGAAAAAAGCTTCCGCGATCACCGTCTCCTCCGTTCCTCCAAGCCCCGCCCCCTCCCTGAAAATAATGAGTGACAGGCTGATAGTGACCCGATAGAAACTTTGTTATCCACTTAATCACTGAGATATAATGAAGCTAATTTAATCTCATACATTCATGAGATTTATGTAACAGTAAAACAGAGAATGTAAGTGTGCACCCACATGCACTATTTTAGTTTGTATAATACTCCTGTTGTCTGCTGTGTTCAGACTCAGACTGTGTGTGATCCTCATTCAGGACATTCAGTGTCCTTTCTTAGAAGGCCGTGGCTAGAAGCTGCAGCTCGACTGCAGAAGCATTAGCTTTTTGTTTTTGAGGATGGAACAACTTCACACACGGAGGCTAGACCTATACAATTCATTTATTTTGGTTTATAAATTAATGTCAAGACATTTATGTTATTGATTTCTGAAGCACTTTCTAAATAACAAAAAGAGAGGTCATATGTATTTACTGCATGTATGCATTGATGGAAAATAAGCCATGTGCAGTAATATAGAAAATTGAGGATGCAACGCATTGGTATGAATCGTGATGCACCGTGATGCACCGGGATATCGAACTGAATCGAATCGTTGACAGGATAATCGTAATCGAATCGAATCGTGAGACCAGTGAAGATGCACAGCCCTAGTAAATAACAGTGTGTTATTTTGAAAAGAATAACAAATTTGAAGGAAAAAATATTTAAAAATACAGATGTCAGTATCCTGAGACTCTGAGCCCCATTTATTTTCCTCACAGCAACAAAAGTCCGAAATTATACGATTTAAAATAAAAGCAATAACTGTGGCTTGATATTGAGTAAGAACACGTTTTTATGAACATCACAGCTTCCGGTCTTCCTCGACCCGACCGGAGAAAAAGACGTGCTGCAGCCTGCAGGCACGAAACACATTACCAGTAGAAATACATTGCTTTGAAAATCGTGCTGTGCAACACGAAAAAAAGGGGCAAATCGTGTTGGTGAACACAAAATGCCGTGAGACTGGGTTGGTCCCCGGTGTGTCCCCGTGTGTCAGGACACTCTCAAAGAGTCAGGAAATAGACCCCTCTCTCTTCTCCTCCATACCCACATCTCTAAAAACGGGGACCAACGGAGCGGATCCAGATTTGCTGCTTCACGAAATGCCGTGAGACTGGGTTGTTTTATCTCATGTTGCTTATTAGCAAAACATCGAATTTACAGTAGCTTCTGCTAGGCTAAGCTAACAAGCTAATGATGCAAGCGTTAATCCTAATGTTGCAAACATGTCTTGAATATTGTGACATTAATGAAGGGCTTGTTATCGTCAGGTCTAATCTGCAGAGGCTCAGATCTTCATGAAGCTCTGAGTGTGTTTCCGTGTATTGTTTAATGGCTTCGGGGGATGGTTTGCATGCTTGGGTTGCAGCCTAATGAGCAGATGTAAAAACATCTTGGCATGGATCAGCCAAATATCATGGAATGAACTGCTTGTCTGGAAATGCCTTTAACCAATCAGAAGCTCCGCTGCTTGTCGCTGCAGGCCTCAATGCTAATACACATTCATTTGGTGGAGTTTGCATAGTTTAAGAGGGATTGCTACCAAGTCTGTGCTTCATCAAGGATCACATTTAATGGATCTAGTCCAATAATACAAACATATTAGTATCAGGGGGTTAGCAGTGTGGGAAACGTCCGCAGACCCTCGCAGGAAAAACTCCCCCAAATAAAGACCAGAAAAACCAATATTTGACAGGAAAACATTACATTTACTTTGTAGGAAACAGAAAAAGAGCTCCTTCTCCCAGGATGGAGAGATGGGCAAGTAATGTTGTGTTAAACATTAAAATGTCTGTTAAAGTATATGTTTCTGTTGTGTATTTGGCTATAGTGTGTACATGTGTGTGTGACCGTGTGTGTGTGGACACCAGGAGCAATAGATAATCATCCAATCAGACCAAATGATCATGTGAACGTTTAAATATATTAAACGATGGCTTCAGGAGGATTAGCTAACGCTTTCCAGAAGCTGTTAAAAACATTATCATTGGCGTCAACTAACGTCTCTTTCCCCGCCTCTTCTCCAGGTGTTGAAGATCATGTTTGTGAACAGGAAGGAGCATTACGAGAGGGCCATCATCTCTGTGGAGGACCACGTCAGCTGCCGGTGCCAAAGTCCCTCCTCTTCCTCCTCCAGTCGCATCAACCATCCTCCTCCACCTCCTCCTCCTCCTCTTCCTCTCCCAACTCCTTCCTCCCACCTTCCCCACCTTCACAACCCATCTCCCCCAAAAGCCCACGCCTCCAAAGCAGATTTGCACCGTCACGACGACCTGAAACACAACCAGCATCACATCAAGAAGCCCCTGATGGGGGAGGGGAGGCAGTGGCAACATGGCGGCTACACCCAGCTGGTGCATTGGACTCCAGTTCACCCAAAAATGGAGGTAGAGGGTCGGTCGTCTGAAGCCCGGAGCGTCACCTCCATCGGGAGCGGAGAGGAAGGTGGAGCTAATAATAATAAAGGAGATCCGATAGAGAGGAGGCAGATAATGCACCATCAGCACCCCCAATCAGACGCCCCTTCTCCACCCGAAACACCAACACACCCTCCAAGATTAGAGGAAAAACCCACCGTTCCTATGACAACGAGTCAGAAAACGGTGGTGGTGGGAAGTGTGAAAAACAACGAGAGGGAAGAGAGTGGGTCGGCTAACAGTGGGGGGTCGGGTGGAGCTGAGGTGGCGAAGGAAAAAGACTTAAAAGAGACGAGTGGAGGAGATTTAACTTTAACGGAGGAGGCGGAAAGGAGGAAGAAAGTTCTGGAGATGATCCAGACGGAGCCTCATCTTCATCCTCATCTTCCTCAGCAGAGACCAAAGCCTGAAGCGGTTAAAACAGGTGAGAAGAACAGAATATATCTTCATTGTCATCATACAAAGTACAACGATATTTCTTTGGCAGTGCAACGAGATGCCATTCAATGTTAATGTGCATATTTACACTTTCAGTCTAAAAACGTTAAATGTACCAAACTGTATGATATGAATGAGTGTTTCTAACCGTGTGTTCATAAAGGCGCTTAGTAACCGAAGGATACAAGTAACGTAGACATACATATTTCCGTGTGTTTATGAATGTTCACAGTTGTTTTAATGTGCACAAAAAAAGGAAATGCCTTAAATATATCAGAATCAGAATGCCTTCATATGTTTGGGACCAGCAGCCGCATTGAGCAGATAAGGGAAGAGAATAGACGTACATGTTTTTGAATGGCGATACGTAACATTGTAGTATTGGTAGTACCTGTACAAACAAAGAAGTATCATTATAATGAAGAACGATCTTTCTGCAAGGAACTGTGATTTGATGCACTTTCACGAGTCTTTAGAAATAACAGTGTCTTGTTCGGTCGATGCGTTGTTGCGTTGTTGCTAGAAAGCTTTTTGGACCCGGTGAGGTGGCTTTCTTGAAGTATCTTTGTAATTAAAACATTTTTTATCATTTCATATTCCAGCTATACCTCAAAAAACATGTTTTGGATATCATGCCATTCAAATTTTCAATTTAAATTGTATCCATTTTAAGAAATTGTAGTTTTTGTATTACTGCCCCAAGCTTCCATAAGTGGGTCAAAAATGACCCGCATGCATTTTCAATGGGATCCAATGGGAAAACGTTTTTTTTTCAAAATGTAATTTTTTTTTATAAATAGTGAAAAATTAAATATAAAATATTTCTAGTGTGAACCGAAATGTAATACTAATTATTATAAAAGTGATTTTTCTTAACCAAAATGACAAAAAGGGGATAAAAACCCATATTGTTCTAATACGGGTCCTTTTTGACCCACTCAAGTCTACTCAAGTCGGTCGCGAAAAGGTCCAGCTTGACTTGGGCAATCACTCGCGCATCTGCTCCACAAGATCAATGACCGTTTTGTCTTTGTTTACACTTCAGAGTTGAGAGAGACATGTTTTAGAGTTGCTATCATAGGACCACCGTTACTGGCACCACTAGATGCACTTTCAAAAAACGTGCTGCGTTGTGGTTTGGTGGTTTCTATGCAACGCAAGTGTTGCGTTCATGGTATGTACTAGTGTAGGAATTTGGCCACGGGAGGCTGGGCCACTCGGGAGTTGGTTCTGGGCCGCATCTGGCCCGCGGGCCGCCATTTGAATAGGCCTGGTGTAGGGTCCAGTCACTCGGGCATATAAGGGTTAAAGACATGTTGGTTTGCATTCAACTGAAACAGCATTTCTTACTGGGAATATCAGCAAAGACTCCCAGTTCAAAGGAAGGCATGATGACGATATGTTAGTGCTGTCACTGTTAAAAGAAGACACAGTATTGCTATAGAGAATTTGGAGAAGACAACAATAGTACTATCAGTTTTATTCATCTTTAAATACGGGACATTTTCTGAGCATGAAGTTCTTTTTCTGGCAGAAATGAAGCCTTAAAATACGCGTGTAGGGAGAAGGAGAGCGGCTGTGCGCAGAACTTCACACGCAAACAAAAAGAACAGTAATGGAAGGGGAAATTGCAAATAGATGGAAAGATCCTCAAGCCTAACGTCCGCCAAACAAACATTATCAGATGTTTATTTCAGACTTCAAGATGTAGCTTTTCATGCTGCTGAAAGGCTGTGAGACTAAACACCAGCTGCTCCTGATCTCTGACTCAGGATCAGTTTGTTGTGAAGACTTCAAGGTTCTGATCCGTCCTTCAGAGAGAAGTCAGACGCTTTGTAATCGCTCTGTGGTCAAGAGACGTGTTTCTGTGGTTACGGTTAGTCGTTATGAAGCAGAATTCACCCGTTCACACACACACACACACACACACACACACACACGTATACATCACTTCAGGGGACATTGCATTGACTTACATGCATTTCCTGGAGACTTATCCTAACCTTAACCATAACCAACACATGCCTAACCTTAACCTTAACCTTACCCTTACCCTAATCAAGTCTTCACCCTAAAATGAATGACTCCCCTTATGGGGAACTCCAATTTGTCCCCATAAGGGAGGCGAGTCCCCACACGTGACTATGTAAACAGATTTAGGTCCCCACAAGTATAGTAATGCTAGTCCACACACACACACACACACACACACACACACGCGCACAGCTACACAAGACACACACACACACTCACACACACACACACACAGCAATTGGGAGCAACTTGCCCAAGGACACTTCAACTTGTTGACTGCTGATTCGTCATCTCTGGACCTAAAACTTCACCAAACTTTGTGTCAGACTTTTGGGAGCTACGTTATTTGTCGCTCTGTCTTCAGGTGATAAAGATGTATATTGAAACGCTGCAAAATACAATGCCTGAATCCCAACATTAACACACACACACACACACCCTGATTCAAGTTCAACTTTCAAAGGCTTTATCATCAGATGCAAGGAACATCTGAAGTCCCAGGCTCCTCCAACAAGGAAACGTAAATATATATAAGTCATAAAACAAATAAAGAAAGAATAAAAATAGTGCAAGATTAATGTGCAAGTAATGAGATACAAGAAAGAAGCTCAAATGAACCGCTACATCGGTTATATATGTTATAGATATATAACCTGCTTCAAATCTGTGATTAATGTTGTGTTTAATATATTTTAAGTGTGTTGTTTTAATTATGTTTTTATGATTTTATTTGTAAAGTGTCTTTGAGTTTCTAGAAAAGCACTCTACTAATAAAATGCATTATTATTAGGGTTAGTGCAGTAACATTGTTAAATACAACCCAACACAGAAAGTGGTCCTACTGTAATGAAACAGGAAAGAAAACTAAAACATAAATACAAACACCGCCAAGTTTAGTCCAGATTGAACAAAATAAGACTCTTTTGATTTAGAAATGTTTGATCATGTTCTCCCAGCCCCTCCTTTAACCACGCAGTCATTAAGAGACGGACAGAAATATGTGCTGTCGCTAAGCAGAGAACACAAGCTGGGCCTCCAGTCAGAGTCAGATGTTCGGTCACACTTCCCGTTGCTGATGTTTTCAACTGTTTGGATAAATGACCTGTTGTGTTGCTGCTAACCCGTCACACATGACCGCCCTAGATCTCAAAGAGAGATGTTGTTGTGTCAAAATAACATCTTTTAAAACACATCTTAATCTCTGATTGCCTTTTACTCTGTTAAATTGTATGTTTAGTCTTGTGTGTGTTTAACAGAGACATAAGATGGAGCTTTATTGTCTCCCTTAGGATACATTTGTCTTGGGCATCGAGATAATACACATGAAACCTTCAGGTCAATCAGTCATAGATACAGAACAGAGATCACATGGCAAAGAAACAAACAAGAAACATACAGGTACAGAACTTTCCCTATTGCACATTACATTACATTTAGCTGACGCTTTTATCCAAAGCGACGTACAATAAGTGCGTTCGACCAACAAAATACAACCTTGAAGAAAACAGAATCATAAAGTACATCAGGTTTCATAGAGCCAAACATTTCAAGTGCTACTCAACTGGCTTTAGAGGAGCCAGTGCTTTGTTAGTATATAAGTGCTTTGTTAGTATATAAGTGCTTTGTTAGTATATAAGAGCTTTGTTAGTAGTTCTATCCTCGAGGTGGAGTCGAGAGAGATGAGTGTTCAGTCTGGAAGGTGTGTGAGCTTTCTGCTGTCCTGATGTCAATGGGAGCTCATTCCACCATCTTGGAGCCAGGATAGCAAACCCACGTGTTTCTGCTGATGGGAACTTGGGTCCCCCTCGCAGCGAGGGTGCAGCGAGTCGTTTGGCTGATGCAGAGCGGAGTGCACGTGCTGGGGTGCACGGTTTAACCATCTCCTGGATGTAGGAAGGGCCAGATCCATTCGCAGCATGGTACGCAAGCACCAGGGTCTTGAAGTGAATTCTAGCAGTTACCGGAAGCCAGTGGAGGGAGCGGAGGAGCGGCCTGGTGTGGAACATTCAGGAAGGTTGAAGACCAGACGAGCCGCTGCATTCTGGATGAGCTGCAGGTCGGATGGCGCATGCAGGTAGACCAGCAGGAGGGAGTTGCAGTAGTCTAGGCGTGAGGTGACGAGAGCCTGGACCAGAACCTGCGTTGCTTTCTGGGTCAGCTGGGGACGCATCCTCCTGATGTTGAAAAGCGTGTATCTGCAGCAGCGGGTTGTAGCAGCGATGTTTGCAGTGAAGGACAGGTTGTTATCTAGGGTCACACCCAGATTCCTTGCAGTCTGAGTCGGGGAAACAACAGAGGTGCCGATGATGATAGTCAGGTCAAGAGTGGGACACTCAATTTCCGGAAGGAAAAGCACTTCAGTTTTGTCGAGGTTGAGCTTGAGATGATGATCAGACATCCACTGAGAGATGTCAGCGAGACGAGCAGAGATGCGTGCGACGACCTGGGTCTCTGAGCGGGGGAAGGACAGAATTAATTGGGTGTCGTCAGCGTAGCAGTGGTATGAAAAACCATGCGGGCTAATGACTGATCCGAGCAAGTTTGTGTACAAGGAGAAGAGGAGGGGACCAAGAACAGAGCCCTGAGGGACCCCTGTAGTTAATTGACAAGGGTCGGACTCAGACCCTCTCCAAGTAACCCTGTAGGTGCGGTCTTTGAGGTATGAGGTGAGGAGGGAAAGTGCAGAGCCTGAAACTCCAAGTTCTTGGAGAGTGCGAAGGAGGATCTGATGGTTCACCGTGTCGAATGCAGCAGACAGCTCCAACAGGGTGATGACAGAGGAGAGGGAGGCTGCTTTAGCCGTGGCCTGTGACAGCAAGGAGGGCAGTTTCTGTGGAGTGACCTGCCTTGAAACCAGACTGGTGCGGATCCAGAAGGTTGTTCTGATGGAGATAACAGGAGAGTTGTCTAAAGACAGGAACGGGAGGAGAGAGACAGGCCTGTAGTTTATAACGTCAGACGGGTCGAGAGTGGGTTTCTTTAGGAGAGGGTTTACTCTTGCCTCCTTGAGACTGTTTGGAAAGTGACCAGAAGTTAGAGAAGTGTTGATTAAATGAGTGAGAAACGGTAGAATATCAGGAGCGATAGTCTGAAGGAGGTTTGAAGGGATAGGGTCCAGAGGACAGGTGGTAGGGCGGGCGAGGTAATGAAGGTAAGAACCTCACCTGGAGAGAGAGGGGAAAAGGAGGTCAGTGTGCGGGTGGAAGGAGGGTCTGGGGACCCAGCGGTGAGTAGAGGTGAGTCAGAAAAAGAAGAGCGAATATCATCAACCTTTTTTTCAAAGTGGTAAACAAAGTCGCTTGACAGAAGGGAGGAGGGGGAAGGGGCTTTGGGGGGCTCCAAGAGGGAGGAGGGGTAAGGGGCTTTGGGGGGGTCCAAGAGGGAGGAGGGGGAAGGGGCTTTGGGGGGGTCCAAGAGGGAGGAGGGGGAAGGGGCTTTGGGGGGGTCCAAGAGGAAGGAGAAGATGGAAAATAGTTTTTTAGGATTGGAATAGGAAGATTGGATCTCATCTTGAAAGAAAACTCTGTACACAGGACGTGTTTGGGGTCGCTTGTGATTGTTTATGTGATTTTACAGAACACGTGTTAAACATGTGTTAAAGACGAGGGGGTTCCATGGTGTAATGGTGGGACGGAGGACCAGCCGCTTCCTCTCATGAATATATAGAGAGACTGTGAGCAGAACTTCGTTACCCTCTGAGGGTGAAGCTGCTCTGTTCCTGCACTTCAGATCCAGTTCACTTGTTTAACGACTTTCTTTATTACTTTATGAAATATAACAAAAGACAAACGTAGTCCATGAACCATTCATCAGGTCATCTGAAGAACTTCCTCCACAGATGTTAGTTGTGTTTGATATTCCAGATACAGACTCACCTCTCTCCTCTCTGTGTTCGCAGCCCTCTCCTCCTCACCCCCCTCCTCCTCCCCCCCCGCCTCCTTTCCGCCCCGCCTCGCCTCGACGCCGGAGGAAACATCGGAAACGCAAACGCATCAGCACGGCCGCCATCAGAGCCATGATCATGTAGAACGGCAGGTGAGAGCAGCTTTTCGGTACGCGGGCTTCATTCTACATGTTTACTGTGAGGACGACATGTAGGGTGACTGGAGGAAACGTCCGTACACCTGAGGGTGATGGTTCAAATAGTTTGTGTGAAAGTATTGTTGACGGTCAGAATACTTTCTTTATCCCCGGGGGAAGTTGTGTTTTGTGACAGTTGCTATATTTAGAATTAAAAGATTTACATGTACATATATGGAAAATAATGAAAACGAAGGAAGAACATTTATTTATTTATTTAAAACATCAGAAGTTCAATTAAGAATGTGCCATTGAATATATACAAAAACATATTTATACAAAAAAATGTAAATTGAAAAAACTGTTCAAAATTCAAATTAAATATTTCGATAAAAAAAACACTTTAACCTGTAAAGCCTTAAAGGTGGGGTAGGTACGTTTGAGAAACCGGCTGGAGATACACTTGTTGTTATATTCCATGGAATGCTCTGACCGTCCCGATAGCAATGAATATCTGAAGTGCTTTGAGAACAAATCCATACAAACATAATCTGTGGAAGCCGTGGCGCTGTAAAAAGCTCGACCAATCATCTGAGCCGGCTAAAGGAACTGGACGGCCCACCTGCCTGTCAGCCTTCCATCGGGGCACAGACTGATCTCTGCCCTCATTGGTCGTGTGAGCGTTCGTGTGTGTTGGGGGAGGGGCTCTGTGAGGAAGGGGCAGATTTCTTCCGGCTGTGTATTTTCAAATTCTAGCGCACTCGAGCCGCTTTCTCCAAAATGACCGACCCCAACTTTAAGGGCTTTTTTTCACAAAACTGGGTCTCAAGGCTTCTTAACATTTAACAACCTATGAATGTGTCATACCCACTTAACGGGAAGGAACTGCTATCAGGCAATATTAACAATTTGTCTCGAAACAAAACACAAG
Organism: Champsocephalus esox; assembly: GCA_036324585.1. NCBI lineage: Eukaryota > Metazoa > Chordata > Actinopteri > Perciformes > Channichthyidae > Champsocephalus > Champsocephalus esox. Next base: position 2,330,027 of record CM070480.1, on the reverse strand, counting down.
TTTCACAATAAGCGTCTAAATGAGCCCTGAGGGGAAAAAGGCTAACGCACAGAACTCATGGTAGAAATACTTTATTACTTATCGGATCTGCACAAGCAAAGCCAGCCCTCACACCACGTAGCTTCACGGAGCAAACACGGCCAATTTGTCTTACATTTAGCCGTTTCTGATCAAAAGTTGTGTTCAATGGCGTTAAAACTAGAAAACTGCTGCTGAATGTTAATCCAATGTGTCTGTGTCACTTTGAAACGATTTCTGATAATCCATCATTCAATTTTTGTCAAAAACGGAGATTTCATATTAGCTGTTGTTCGAGTTGCAACCCAGCTTCCGGTTTTGAGCATTCCGGCTGTGCAGCACTCATTCACCAGTGGGTAATGTTTACATGGGTTTAGGAACTTCCCCTCGATTCTATTGGCTCTAACGGTTCAAAAGAGATGTCAATCATCCACATCGACCAATGGGTTCCAGAGATATGGAAAATATTTTTTTCTAAATCTCTCTAAAAAGGTCAAAGGTCACTTGTTTTGCATCAACCTCGATACAGGGTATTATATGTTATGTTTGGATTCCTAAAGCGTTTAGTCTACCATCCCATCATCCAAGGGTGGTTTTCACTATAAGTCATTTTTTCTTTTTGGACGGACACAATAATTTAAATGTTTTTACTATGTTCAATCTGAATTTGCTTTAATTTCAAAAAAATCCATATTGATTATTTTCTACATCCCACTCACAGGTTTAACTTTGCTTTGAGAAGAAAAGATTATTAATGTAACCCTTTTAGAAGGGAAGATCCCTGAAAAACAGGCTCGGTGCAGAACAGGTTAATGGACAGAAAACCCATTAAAGATACAATTGAATGAAATAGAGTAAAATATGTATACAAAATAAGAAGATTAGGGGAAAATATACATTACAAATAATTAGGGCCGGGACTTTAACGCGTTAATTAAGATTAATTAATTACACAAAAATGAACGCGTTAAAAAAATTAACGCATTTTAATCGCACTTATTTTTGCACAGCGGAACGTTTCTCACTGGATGAGTTTCAGGCGTACCGATTATACTGGAGCACCAGCTAGCGTTCATGACTTCAGCATGGGACTTCAAACAACAACAAACCACGGCGAACAATAGTCAAACATGAACGAACAAGCTGATGAGACCGCTTTGGTCGGCCCCGTGGATGGGACATTTCGTTTTAGAAAACGGACGGATGGAAGCGTCGATAAGAGCCGCAGCACATCAAGCCTAAAGTATCACCTGAATGCAAAGCATGTAGCAGCTAGCGTGTAGCAGTTAGCATGTAGCAGTTAGCATGTAGCAGTTAGCATGTAGCAGCTAGCATGTAGCAGTTAGCATGTAGCGGCTAGCATGTAGCAGCTAGCATGTAGCAGCTAGCGTGGACGTTAGCCCGACTCCGAGTGCAAGGAACCACACCCTGACCCAACCCACACTCAACCAGAGGGCTGGTTTCAGGGCCAGGATAAGTCAGTCCACGTCTGAGAGAGTAACCAGCTCCCTGGCTCTCTGGACTGCACTCGACTGTCGACCACCTGGAGTAAAGTCCATGTGAAACTGCTTCTCACTGTTCTCAGGTCAAATATGTATATTTGATTAAAAATGCGATTAATTTCGATTAATTAATTACAAAGCCTCTAATTAATTAGATTAATTTTTTTAATCGAGTCCCGGCTCTACAAATAATACATTGAAATGGTAAATGGACTGTACTTATAAAGCTCTTAATCAGGTCACACATTTCTAGGCTGAATTTAATAATGACATGGATGGAAAAATAACAAATGTTTCTTTTGATTTTCGCTGACAGGAAATAGTGAATCGAACCCAAAGCGAGCACCGAAGGAATCGAGAGGAAACACGGGATTCTGGGAAAAGACTGAAGACGAACGCTGCTGTTTGTTACCGGGCGGATTTCCAGGGAGTCGTCCAGCTTCATGGATTTAATAAAGTGCAAATATTATGAACGCTTTGGAACAGAGGTCAAACTAAACACTGGATTTAATTTGTGTGAGCCACAGATCCCATTAGCGTGGGTCGATGCTAGACTGGATTCTGCAGCCATTGATTGGCTGTTTAAACACTTCTAGCTCAACTTCTGATTGGTGCAGAGACGGAGAACTTGACTTTTACGGACTGAGAAGTCAGAACTGAAACTGGAAACGTGGAGAACTGGATTTCTACACTGGAGACGGGAAGGTGCAGCTCGACGCCAAACATTACTGTAATCTTTTAACTTTATTTACACTGGAGTAGCCAAACACTGTCCGATAGAGAATACTCTGTACTGTAGCTTCATGTACTGGAAATATTAATAACCTGCTCATTTTGTACTACTGCCAGATAGAGGTGCAGGGATGACGTATTTCTGTAGTCGACCCTGAAGGCAGCATCTTCCTGGTTCCCGCCACAAAAAAAACAATGGGAATTTTCCACATTACCACAATTATATGATTTCTGAAGTAAAAAGCTAACGTTAGGCTATAAAGGAACTACAGCACGGTCACATGACTTCACGGCACCACCGCTAAGCTAAAGGTGGCTAATGTTGGGCTATAAAGGAACTACAGCACGGTCACATGACTTCATATCACCACCGCTAAGCTAAAGGAGGCTAATGTTGGGCTATAAAGGAACTACAGCACGGTCACATGACTTCAGTCACCACCGCTAAGCTAAAGGAGGCTAATGTTGGGCTATAATGGAACTACAGCACGGTCACATGACTTCATGTCACCACCGCTAACCTAAAGGCGGCTAATGTTGGGCTATAGAGGAACTACAGCACGGTCACATGACTTCACGTAACCACCGCTAAGCTAAAGGAGGCTAATGTTGGGCTATAAAGGAACTACAGCACGGTCACATGACTTCATGTCACCACCGCTAAGCTAAAGGCGGCTAATGTTGGGCTATAGAGGAACTACAGCACGGTCACATGACTTCACGAACCACCGCTAAGCTAAAGGTGGCTAATGTTGGGCGTGATGACGTCTCATTTAGACACTTGTTAGCAACCGTGTTTGTTTTAAAGGTCACCTATTATGCAAAATCTGCTTCTTCATGTCTCTTCTACATCAACATGTGTGTCCTCTGTGTAAAGAGACTCTCTCTTCACACAAAGGGGACACATGTCTCTTCTACATCACCATGTGTCCCCTCTGTGGAAAGAGACTCTGAAAGTTTCAGGAACAAAGATTCTCTCTCTTTTTGATCCATGTCTATAAAAACCTGTCTGAAAATGAGCTGATCAGATTTTGGCCACTTTATGATGTCATAACGATGTCTTTGTCTTGTGTAACCATCAGCCAATCAGCAGCCAAGGTATCGCCTGCATCTCCTCCTAGAGCTCCATTGAGATCTTTGTAACCAAATGTCTCTCAGAGGGGCGTGGGGAGGGGCTCCTTGTTTTCATCTGAAGTAACGGACAGAGAATCAGCACTTTGGAAACAGGGCTGAAACAGAGGGGATTATGGGTAATGCTGCAACGATCTGTCTGGTGTTTCAGCCAATCAGAGACAGGCTCTGGATATATCCGAGAGCTGTGATATACTGATGAGAAACAGTTTAATAGGAGACCTTTAAGTCGTAAGTCGTATTTGATGTTGTAGGACAACACGTTAACATCTCTTCAGAAACCATTGTCCCTCCACACCAGGGAAACGGGACGATGCTGACTGGTCTGGGTGTCATGACTCAGTCCTGCACCACTCTATGGAATACAAACCAAATGCCTGCCTACATAACATGCTATGAATATCCACATTAAAGCAAGTCTTAAAT
>CM070480.1:2311218-2316218 GCA_036324585.1 Champsocephalus esox | reverse complement strand
CTCTGACACACTGAGCATATGCCACGCCCCTAAGCTGTGACACACTGAGCATATGCCACGCCCCTTAGCTGTGACACACTGAGCATATGCCACGCCCCTTAGCTCTGACACACTGAGCATATGCCACGCCCCTTAGCTGTGTACCACGCCCCTAAATTGTGACACACTGAGCATATGCCACGCCCCTTAGCTGTGGCACACTGAGCATATGCCACGCCCCTAAGCTGTGACACACTGAGCATATGCCACGCCCCTTAGCTGTGACACACTGAGCATATGCCACGCCCCTTAGCTGTGACACACTGAGCATATGCCACGCCCCTTAGCTGTGACACACTGAGCATATGCCACGCCCCTAAGCTGTGACACACTGAGCATATGCCACGCCCCTTAGCTCTGACACACTGAGCATATGCCACGCCCCTAAGCTGTGACACACTGAGCATATGCCACGCCCCTTAGCTGTGACACACTGAGCATATGCCACGCCCCTTAGCTCTGACACACTGAGCATATGCCACGCCCCTTAGCTGTGTACCACGCCCCTAAGTTGTGACACACTGAGCATATGCCACGCCCCTTAGCTCTGACACACTGAGCATATGCCACGCCCCTAAGCTGTGACACACTGAGCATATGCCACGCCCCTTAGCTGTGACACACTGAGCATATGCCACGCCCCTAAGCTGTGACACACTGAGCATATGCCACGCCCCTTAGCTGTGACACACTGAGCATATGCCACGCCCCTTAGCTGTGACACACTGAGCATATGCCACGCCCCTTAGCTGTGACACACTGAGCATATGCCACGCCCCTTAGCTGTCACACACTGAGCATATGCCACACCCCTTAGCTGTAACACACTGAGCATATGCCACGCCCCTTAGCTGTCACACACTGAGCATATGCCACGCCCCTTAGCTGTGACACACTGAGCATATGCCAAGCCCCTTAGCTGTGACACACTGAGCATATGCCACGCCCCTAAGCTGTGACACACTGAGCATATGCCACGCCCCTTAGCTGTGACACACTGAGCATATGCCACGCCCCTTAGCTGTGACAAACACTGAATATATGCCACGCCCCTAAGCTGTGACACACTGAGCATATGCCACGCCCCTTAGCTGTGACACACTGAGCATATGCCACGCCCCTTAGCTGTGACACACTGAGCATATGCCACGCCCCTAAGCTGTGACACACTGAGCATATGCCACGCCCCTTAGCTCTGACACACTGAGCATATGCCACGCCCCTAAGCTGTGACACACTGAGCATATGCCACGCCCCTTAGCTGTGACACACTGAGCATATGCCACGCCCCTTAGCTGTGACACACTGAGCATATGCCACGCCCCTTAGCTGTGACACACTGAGCATATGCCACGCCCCTTAGCTGTGACACAAATCAGGCCCTTGGTGGATTTAATTTCGGCCCGCAGGATAATTTCTAATTCTAATTCCTATTAGATCTGGCCCGCCGGTATATTGCACCTTCCCTCCATCCTGAGGGTCTCCTCCGCTCAGAGCCTGAGCCCAAACATTGATGACCTTTCACCCTGATGAGACGCCAAGTATCTGAACTAGCCTCACAGAGCAACACACTCACAGAGTTTAATGGATGTTTCCTTCTGCACTTTCTCTCACGACAGCAGGGCATGTTTGGTTTCTCTTTGAGGGAAGTTTTGTTGAAGCTGTTGTTGGCCTGTGGAAAATGTAATCATAAGAAATGACTCTGGAGAAGCTGCAGATAGAGCCATGATAAACGAATGCAGCTGATTATTTAATGTTGTTTTTATAGGCAATAAGTTAAGCTTTGTTAGTTCCAGGTTTAATATGTGCAATAAGTTCATTTCAATAAGTTCTGCAATAAACATTGAACCAGTCCGGCCCTCGACTAGTATCCATTTTTTTTAAATGTTGGCCCACTGTGTATTTGAGTTTGACCCCCCTGGTTTAAAATATACAACAGCCTTGGAAACACGCAGACAAATCAATAACAGCTGCTGAACGTGTCTTTACATTTGGGCATTCAGGAGGATTTGTTTCCAATTAGGCCTCACAGCAGTCAAAGTCCAAATCAGGTCTCAAGTTAATAATCGATGTGACTTCAGATCTGATGAAAGAAAAAGCACTATCAAATGACTTCACTTGTAAAAAATGTCCCAACATAAATGATCAGATCCTCCCAAAACACACAAAGACGTGTCCTTCTAGATCCAAACACAAAAGCTGGGCCTCGGCCTTCCTGCACAACTTCCTGTTATGATCTGACAGAGCTGAAGTCATAAAGACTGCACTGTGCGTCTGAATGAGAAACTCAACAGTTAAATCTCTCACTTTCTACATTTCTGGATTCTTCATTCTGAGATGTTAATGTTTTTCTCAAACTTCTGTTTTTTTCCCACAAAATTCTGATTTTTTTCACGAAATTTTGATTTTATTTTCACTAAATTCTGATTTTTTTCACTAAATTTTGATTTTATTTTCACTAAATTCTGATTTTTTTCACTAAATTTTGATTTTATTTTCACTAAATTCTGATTTTTTTTCCACTAAATTATGAGATTTTTGAGCATTCAGATTTTTTAGCAAAAATAATGATTTTTTTTGCTAAATTCTAAATACGAAAAAAGTCAAATTCTTTTGATAAAAATACAACAAAAAAAGTGAGAATTTTTGAAATTCTCCCTTTTTTTGTTGTATTTTTTTCAAAAGAATTTGACTTTTTTTTAATCAAAGTTTTCCTCAGAATTCTGACATTTTTCAAAGTTCTTTCTTTTTTTCTCAAAGTCTGGACCATTTTAGAATTTCAAAATAATTCTGACCTTTTTCAGAATTCAGATTTGTATCCAAAAATGTCGAATTATTTCTCAAATTTGTACTTTTTTCAGAATTGGATTGGCTAGCGCTTCCGTCGACGCTTGAAAAGTTGAACTTTTCTCAACTTCCGAAGTGAGCAACGGAGGCAAAGCGACGCGACGGAGCCACAATGCAGTTCGGCAAAGCGTGACGTCACCGCATTCAAAGTGAATGGGAAGCGTCTCCGTTGAAGCACCCTGTGGACGTACCGTGTGGATGTACCGTAATCCTCTCCCGTACAGCAACACTTGTTCAGAGAGAGAAAATATCATTTTATTTCAAATCTATACTTAACGCTCAAAGTTAAATCACTTTCTGCACAATTTCTGGATTCTTCATTCTGAGCTGTTTAAAGCAGATGTTAAAGTTGTATTTGTTACCTGTTTGTAAAAAAGCAATGCAGAAAGGCAGCGTAGGATTGTTTCTCAGAATTCTGCATTTTTCTAAAATGTAAATTTTTTTGCATATTTATTACTTTTTTCTCAACATTTTCCTAAATTTTTAATGTTTTCAGAATTCTGGCACTATTTCAAGTTCATGACTTATTTCCATTTTTGTTTTCCTTTTTCCCCCAAAAATGTACTTTTCCCCAAAGAATGTGACTTTTTTCGAATCAGATTTTTTATTATTCTGTATTTTTTCTCAATATTTTTTGTTTTCACAATTCTGACTTTTTCTAAAATGTTTGATTTTTTCTCAGAATTCAGTTTTTTGCAGATTTTGTTTTCCTTTTTTTTTATCAGACTCTTTTTTCATTTTCATCTAAATATTCAGACTTTTTTATTTTTTATTACAAATGTTGACTTTTTTCTAAGAAATCATTTGTGGCCGATATTATTATTAATATGTATTTATTTCAACATGCATACAAATACGTTAATCTCAGAACAGAGAAGAGATGATTTATGCTAGATTCCCATCTGCAGCCCTGATCCTCTCCCGTACAGCAGCACTCGTTCACGGTGTCATAATGAATGTTTTCTATCCGTAGGGACAGTATATCTTCTCTGTTGGTATCTGAGGTCTCAGGGTGTGCTCTGAAATTCTTGAAGAGAGATTTGTAGTTGCTCTGGGACTTCTGTGAGTTGTTCATTAACCTTGATTTCAGTCAGACAGAAAGCCAGAACAGCAACAAGTATATTGGGTGTATTTGTCCCGGGGCTCCTAGTTACTGTAACTAAGCATTAGCTCATTTCCAGAAACCTAGTAAGGTTTACAGAAGTGAAACGAGAAGTGAACACTCGTCTAAATCACCTCTTCGGCCTTTTGTTAGCAAATAAGTGCTAAAATCCTCCTCCCCCCCCTCCCCCCCCTGTTCTCTCTCTCTGCGCACTGTGCTCTCGTCCTTCACATGCACACAGAAGGGAAGCCGCTCTGAAACAGGAACCGCTCCTTCTTTCTAACCAGAACTTAATATTTGTTTCTGTTGCAACATTTAGCATCACATCCTCAAAGCACACCAACACTTTTCCTGGTGGTCTCAGAAGCAGAAGTCTCACCACTGCTTGGTAACCCATAGTAACCTCAATGGATGTTGTCCCATCAGGAGGGTCCTTCTTCGTTCACAGAGACACGGTGGCTCACTCAGCGAGGGTGCTTATTAGAAACAATCTATGACATGCTAATTGAAATGTAGCACAAAGCGTTCGAATGAAGACGGATATAATGTGGTGATCCTATCAGCATCAATGGAACACGTGTCCCCGGACACAGCCCTGTATACCAGGCACATGTGTTGTGAGGCTCCTCTGTGCCTACCTGTGTGTGTACTTAAGAACTCTGGTTTCAGTAGTTTGGGCTCAATACGATAAGATGTATTTATTCATCTCAATTTGGGAAATGTTTGCGTTGCAGCAGCAAAAAGGACAAGGCATTGCACATTCGAGGAATTAAGAGTGGAAATAAGCGATTCTAAAGTGTCAACATCTCAAAATAGAAATAAAACAGCAATAAAAAAGGGCCAGTGGTGATCAGAGTGTGATTATAGCAGTGGGTTGGTTTATTTACACTCTGACAGAAACCAACAGAATCTAATATAGAGTTAAATGCAACAGTAAGGCTATTTTTATCATCGTCAACATGAATATTAAAGTCACCTGCGATAATTACTTTGTCTGTTTTAAGAACCAAAG
>CM070480.1:2296218-2306218 GCA_036324585.1 Champsocephalus esox | reverse complement strand
AATACATGTTTATTATCGGTCACATTATATAAATGAAACATAATGATGACAGTTTATAACAGGTGGATGAAATGTGTTTTGGCGATTAGGCTCAGGTTTTGTAGGACATCAATCAGGAAGGGAAGAACCGTTTCCGATGAACCCCCCTGGGTCTAGACCTGGTGGTTGTGGTGATAAGTGGTTAGGTCCGGTTGGAAGGGAGGAGGTTGAGCTTGGCCCTGAGTTGGAAGCAGGAGGCGAAGGGGTGGAGGAGGGTTGCACGTTGACACCTGGAAGACAGCTGATAGAAAAGGGGAGAGCATATATAGAGGGATTAACAGGTGCGATAATTAGGCTTGTGAATGGAGGGAAGTGATATGTTGGCTAAGGAGTGGCGCTCCCTGTCATCCAGTGGAGGGAGCGAGTATTTCCATGACGAGCAATACGGAGTGATAGGTCTTCCTGCCTGAACTTGCGCTGAGCTTCATGTGTCAGAACTTTCTCCAATTAAACAAAGATAAAACTGAGGTAATGGTTTTTGGAGCAAAGTCAGATAAAAGTTAGCGCTGAGCTTCAGTGTGCAATGTTCAAACCAACAGATAGAGCCAGCAATCTAGGTGTAGTCATGGACTCTGACCTGAGTTTCAACAGTCACATTAAAACAGTTACTAAATCAGCCTGCTATCACCTAAAGAACATATCTAGGATTAAAGACTAATGTCACAGCAGGATCTGGAGACACGTGTCCATGCTTTTATCTTCAGTAGACTGGACTACTGCAAAGGTGTCTTCACAGGTCTCACTAAGACATCTATGAGGAAGCTGCAGCTGATTCAGAACGCCGCTGCTCGAGTCCTCACTGACACTAAGAAAGTGGATCACATCACTCCTGCTCTGAAGTCTTCACTCTGGCTTCCTGTGTGTCAAAGAATAGATTTCTAAATACTGCTGCTGGTTTATAAAGCACTGAATGGTTTAGGCCCAGAATACATTTCTGACCTCCTGCTAAACTATGAACCATCCAGATCTCTCAGGTCTTCAGGGACTGGTCAGCTTCCTGTCCCCAGAGACAGATCTCTCAGGTCTTCAGGGACTGGTCAGCTTCCTGTCCCCAGAGACAGATCTCTCAGGTCTTCAGGGACTGGTCAGCTTCCTGTCCCCAGAGACAGATCTCTCAGGTCTTCAGGGACTGGTCAGCTTCCTGTCCCCAGGACAGATCTCTCAGGTCTTCAGGGACTGGTCAGCTTTCTGTCCCCAGAGTCAGAACTAAACATGGAGAAGCAGCGTTCAGTTATTACGCTCCAAATATCTGGAACAAACTCCCAGAAACCTGCAGGTCCGCTGCAACTCTGACGACTTTAAATCCAGGCTGAAGACTTTTCTTTTTGTCGCTGCTTTTAATTGAACTATTCATATCTTAGACGGCACTGTAACTTTTATTCATGTACTTTTTCTTTTAATGTTTATTTTATTAGCTTTTCTTTTTAATGACTCATTTTAAATGCCATTTTCTTAATGTCTTTCGTTTTTTGTAAAGCACTTTGAATTGCCTTGTGTTGAAAAGTTCTATATAAATAAACTTACCTTGCCTTGCCTTTAAAGTAGAGACACTACATACTGATATACACCTGAACATCAGCAGGAGAGGACTCTTTAAAGTAGAGACACTACATACTGATGTACACCTGAACATCAACAGGAGAGAACTCTTTAAAGGCACATATTGTTTGCTGTGGGCTGAGAAACCAAAAAGATATAGTTATATCTAAGTAATCTCTCTTTAGATCAGACAAAACAGCTTACTTTTGAAACATTTGTCACAGATGCCGAGAAGAAGGAAGAAAACATGTGTTTTATCACGAGCACGCTAGTTCAATTTCCTGCCAGAACCCATTAAAACCTGCCGTGTGTGCACACAGTGGGCATGTGTGAATGTTACAGCACATACATATTATTTTTTTTTGCATAAGAGAAGTATTTTCCAGCTCCCGAGACAGGAAGTGCTACCTTAGCGACGCGGGGAAAAACACAGGAAGTACAAACGGCGGGCTTTAAATTCTTCCAGCAGTGATGTAGAGGGACAGAGAACAATGAGTCACACACAGCTTCTCCAGAGACACTCAGAACAGATGGCCAGACACACACACAAGGTCAAGTATGAGGCAGTGGAGAGAAAAGACAATTATGGAGAACAGATCTCAGTCTCTCAGAAATATATAAAACCAACCACAAATACATGCAGGAGTATGTGGACTAAGGTCAAACTAAAAGTCAACATTTCTTGGTGCAAACGCTCAAGAACTGCCTAAATATCTTCCATCGGGAGAACAATGCTGCAGCTTCAGAAAGGATGCAGAGAAGACACAGCTGGAGACCAGAGGACACTACAGAGTGACACACACATGCGTCACTCTGTAGTGTCCCCTGGTCTCCAGCTGTGGACGTCACTCTTTCAACCCAGTCTCACGGGATTTCGTGTTATAGTCACGACATTTAATCTATTGCTTCGTGTTCACCGACACGATTTCCCCCTTTTCTTCGTGTCACACAGAATGATTTTAAAAGCAATGTATTTCTATTGGTAGTATGTTTCGTGCCTGCGTCTTTCTGTCCGTTCGGGTCTTGGAAGACCGGAAGCTGTGGGGTTCATAAAAACATGTTCTTACTCAATATCAAGCCACAGTTATTCTTTTTATTTTAAATCATATAATGTCGGACTTTTGTTGTCGTCAGTGAGGAAAAGAAATGGCGCTCAGAGCTAATTTGTTATTCTTTTGTAAATAACACACTGTTATTTACTCACCAATAACACTCCATTATCCTTGCTCTTATTTATTGGTTTAATTCCATAATCTCGGGCTTTTTTGGCGTCCGTCAGGAACTGAATTTCAAAATAAACATAACCGGAAACAGACGTTACCCAAGATCCTCAGCTATGGTTTAAGCTCGGTGATTGGATGTTCTAGCCGCAATGCATGCTGGGATATGGGATATGGGATAATGCGATATGAAATCTGACAAACATTTCAGCGTTTGGTTTCTGCAGCTTTTAGTAGACGCTGCCATGTCTCCTCAAGTTGCTGAATGTTTTCTAAATGCTGCATGTGTTGACAAGTTGCTGGAGATGTTTCTTCGTGTGTACAGCGGAACATTTGTGGTTTTATATTTGCATTCTTTCTGAAACTGCAGTGAGTTTGCATAACATTTCCATTCGCAGTATACAGTAGAACACAAACATATAGGTAGCTGCTTTCTCTGTCACCTCCTGCTCCACTGTATCCTCACTTTGCACTTTAAAACTCTTTGAGAAAGTTTTGCTTCTTAGCTTCCTCCCTGTACCTGCATCCCTGCCCCCTCCTCCCCCCTCCTCCCCCTCCTGACAGTTTGATCTATGAGGACATTATCTTTCCATTATCTATCCGTCCCATAATCGTTTCCCTCACCTCACCCCGCTCCTCTGGAGAATATTAATCAGCGTTCAGACAAGTCTAATCACTGCTCTGCGGCTAAAACTGGAGCTGCAGTCCATCAGCGCACACACACACACACACACACACACACACACACACAAGCTGTAATCTTTCAGATAAACTTCACAAAGACGTTTACTGTCACAGAAACGTCATATAAGTCACTTGTATTACTCATTTAGAAACACGTGACGGACACTGAAGATGGTCTAATGGCTGACAGATGTCCTCCAGGGCTTCAGAGTAGGTTTGAGGAAATGCTTTTGTGTTAGGATGTTTATCCTAGTATCTAGGTTTTCTTTCTTTCTTTCAGTCTTTAATTCGAACAGAATAAAAAATAACAAATAACAAATGTGAAAAACAGAATACCGTATTGTTATAAAACAGTATTTATCCACATTCATCGTAATATTTGTATATTCAACAAAAAAAAACAAAAAAAAGTCCGAATGTGTCCGAAAGGGAGCAGGAAGAAGCAAATGCTTATTAATTCCCACCCCTTACTTGATCAATGAGTGCCCTTTAAATCATCATGCAAGTTATTCCTTCATACATTTACATTTATACAAACATATACAATCATTTCTCATCTTCAATCACCTTTCTTCATTCTCATATTTTTCCAAAAAAGGGTTTCTGTACATCCTTTTAAACTGAATTATGCTTTGTTTCAACTCCTGCTCCAAACCATTCCATAAAATCACCCCACAGATTGTTCAACTCATTCTTCTCAGAGTCGCTCTGACCTTGAGTTGTTTAAAATGTAGATTTCCTCTCAGATGATACCCACCCTCTCTGTCTATGAACAGTGTTTATAATTTCCTAGGAAGTGGATTATGTCTGGCTCTGTACATGATTTGTTTCGTTTTAAATGTAACCAGATCAATGAACTTCAATATGTGTGACTTCAAAAATGATACATTAGTGTGTTCAAGATATCCAACATTATTGATAACTCTTATCGCCCTTTGTTGTATTGTGCATAACGGCTGTAGGTTGGGTTTGTACTTGTTTCCCCAAATCTCCACACAGTAAATCAGATATGGCAGTATGAGTGTGTTATATAGAGTATGCAATGAGTTCCAGAATGTATCTGGCTTTCCCCAATATTGCAATATTTTAGCCAGTGTTGCTTTTCCATGAGTGATGTGAGGTTTCCAGCTGATGTTGGTCTCAAAGAAACCAAGGAACTTCATTTCATATACTCTTTCTATGTTTATGTTATCTAGTATTAATTGTATCTGTGGATTTGTTTTATGTTTTCCAAATAACATAATCTTTGTTTTGCTTATATTTAATGATAATTTGTTTGTGTCAAACCAATGTTTTACTTTAATCATGTCTGCTGTTATCACTTCCATTAGCTCTTTCAAATGTCACCGGAACAACACATATTAGTGTCATCTGCAAATAAAATACATTTCAACATATTTGATACTCTGCAAATGTCGTTGATGTATATTTTGAACAGCTTTGGACCCAACACGGACCCCTGAGGTACTCCACAAGTTATGTTCATGTATTCTGATTTATGTTCACCAATTTCAACAAATTGTTGTCTGTTGCTTAAATGATCTCTCAGCCAGTCTAATCCCACCCCTCTGATGCCACACCGTTCCAGTGTTATCAGTAACATATTGTGATCTATGTCAAATGCTTTTTGTAAGTCTATAAATATTCCCACTGCTTGTTTTTAATGGTCCATGCAGTTTTCTATTTCCTCACTTAATTCCATTAGTGCCATTGATGTTGATCTATCTTTCCTGAATCTATATTGACTGTCGTCCAAAAGCTGATGTGTTTCCATGAAACTGTCAAGTCTTTTTGTAAAAAGCTTTTCAAGGATCTTGGAAAACTGAGAGAGCCATGAAACAGGTCTGTAATATGTGTCATGGTGTTTATCCCCAGTTTTATATCATGGTATAACTTTTGCTATTTTCATTTTATTTGGGAATTTACCAGATTGAAAAGACAAGTTAAAGAGATGAGTCAATGGTTCTGCAATTTCTTCAATAATGTTTTTTACTATAATCATATCAATATTATTCCAATCGGTCGAGGATTTGCTTTTACATTTTCGCACTGTATCGATGATTTCTTTTTCTTCGACTGGTGTGAGGAAAAAAGAGCCATTAGCCGCGTTCACACTGCGGTACTTTTCCCACAAAGGTTCATGCGAACTTAGTTCATGATCGCGTTCACACCAAAAAGAGCCGGTACTAAAAGTAGTTCATGCGAACCTTTTTACCCGCTCCAAAGTCCCTGCTAGAGAGCAGGGACTTTCGAGCGGCTCTTTGTGAGAAAAGAGCTATGTTCCTGATTGGCTGGCGGATTGCAAACCACGCCCCGTAACACTCCCAAAGAGTTTTGTGAAGCCGCCATTTTATTATCCTCGCATTAGCATTATTAGCATTAGCATTATTAGCATTAGCATTAGCCCAGCGCAGAAACGCAGAGAGACTAACTTATGGCAACACAAAATAAAACATGGGAGCGGTGGAGATGAGGAGGTGTCGGCGTTCTGGAGATTTACTCGGAAGGCTTCAGTAGCAGCTGCTGGGACTCCCAGCAGCTGCTACTGAAGCCTTCCCCAACTCCGGGGACTTCCGGCCGTTTGCGGCCTGCCAGTAAACCCAAAGCAGAAGAAGAAGAAGTGACGTCAGCAGCTTCATTTGCCTAATCCTCCCCCAGGGACTTTTTTCTGGTGTGAACGCGATCTGTGCTTAGTTCATGAGAACTAAAGAGTTCGCATGAACCTTTGTGGGAAAAGTACCGCAGTGTGAACGCGGCTATCGTTTTCATTCCAAAGGTCCGTATGTTCCCCTTTAGTTGTGTCTACGGTTTTAATTTGTTCTGCCAGATCCGGCCCCACATTTACAAAGAATTCATTAAAACCATTAACCACATCTTCTGTATTATTAATAACATTATTTTTGTCCACAAACGACTCAGGGTAACCAGAGCTTTTTGCTCCATTTCGAACGACACTATTTAATACTTTCCATAAACCTTTCATATTATTCTTATTATTCTCTAATATTTTATTATAGTATTCTTTTTTACATATCCTCAGAATATGGGTTAATTTATTCTTATATCTTTTATATTTATGTTCTGCTTCTGAAGTTCTATATTTTATGAATTGTCTATAAAGTGTATTTTTCTTTTTGCAGGCGTTCTTGAGGCCATCAGTGATCCATGCACTGTGACTCTGTTTGTGTCTCTCTCTGCTTTGTTTCACAGGACACCGTTTCATCATAGGCCTTCATCAATATCGTCTCTCTCATCTACTACCCTCCAGTTCTGCTTTAGTAAATCATTCTTAAATGCAATTATGTTATCTTCAGTTCTCAATCTTTTGTATTTGAAAAGGCTGGCGACTTTCAGTTTCTTAGAACTGCAGTGATAGACAATACAAACAGGTAAATGATCGCTTATGTCACGATATAATAGTCCGCCTACCGTATTGTTTTCCATAATGTTTGTGAATATGTTGTCTTTTAATGAATGAGAAGTGATTCTACTAGGTCGGGTGATTTTAGGATGCAAACCCATACTGTGCAATGTACTGTATTGATGAAGTGTTCTGTCATGTCATGCTTATTTGGATTCAACAGGTCAATATTGTAATCCCCAGATAAACATATTTTTTTGTAATGATTTAGTAAACATGTGTTCTACCCTATCTGTACATGTGTCAATACAGGTTCCAGGAGCTCTGTATATACCACTCACAATAACGTTTTCAAATGTGTTATTCTTTTCAAAGCTTTAAAAGGCTTGGTGGCAAATGACCCACCAACACATCAGCTGGTGAAAGGCTGTCTGTAACGGGCACAGGGGGACACATGTGGACGGCTGAGGACGAGACAAGGTACTGTTCAGAACACAGCATGAGTCCCTGATTGGTGCTGATGGTTTGGAGGATGTTCGTCATCGTTACCAGACATCCAGCCGCACCGAGGGCACATCTCAGCTCCCACACCTGAGCCATGCAAGGACACAACGACGTGTGGCCAACAGACTTCATGAACCACATATTCTGCAGTTGTTTGCTCGTGCAGTTCTAATGTCATATGCACAAAGCTGCATGGCTGAGAGGGCAATGACATTCTTCTGACCTGAGCTCCTCCAACAATGCAACATATATAATAAAATACAAAATAAAAAGTCGTGCAAAAAGTCTATATGCTCCCACCCTGTGACAGGAGTGTGTGGTTACACTTCAATCATGCGTTGTAGCGGGGACGGTGGTGCAGTAGCTAGCTTACTAATATAATAGGACACCTTTTTGTTCTTCAATCAATCAATGGGATACGGCTGTAATAGGCCTAAGGCCTTTTAGGCTGCGGCCACACGAGGACGAAAACGGCTAAACGCATAGGATTAACGTAAACGCAATCGCAAACAAGCTTCCGTCCACACGCAATAATTATCTGGATAGTGTCTGTCCACACGAGACCGCTCCGTTTAGCTCCAACCGCTGGAGAAGCTGCAGTACATATGCAGGAGCCTGTAGGTGGCGCTGTAACTTCCTCCACAAAAGCAGCGAAGAAGCATGGTTGTCATGGTTGCCCTTCTGTTTATTCTCTAAAGTTTAAATCTTCCGGAAAAAATGATAAAAGTGTCGGTCAAAGGTCAATTTATTGAGCTTTAAAACAAATGAATAACGACTCTATATAATATAATAATAAAATACACGGAGCCTCTCTTTTTCCTCCTTCTCTTCGGACAGCGTCAGTGTCTGTCTCATGCAGCAGCTGATCCAGTAATGAGTGACCCGGCCGACAGTAAAAATAAACATATGTATAACGAGTTTAGTTTGAGAGGTCATTAAAATAGCTAAGGGCGATGATCGGACTTGAAGTGTGTGTTTTGCTGCAGCGGGAGGAGCTGCAGGTGAGCAGAGCTGCGTGTCTCCGTCCTGTCAGATTACACTTCACTCGCGTTCAGGTCCACATCGAGAGAAAGATAAATGATCTGAATTCAAGGTGCAGTTTACTTTGACGCGGGGGTGAGCAGCAGAGGTGGGGAGAGGCGGGGCTATTGCCTCATCATTATTGCTGTAGATGTTGCACAAACAACTGTAGCATGGTCAATAGCGTCCGGAGCACAATAGCAACTCTGCGATCCGCCATTGTTGTTGTTGTTGGTGGCGAAACACTTCAGCAATGGCGCGGGGTAAGCGGAGGTGAGCAGAAGAGGTGGGGAGAGGCGGGGCTATTGCGCAATCACTATCAGTGATCTGAAAATGTCCGTATAGGGCGCACACACGGAGCCGTTTGACCCCCCAGAGCGCTGCGTATTCCTTTCTATCCACCTTGGGACCCGTTATCGTTTCCTCAGTCGTTTAGTGCCGTATTCGGTCGTCCTCGTGTGGCCGAACGGTCTATATGACACTAAACAGTAACGCAAACGGCCGAATTCGTCCTCGTGTGGCCGCAGCCTTTGTCGCTCATAAAGAGTAGATCACTGATTCTTTATTTGCTATGGATGCTGGCAGCAGTCACATCGTCCCAAGTGAAGGTGATGTTTGACCAGTGGCGGTCGAGGCGGGATTTGAGACAGTTAACCGTCTTGGATGTGACAACGCTTTCCGTCAGATCATTCCACAAGTCAGCCACACGCAGGCTGAACAAGCTGCGGCGGATAGCCAGTCTTGAGTTTCTTCAACTTGAGGCAGTGTCCACTTGCAGCTTTGACACGGACACACATTAAGACAAGAAACAAGGACACAGATATGTAATTTAACTGCAGACTGTACTGAATGTAAAAGACGCGTTCACCTGCATCTGACCTGGGTGTTGAACTTGAGGATTGGTGCACAAAAGACCGTCTCGTTTGTGTCTTGATAAAGATTCAAGGTTATGTTTATCTAGGATCGCCATTAGCTGTTGGTCGTGACTAAAGCTACTCTTCCTGGGGTCCGCCACTTAAAACAATACAACAACATTCAACACAACATCAGTCAAGACATAAGTCCTGACATCATCCACTTTCAACATCACGTGCACGAGGCACCCACCAGTACAGAGCATGACGTGCAATTCAATTAGGGTTCAACGTGCTCAAGAGTCAAGGTGTTGTTGTCATGTGCTCAGTAGCTAACGTGAAGCTATGCCAATCTCAAAAGAACATCTCAAGCTCCTGCAGCAATGCAACATCTAACATCTGCCTGCCAGGCTTTCGGCTACATCCATCTGTTGTTCTGACTTTTGCTTTGTTTGGTTTTGCCCTGTTACTTGTAAAGCCACCTTGGGTCCCTTGAAAGGCGCTATATCAATCCAAGCTATTATTATTATATTATTATATACAGGACATAAGACAAAATAAACAAAATAATGAAACAGAGATAGATTAGAATGAAATAGTTGCAGAGCAGATGAACTATGTACATGTCAGACAAATACAACGAGCGAATGCAGAGAATGTTGAAGGTCACCAAGTGCATGAGGAGTTGGAGAGGAGCTTCCTAAATAAATGCTTTCCTCAAATGTGAAGGTGTTCCTTTTACCAACATGTAATATGTAAGGCTTCCTGTGGTTGGTTTA
>CM070480.1:2281218-2286218 GCA_036324585.1 Champsocephalus esox | reverse complement strand
AGTGAGATCTCCACCTATCAGCAGGGTGATGTACAGAGTGAGATCTCCACCTATCAGCAGGGGATGTACAGAGTGAGATATCCACCTATCAGCAGGTGATGTACAGAGTGAGATCTCATCCTATCAGCAGGTGATGTACAGAGTGAGATCTCCACCTATCAGCAGGTGATGTACAGAGTGAGATCTCCACCTATCAGCAGGGGATGTACAGAGTGAGATCTCCACCTATCAGCAGGTGATGTACAGAGTGAGATCTCCACCTATCAGCAGGTGATGTACAGAGTGAGATCTCCACCTATCAGCAGGGGATGTACAGAGTGAGATCTCCACCTATCAACAGGGGATGTACAGAGTGAGATCTCCACCTATCAGCAGGGTGATGTACAGAGTGAGATCTCACCTATCAGCAGGTGATGTACAGAGTGAGATCTCCACCTATCAGCAGGTGATGTACAGAGTGAGATCTCCACCTATCAGCAGGGGATGTACAGAGTGAGATCTCCACCTATCAGCAGGTGATGTACAGAGTGAGATCTCCACCTATCAGCAGGTGATGTACAGAGTGAGATCTCCACCTATCAGCAGGTGATGTACAGAGTGAGATCTCCACCTATCAGCAGGTGATGTACAGAGTGAGATCTCCACCTATCAGCAGGTGATGTACAGAGTGAGATCTCGACCTATCAGCAGGTGATGTACAGAGTGAGATCTCGACCTATCAGCAGGTGATGTACAGAGTGAGATCTCGACCTATCAGCAGGTGATGTACAGAGTGAGATCTCGACCTATCAGCAGGTGATGTACAGAGTGAGATCTCCACCTATCAGCAGGTGATGTACAGAGTGAGATCTCCACCTATCAGCAGGTGATGTAATACAGAGTGCAGAATCAAAAGGCTGGAGGCAGCAAGGAGACATATCTGTAGGATGTTTCAAAATAAGAGCTCATCAGATTGTCTTAAAAACGTTCAGTTTGACACTCGGACGCTTCCTCCGTGTTGTGTTGAAACAACCGTCTGCAACACCGTCTGCAACACCGTCTGCAACACCGTCTGCAACACCGTCTGCAACACCGTCTGCAACACCATGCATGTCTGTCAGGCCCTGACAGACATGCAGGAAGAGCAACAGAGACAGAGCCAGCCATCCACGATCAGGGTTTAATAAATACAACAGCATTTAAACATCAACATTAAAATCATCTCGTTCTTGAGTAGAAGTACGCAGGTCTTGTTCTTGAGTACAAGTAGAAGTACTCAGATCTTGTAGTTGAGTAAAGTAGAAGTACTCAGATCTTGTACTTGAGTAAAAGTAGAAGTACTCAGGTCTTGTTCTTGAGTAAAAGTAGAAGTACTCAGATCTTGTAGTTGAGTAAAAGTAGAAGTACTCAGGTCTTGTTCTTGAGTAAAAGTAGAAGTACTCAGGTCTTGTTCTTGAGTAAAAGTAGAAGTACTCAGGTCTTGTACTTGAGTAAAAGTAGAAGTACTCAGATCTTGTAGTTGAGTAAAGTAGAAGTACACAGGTATTGTACTTGAGTAAAAGTAGAAGTACTCAGATCTTGTACTTGAGTAAAAGTAGAAGTACTCGGATCTTGTACTTGAGTAAAAGTAGAAGTACGCAGATCTTGTTCTTGAGTAAAAGTAGAAGTACACAGGTCTTGTACTTGAGTAAAAGTAGAAGTACTCAGGTCTTGTTCTTGAGTAAAAGTAGAAGTACTCAGGTCTTGTACTTGAGTAAAAGTAGAAGTACTCAGATCTTGTTCTTGAGTAAAAGTAGAAGTACTCAGATATTGTACTTGAGTAAAAGTAGAAGTACTCAGATCTTGTACTGAGTAAAAGTAGAAGTACTCAGATCTTGTACTTGAGTAAAAGTAGAAGTACTCAGGTCTTGTTCTTGAGTAAAAGTAGAAGTACTCAGATCTTGTAGTTGAGTAAAAGTAGAAGTACTCAGGTCTTGTTCTTGAGTAAAAGTAGAAGTACTCAGATCTTGTGCTTGAGTAGAAGTAGTAGAAGTACACAGGTATTGTACTTGAGTAAAAGTAGAAGTACTCAGATCTTGTACTTGAGTAAAAGTAGAAGTACTCGGATCTTGTACTTGAGTAAAAGTAGAAGTACGCAGATCTTGTTCTTGAGTAAAAGTAGAAGTACACAGGTCTTGTACTTGAGTAAAAGTAGAAGTACTCAGGTCTTGTTCTTGAGTAAAAGTAGAAGTACTCAGATCTTGTTCTTGAGTAAAAGTAGAAGTACTCAGATCTTGTACTTGAGTAAAAGTAGAAGTACTCAGATCTTGTTCTTGAGTAAAAGTAGAAGTACTCAGATCTTGTACTTGAGTAAAAGTAGAAGTACTCAGATCTTGTTCTTGAGTAAAAGTAGAAGTACTCAGATCTTGTACTTGAGTAAAGTAGAAGTACTCAGGTCTTGTACTTGAGTAGAAGTAGAAGTACTCAGATCTTGTTCTTGAGTAAAAGTAGAAGTACTCAGATCTTGTACTTGAGTAAAAGTAGAAGTACTCAGATCTTGTACTTGAGTAAAAGTAGAAGTACTCAGATCTTGTACTTGAGTAAAAGTAGAAGTACTCAGGTCTTGTACTTGAGTAAAAGTAGAAGTACTCAGGTCTTGTTCTTGAGTAAAAGTAGAAGTACTCAGATCTTGTACTTGAGTAAAAGTAGAAGTACTCAGATCTTGTTCTTGAGTAAAAGTAGAAGTACTCAGATCTTGTACTTGAGTAAAAGTAGAAGTACTCAGGTCTTGTACTTGAGTAAAAGTAGAAGTACTCAGATCTTGTTCTTGAGTAAAAGTAGAAGTACTCAGATCTTGTACTTGAGTAAAAGTAGAAGTACTCAGATCTTGTTCTTGAGTAAAAGTAGAAGTACTCAGATCTTGTTCTTGAGTAAAAGTAGAAGTACTCAGATCTTGTACTTGAGTAAAAGTAGAAGTACTCAGATATTGTACTTGAGTAAAAGTAGAAGTACGCAGATCTTGTACTTGAGTAAAAGTAGAAGTACTCAGATCTTGTACTTGAGTAAAAGTAGAAGTACCAGTCTTGTACTTGAGTAAAAGTAGAAGTACTCAGGTCTTGTTCTTGAGTAAAAGTAGAAGTACTCAGGTCTTGTACTTGAGTAAAAGTAGAAGTACTCAGATCTTGTTCTTGAGTAAAAGTAGAAGTACTCAGATATTGTACTTGAGTAAAAGTAGAAGTACTCAGATCTTGTTCTTGAGTAAAAGTAGAAGTACTCAGATCTTGTACTTGAGTAGAAGTAGAAGTACTCAGGTCTTGTTCTTGAGTAAAAGTAGAAGTACTCAGATCTTGTACTTGAGTAGAGTAGAAGTACGCAGGTCTTGTACTTGAGTAGAAGTAGAAGTACTCAGATCTTGTTCTTGAGTAAAAGTAGAAGTACCCCTTTTTACCCTAAGCCCCGCCCCCAAAAATATTAATCATAATTTTATCAAAAAATTAATAAAAAAGTAATTAAACTAATTAAACCGCTTCCGGTGGATGTCCCGATTCCGGTTTACAAAATTAAATTAGAAAAATAATATGCCGTTGTTTCAATTAATATGTCCAGCCTCCTAACCACTTCCTGTGTGGTTAATCCTGTATATTTAGTATTGAATGTAACTTACAGATAACATGAGATTAATTAAAGCATCTAAAAACAAACATTTATATTTTTAATCCTCCTTGGTCTCTGCTCCTGGGAGACGGTGACAAAAACATGTGGTGGCTGAGGACACACACACACACACCCCCATAAACACATACGCACACACATTCTCTGGTCCCTCACCTCCCCACGACCTCGCGGCGTCACAGTGACTGTTCATGACGGCAGACATATTGGTAAAACATATGTTTTTTGGAGGAGGGGAACACACACACACACACACACACACACATTCCCTCCCCCCGCAAGGAATAAAATGTCGCCCCGTGGTTAAATATTTTCCAAGTGAGAGAGAATGGCTAAGAGACGTCTGGATATGGGTCTAATCAGCGAGACACCGGTAACAACTTACATCCATCCATTGGGTGCTCCAATTCAAAGTAAAAACAGAGGGTGGTAGGTAATATACTTAAATAAATATAGAAAGTCAGAGAATATTCACCTGAACAAAGATACATACACTTTGTATAAACCGACAAGGGTGCATTGGTGTACGAGACAGAGTTTTCATACAACAATTTCAAGCAGATCTCGCTAATGATACAGTTTTTTAACACACAGTGAGATACATAAAAGTTGCAAATGTGGAGGTATCTTACAGCTAAAAACACTCATAGACCTAAAAAAGTATCTGTTCTACCATAAAAACCCCAATATAACGTTAATTTGTTAAACAGGAATAATCCTATTGGCTGTTTTTAGAGTCATTTACATATTGTCTAACCTATAAAAGTAAATTCCGAATATCGGATCAGCCTCTCAACTAGATTGGGCTGTGTTAACTCTGGTGTCTTTCAGCAACCAAAAAGAAGACAGCCTTTTTGCGACATATGGTGGCCGAGGGACACACACACACACACACACACACACACACACACACACACACACACACACACACACACACATTCCCTAGCCCCTCACCCCTGCTTCATTCTCCTCTGTCTTGAAGGCATTCTTAAGCACATAAATGTAACATTAGGCTATGCATAAAACAACCAAACGATTATTACATTAACTAATTTGAACAGTAATTCACATCATCATCTCATAACAAAATAAGCTCAGGCAACTACTTGCATTCAGTGACTTGATTTTTAAATGAAAACCAGGGATATCTTTTTTGTTCTGCGGTCCATATCTCATTAAAAATATCTAATGTTAGTAACTATTAAAGAAAAAATGGGGACAATTCTGTTTTAATGTAGTTTGACCATTGTAACTGCTGTGCAGACATACTGATAAATAGGGCTTCTAACTAATTACCTTAAATAAAATCACGAATTAATTAAACCAGTTCAATACGTATTATTCTTATTCTTATCATTCTTTATGAGCGC
>CM070480.1:2224767-2280718 GCA_036324585.1 Champsocephalus esox | reverse complement strand
CCCATATGTCGCAAAAAGGCTGACTTCTCTTTGATTGCTTGTAGATTTCTGAAAGACACCAGAGTTAACACAGCCCAATCTAGTTGAGAGGCTGATCCGATATTCGGAATTTACTTTTATAGGTTAGACAATATGTAAATGACTCTAAAAACAGCCAATAGGATTATTCCTGTTTAACAAATTAGCGTTATATTGGGGTTTTTATGGTAGAACAGATACTTATTTAGGTCCATGAGTGTTTTTAGCTGTAGGATACCTTCACATTTACAACTTTTATGTATCTCGCTGTGTGTTAAAAAACTGTATCATTAGCGTGATCTGCTTGAAATTGTTGTATGAAAAATCTGTTTCGTACACCAATGCACCCTTGTAGGTTTATACAAAGTGTATGTATCTTTGTTCAGGCGAATATTCTCAGACTTTCTATATTTATTTAAAGTATATTACCTACCACCCTCTGTTTAACACATGGTTAACACCCCGGGGGTTTTATGGTCTCCCTCCATGGGGTCTGAGGGGAGACCCATCCTTATCCTTAAGCATGAAAAGATTGACTCTTAAGATATCTGTTTTTTTTAAAATGTTTTACTTTGAATCGGAGCACCCAATGGATGGATGTAAGTTGTTACCGGTGTCTCGCTGATTAGACCCATATCCAGACGTCTCTTTGCCATTCTCTCTCACTTGGAAAATATTTAACCACGGGGCGACATTTTATTCCTTGCGGGGGGAGGGAATGTGTGTGTGTGTGTGTGTGTGTGTGTTCCCCTCCTCCAAAAAACATATGTTTTACCAATATGTCTGCCGTCATGAACAGTCACTGTGACGCCGCGAGGTCGTGGGGAGGTGAGGGACCAGAGAATGTGTGTGCGTATGTGTTTATGGGGGTGTGTGTGTGTGTGTGCTCAGCCACCACATGTTTTTGTCACCGTCTCCCAGAGCAGAGACCAAGGAGGATTAAAAATATAAATGTTTGTTTTTAGATGCTTTAATTAATCTCATGTTATTTGTAAGTTACAATCAATACTAAATATATAGGATTAACCACACAGGAAGTGGTTAGGAGGCTGGACATATGTGTGTGTGTGTGTGTGTGTGTGTCCCCAGCCACCACATAGGAGCAGAGACCAAGGAGGATTAAAAATATAAATGTTTGTTTTTAGATGCTTTAATTAATCTCATGTTATTTGTAAGTTACATTCAATAGTATATACAGGATTAACCACACAGGAAGTGGTTAGGAGGCTGGACATATTAATTGAAACAACGGCATATTATTTTTCTAATTTAATTTTGTAAACCGGAATCGGGACATCCACCGGAAGCGGTTTAATTAGTTTAATTACTTTTTGATTAATTTTTTGATAAAATTATGATTAATATTTTTGGGGGCGGGGCTTAGGGTAAAAAAGGGGGCGTGGCGACCTGTCACATTTATGAATACTAATGAGACGAGAACGGCATGTGTATAACTACTCTTGTACTTGAGTAGAAGTAGAAGTACTCAGGTCTTGTTCTTGAGTAAAAGTAGAAGTACTCAGATCTTGTACTTGAGTAGAAGTAGAAGTACGCAGGTCTTGTACTTGAGTAGAAGTACTCAGATCTTGTTCTTGAGTAAAAGTAGAAGTACTCAGATCTTGTACTTGAGTAAAAGTAGAAGTACTCAGATATTGTACTTGAGTAAAAGTAGAAGTACTCAGATCTTGTACTTGAGTAGAAGTAGAAGTACTCAGGTCTTGTTCTTGAGTAAAAGTAGAAGTACTCAGGTATTGTACTTGAGTAAAAGTAGAAGTACTCAGATATTGTACTTGAGTTACAGTAGAAGTACGCAGATCTTGTACTTGAGTAAAAGTAGAAGTACGCAGGTCTTGTACTTGAGTAAAAGTAGAAGTACTCAGATCTTGTACTTAGTAAAAGTAGAAGTACTCAGATCTTGTACTTGAGTAAAAGTAGAAGTACCAGAGTGTAGGAATACTCTGTTTCAGTAAAAGTCCTGCATTCAAAATGTTCCTCCAGTGAAAGTAGAAAAGTATTCTCATCAAAATATTCAATATGTTTTGGAAGAGGTCCAAACCTTTTAAAAAGCTTCATGACTCAAACTAATAGCAGCATTTCCCGCCTCGGGAAGCTTTAACGGATACTGTCCTCTGCAGAGCTCAAACTAAAGCTATCTGGATCACAGAATAATGTGATTTAGTACAAAAAACAATCAAACAAAAGTACCGCGGTGAAGAAACAACAACCGGGAAGTGATTCCACTTCCTGTGTGCTGAGTGGGAAATAACTGTGATTCCACCAAGTGAAGATTTATGTGGGAATAAAAGAGAAGAGGAGGAGGTGAGAGGAAGGTCAGGGAGGTGGAGGAGGAGACACAGAGACAACAGGAGGGTCGGTCCTCTGTCACTGAGGGAGGTGGAGGAGCACCAAAGATGGAGGTTAGACTTCAGACACAAAGCAGTGATGAAGGGTGAAAACAGAAGATATCAAATGGTCCTCTTCACCATAGCATTGATCAAAGAGACAAGCGAGAAACACTCCAAGACTCCGGATCGGTTACAAGACAGATGGATGGGTAGTTATATACTTTATTAATCCCTAAGTGGGAAATTATTTCATCTTATGACGGCAAAACCACCGAATCCCAGTCTGACACAGGTGGAGATCAGCAGAAACCAGTATATGTACTGTGAGTACATATGTATTTGTGTGAGTATTATACCTGGAAATAACTCATAGCATTTTACTACTTCCAGTTCCAACCCTGTCTCCTAAAAATGACGTTCCCACAGAACTAAAGTGCATTCTCAATTACGTTTTTCTCTACATACATAAGAGTATAATTCATGAGTATAATATCAGTAAAAATAAGTGCTTCAACATAGGTAACATTGCAGGAAAGCAATATATTAGACCTTAAGTACTTTGTCAGGCTTAATATGTATCTGTTGATACCCGCAAAGCTTTTTTCTTATTTGAAAGAAGACCTTAACCTAAAGTATTATTTAATGTGTTAATAAAGTGTTAATTAGTTTGTCTGTTTTGCACATCTTCCTATTAATATCTTTGTACATCCGGCACTAAACTGTGTTATTGTAGAGATCACTTACAGTATCTTCTTGATTTTGTATATTCTATATTTCTATCATTGACCTTCTACTTTCACCCTTTGAAAGTATGTACTCTTAATATTGTTTTCATCAAATAACATTATTCAACAAAAATAATTCAATAACTTGCTTTAACCACTAGGCGGTGCACACAAGGTACACACAGCATACTAATAATAACTTTGTATTATTAGTGTAGGACACTTATGTATGTATAACATCTGAAGATGTGTAGTTTTATTCATGTTTTATTAATTCCACAGGATATTGCTATACTATTCCTCATGCTTTACTTCTACACATTAATATCTGATTTGTAAAACATCACAGACAGAAAGGCATATCCGTCATGTAATGGTAAGCTATTGAAATTGTGATTCCACAGATGTGTCTCCCATCACCCAAATCCCCTGACTATTCCCTCAACTCAGTATTTACATTCTGATATTCAAAGAAAATCAGTAATATCTTTAAAAACTACAAGTCCTTTTCTATCAGCTGTGCTCCGTTATGGTGTAAATACAGCCTATCTACCAATTGGATCAAATATGAAAGTCAGCCGAATTAGTGTTGATACTGCAAGGAGACGTATTGTGTGAAAAGAAATGTAAGATGTTGTTTAATTGCAGATATATTTATGATCCACGTCACATCTTCAGTTTCGGCGGCAGTTCCTCATGTTTGTCTAGAAGTCTTCTCACCAGGGCTCTATAAATAGAGAACTACGGCAGATCTGTAATATGTAATGCAGCCGAACCGTGTATTACAATGCCGTTATGTGATGACCTCCAAAGAGAAAAGCAAACACACTCGGGAATAAAGTATTATTTTATGTTTTTGAATGTTTTCGGATTTCACATCGCATAAACACCATATCCCAACATGCATTGCGGCTAAAACATCCAATCACCGAGCTGAGGATCTTTCCTACGTCGGTTTCCGGTATTGCTCCTGTAATGAGAGTTCACATTTATGCTAGCCTACATCGAAGGGTGGAATTCACTACACATCTTCAGAGACATATATATATTCAGATATAACTCATAGCAATATTGTAACCATTAAGAAAAGCCAACTGCATTCAAAACCCAGTTAACAAACACTAGGTAAAGTATTTTCCTTCAGTGATGAAGATGTAATTCCAATGTAGACACACCGGGGGTCGCTGTGCTGTCTGTTACGCTGAGCCGTGCATTGTCTGGACCGTAAAAGGGACGAGAAGACGAAAGTGACGTAGTTCCGGTTCAACATGAACAAACATTCCCAGTTAAACATGCAAAAACAAATCGCTCATAAAAAGATAAAACACTGGCCTGTAATTCACGTTAGAATAAATAGAATGGTTTTGAATAATAGATGAGAGTAAAATCTACGTCACTTTACAGCCCCGCCCACTTTTGGGGAAACCAACGCTGTCATTTAAACGGCGATAAAGCCTGAAGCCACAGAGATCTTCTGTTACGGTCCTTTCTTCTTAGAGGAAGTTCAGAAACACGTAACTCTGGATCTGTTTTAATGTTTGAGGAGCAATAAACGACTTGCAGCTTTTTGGCTGATAAAACTATGATGTTCTGCCTCGCTCATGAGAGGAACAGCCGGCGAAATTACAGCCTCGCCTACTGATTTCAAATGTGTGCTCTAAAATGATATTTATAAATGACTATTGTCATTATTATAAGCAAGACAATAAATGGCAAAGATGTGTAGAAAATAAACGTAATTAAGATACGTTCATAAGAAACGCAACGTGAGAGAAAATACGTTTCTAGCTAAACGTAATTGAGAATGCAGTTTAATGCCGTTTCTCAATGTCGAGGATACTGCCTTCCAAGCCAATATCTCAAGGATGCTACGTTATTGAGTGCCGCCGAAGGACTGTTCCAATCTCCAGCATACTTGGGATTCCACCGAGGCCGCGTCCTTGGTTTGGGGGAAATTTCGAGGCTTGCACATGGGTAGACTTCACGTCCTTAAAATCCCCACAATGCTTTGCGCACGGACCAATTTCAAAAACCCTTGCGGAGAATGGCTGAACCGACGCAGCACACATTTAAATGTAAGTATGTAGTGGCGTAGAACAGGTGTTGATAAATATGTTACTTTGTTTGTTATCGCCAAAAATGTGTTCCGTGAAGGCAAAGCAAGTTCATTATTAGATAGACATCGTGAGGTATTTATTTTCGGTACAGTTTATGTTGAAACCGTTCGAGAGAGTGGCACACTTGTTAGCCTGTTCCATTCTTCTTAGTTTTCCGAAGCCGTGGCTTGGAAGCATACTTGCTTCGTTTCTGAAGGAAGTGACTTGGAAGTACGCGACTACCAAGCCAGCATCCTCAAGATTGAGGAAACGGCTAGGGTTGCAAGTTCACCTGTTTCAAAGTCAGTGGTTTTATATCTGAAAAGGCAAGATGATGCAATACCTACCTGTTCACTAGTTTTGAGCAAACTAAGCTACTTGTTAGGTGGTGGTGCAGCTGCTTCCCATACAAAATCCATATGATGTAGTTTTGCATGAGAGAACGTACAAAAAAGAGAGTATACTTTAAAAGGAGGAAATAAAACCTGGGAATTTCAATAAAAAAACATTAAAATGAAGAAAAAACTCCACTGAATAAACCAGTAATCTCAGGAGAGGCCATTTTCCTTCTCAGCCTCAAGTAACTGGACCATACCATTATCACAGGGGGGGTGCAATAATCAAAGCATCCACATCTCTCAGAATAAAGAACATACCAATAATATTTGTGCTTTAAATGACTGCTGACATCTCTGGTTTTATCATTAAATACCAATGAAGACAACGAATATAATAGATTTTAATTTACAGAACTGAATCCCCTCTATTTCATGCCTATTGGTACAGCCTGCCCCATTTTACTGATTCATTTATCATTGCATTATCAGTGAAAATAATTACATTTAGTTATTTTTTTACAAATTGTGCTGCTCTAATTTATATTTTGTATTTATAATATGAACTTGCACCGTAAATAAAGCTGTCACGTATATGTAGTGGAGTCAAAGTGTGCATTTTCACCCTCAAACGGTTCGAAGAAGTATAAAGTGGCATACGTAAGAACAAGTGAATATAGTTAATTGCATTATACCACAAATATTTCCTTTATGTCCACTTTCTGCTGCTCGCCATGTTCCTCACGTTCACAGATCATGGTACGTTTGCATGACTCTGGCTCTACTGCACATATTCTATTCATTTCTATGTCTAGGATTACATCCATATGCAATGTAAATACTGCTATTCTTTACTATATTTTTGTTACAATTTTGTAATGTTATTATAGTTGTCTTCAATAGTTTTTAATATTTGTTTTATTTTATGTATGTTTAAGCACCAACACACCAAGTCAAATTCCTCGTATGTGTCAACCTACCTGGTAATAAAGCTGATTCTGATTCTGTTTCTAATCAAGGCCGGATGATGCAGCTCATAATATTAATACTAATAATACATTTTATTTATAAGCACACTTTTTATTTGAGTAAACAAAACTCAAAGTGCCCCACAACTCTAACACCACGTAATACTTCTGCACTATTGAATAATTGTGTGTGATACAGTAAAACCTTATATATATATATCAATAGAGTATCCAAAGAACAGACAATATGAAATGTAAATAATGAATGAAAACTCTCTGTAATGCATCAATCTACCAACCGAACAGACACTTGATAACTGGATTAAAATCACACTGTACATTTATATTCAATCTAATATTTAATAATCCCTTCCTTGCCCAATTACTGTATATATCCTGCTTTTATGTTGTTAATTTAAATGTGTATTTCAACAAGTATATTTGTAACTTTTGTAATGCTATTTGAGACGTTTACATTTTAGATTTCTTATTTCTAGTCTTTTAATTTCTCCAATGTACAATGTCTTTGTTTGCTGCTGCGACGCAAACATCTCCTACACGGGATGAATAAAGTACTTCTTATCTTGTCTTACACATGGCACTGTCCCAGGTTGCCCATACGGTAGATCTGGCCCAGTTCTCTAACGAAGGTGCATGATGAGTTAATTGGATGTAAAACAGGCAGGAATGCCGATGATTAAATCCAGATTACAGGTGGACAGGAGAACATGAAACACAGACGACCTTCTTACTGATCGGGTTAGAAGAGAGCGTGGAAGTGACAGAAATGTAGAAACATGTGAGAATAAACCAGCATTCAGCCTCATAGCAAAACCTTTTTCACTTGTCCTAAAACACACCTGGACACACGGTGGTGTAAATTGTTCGGGTGTTCATGGGGTTTTCAGTTCTGCCTAAATGGATGCACATCACTATAATTTACTCTCAGGCCAATGTCATGCTATTCAACAGGAAAACACAAATACACTCACCGTGGCAAAGACACACTGAGTGTTGATAAACCGCTGTGGAGACATTACAGCTATTGCATTAGTTTTAATTTCTAAAGGCGAGTGAGATTTTAAAGGATTGACAAGCACGGTGACTTTGGTTTCACCTTGGCAGAGATGGAGTACATTTACTATGCAGTGTGTTGTTGTTGTTGTCATGATAAAAGGAGTGGAGGTAAAGCCGTTTCCACTCACATTTAGCTTTGATCCTCTAAGCAGCCGCTTCAAGGCTTAGTGACGGGACTCTAGGTGTTTAAATAATAACGTAAATATGGTTTAAATGTATGTCAGTTTTGTAGGGTCATGTGCTTTAGTGGATTAGTACTCTGACGTTCAAATGTTTGCCTCAAAATCTCGGTTGGGTTCAGTGGGTATTATACGGTGGCCGGCAGGTGCAAACGCGGAACAACGGCCAACAACACATACATAAGCAGGAAACAGCTGCAAATAATGAAATGAAAAAGAAACAAATCCTGAAAACAAATACAAACTAAATACAACACACAAACCCTGAAAACAAACGCAACAGAAAAACGCTGCAAATACAAAAACACATACAAACCCCAAAACACACAGTGCTCCAGGCCTCTAGGGGGCGCGTTACGTGGAACAGATTGATGTCTGACCAGATACGGAGAGAACGAACGAGAGTACGAGAGTGATGGAAATTGAAGCCGGAGGAAACAAAGTTGATCGAAGTGAACAAAGTCGATATATAAGAAAGTACGTTTTGTTTTGATACAAAGAGCGTCATATTTACCCAGCTAGCGTTAGCTTGCTTGGCGAAAGAGCTTGCAAGTCAGGAGACAGCATTGTGCACCTAAATGTAACTCTTGACAGCATAGGCAGTGCTTGAATTGGAATAAAAAAGGAGCCAGTACTCTAAATCAGCAACTGTTTCAAGTCAATTTATTTATACAGCCCAAAAACAAGTATTTGGCTCAAAGTCATCGTATATCCTAAATGCTGGTGGGTTCGTCTCTTTACTGGATATTTCAGAAAGGCTCACTTAAACAAAATGACTCAGGGTGCATCTGAGATTAGAGGGGGTGCAGTGGTAAAGTGCTATTTTTATAAGTGGGGAGTGGACCTGACACCCTCTAGGGGGGTCCGGGGGCAAGCTCCCCCGTAAATATTGAAGTTAGATGCATCAATCTGGTGCACTTTAAGACCAACATGAAGAGATCTATGGATACCTCTCAACATCCATATGAAACAACTGTAAACAGATTCACTTTTTCTTTATGGATATAAAATAAAGTAAAGCCTGAGACAATCCAAATGTTCCAACAGTGAGCACTCCACGAATGGACAACAGTTTGCTGGGTAAAATAAAACATTGTCAACATATTATGTTTGTGCCCAAAAGCAAAATGTTTTAACAGTACAGTAGTTTGAATATATGTTTAGTTTACCTTTATCAGACCTCTCAGGCCCCACAGCCAGCGTCTGATCGGGTAAGACTGATACAAAATGTAATTATACCAGGTAGGTTTGAGTTTGTGAACATGAAATCAATAAATACTTTTGTGTGCACTTATTTCCTGGGTAAAGATAGGAACCAACCCCATTCCAGGAAGAGGTCCAGTCTGCCCCGGGTCAGAACTATTTCTATGGGTAAACGATGTTGACCGTTGCATCGTGACACAGTTGTGCGGTGTGTATCTTTATTTGTACATTTGTGTGTTTGTATAGCCTCCAACCACAGTGGGTAACATTGCCAGGAAGCCGAATAATTATACTTTTATACATTTCCAAATGACACCCACAACATCTGACATCTTCGTGAAGACAATGCAAAAGACACCCACAAATATTTTTCAAAAGATCAGATATTGTTTCTTGCATCCATTTCAAGTGTTTACAAGGATCGCGCAGGAGTATGACAAAAGTGCTGCTGTCAGTTTAGGACCCAATGTATTGAAAAACTGGAAGAGGATCGACTCCTTTCGTAAATGTGACTGTCATGCATATATTATGTATTTGAAAGTAATTATTCAACTGTCTTCTCACTGCAGCAACCACACACATGCGAATGCACTTCTCCTTATCGACAGCCAGTCTGAGCCAGAAGACAACGTGGAGGAAAGGTATTCATTGTTAGTATTACCACTTCATTTTTCCCGCAGTGAGCTTCGATTCTATACGACGTTTTTTAAAATCTACTTCATAGCTTGTAGTAACTCACGGGAGGCTACTTTTATTTTATTCGTTAGAATGTATTAAGGCAACCCTGTCTCCTAAAAATGACGTTCCCACAGAACTAAACTGCATTCTCAATTACGTTTAGCGAGAAACGTATTTTCTCCCACGTTACGCTTCTTATGAACGTTTCTCAAATACATTTCTTTTTTACATTTCTTTGCCATTTATTGTCTTGCTTGTGATAATGATAATAGTCATTTATAAATATCAGTTTAGAGCACACGTTTGAAACCAGTAGGCGAGGCTGTCATTCCGCCGGCTGTTCCTCTCATGAGCGAGGCAGAACATAATAGTTTTATCAGCCAAAGAGCTGCTGTGTCGTCGATTGCACCTCAAACATTCAAACAGATCCACAGTTGCGTGTTCCTAACCCTCCGTATAGAATACCTGAGAATGAAGAAAACATCATCGTCAGCGACTGTTTGCGCCCCATGTGACTTTCCAGCCGCTCACTGTCTCAATCTGATTCTAAATGTTCTCTATAAAGATACAACTAATACACAATTATGAATGTATAACATTGCTGTTTTGTGTATTTAATCATGCGTTGGTCTACAATGTAATGATGGCTTCTATCTCATAAACAGACGATGAAAACATGTGTCCTTCATGCTGATAACCAGTGTATGCATCTGCAATTAGTGTTCTAAACAGAGCAGTGTGTTGAATCCTTATCTCTTGCATTTGAAACAGATACAATCAAACAAGTGAACTTACTGTTGTGTTCTGCCACAAAGTGTACATGTTTGCCCCAGGAGCCACAGAGCACTTGAAGTCTTGAAGTGTCCCCAGATGCTGGCCACAGAAAGGACGAAACAAGGCGGCCTGAAAAGACATACATTGATGAATCCACTAATCAAGTCAATCAAAAGCACAGTCTAAACAGTGGTGAGCTGAATAAATAGAAAGATACATCATGGTCACCGTTGAATCTGTGTCTCTCTCTCTCTAGAAAAATCCATCATTTGACGGAAAATATTCGGTTAACGCGACCTCTGGTTGTCAGTATGAGTTGTGAGAGGTCAGCGGTAATGTACGTGTCCAACTTGTATTAACATGTGTTTTTAAAATCTGTTTTTAAAATCTCTCTCTCTCTCTCTCTCTCACTCTCTCTCTCTCTCTCACTCTCTCTCACTCTCTCTCTCACTCTCTCTCACTCTCTCTCACTCTCTCTCTCTCACTCACTCTCTCTCTCTCACTCTCTCTCTCTCTCACTTTCTCTCTCTCACTCTCTCTCTCACTCTCTCACTCTCTCACTCTCTCTCTCACTACTCTCCGGTCATTACTGTGTCCCTCTTCACATGCTGTCACTTCTCCACCGACCATAGTTACATATAGTATTGCTAAAGCTCTGTATCGTTGCAACATCTAAACACAAATACATACATATAAACAAACTGCATGCTAAGAATGTCTCTCTCTCTCTTCAAATGTTTCCGCGGTACTCACTACGGCCCGTGTTATTGCCTGCACTCGACTTGTCATCTCTTTTAACGATGTTCTTCCCTCACTTTATCTTGGCTTCACGTGAAGCTCTCCTCTCCTCAGCTGGGTAGTGGTTAACGCTAGCTGCGTAAAAATAACGCTCTTTGTATAAAAACAAAACAAAACGTACCTTCTTATATATCGACTTTCTCCACTTCAATCAACTCTAGCCTCATCCCGATACCCCTCCTCGACTCCTCCTTTCCCTCACTCGCCCCTTCCTTGCGTCTTAGCTCCGCCTCCGTAAGATGCGAGCGAGAGACACGAGGAGGTGACGCGAGGACAGAGTCCTCAGGTGTTAATTGGGATGTCCTCGTTCACTCAAACGTCACTCTGAAACGACGTCTGTTAATGATGCCATGTGCACAGCTGATCCCCTCTCATCGGGCTGGACTGAAGAACCCTTAGAACCGGCCCCTTTGTGGTTAAATATGTATTTACATGAATGAATCTTTCTCGTTAGTCAAGGAATTCAATGTATGATGGTTGGTCCTGCTTTTGTGTTCCGTTGTGGTGTAACATGTAGCCTCCATTTAAATAAATATATAAGTATAGTAATGTGAAAGCCTTTTAGAAATGAATTGCACATAATAATTCCGACGGAGCCGTGAGCACTGAGACATTTATGTGACGCTTTTCCACTCACCTTCCAGTTGTCGGTTTTCCTCTGTTGAAATGGACCAGCTGTGAAGGTGGGGGCGGGGGTTTTATACGCAAGTAGTGAAAACACTTCCGTCAATCTATTCCACGTAGCGCGCCCCCTAGAGGCCTGGAGCACTGTGTGTTTTGGGGTTTATATGTGCTTTTGTATTTGCAGCGTTTTTCTGTTGCGTTTGTTTTCAGGGTTTGTGTGTTGTATTTAGTTTTTATTTGTTTTCAGGATTTGTTTGTTTTTCATTTCATTATTTGCAGCTGTTTCCTGCTTATGTATGCGTTTTTGGCCGTTGTTCCGCGTTTGCACCTGCCGGCCACCGTAGTTTCAGGATGCAGAAAGTCCTCTTTAGTTATAGCTGGATGAAGGGTGGTTTTGTAACTGGAGAAAACTGAACAATGATACAACCAGAAAATGACAGAGAGAGACAAAAGTACCCTGAACAACATCTCAATGACAACAGAAGACAACATTCAGCTATTTCCCCCCCAAAAAGTATTTCCGAGAAAAGAATCTGAATTTTCAGAATCATTGTTTTTATCATGAAAACAATATTATCATCACACTTTCAGAATTTTTGAAACGTAATAAAATGAAAAGACACATTTGAAAAAAAGGTAAATTGTACGGAGCCCCTAAAGGGACATGGACAAAATTAAATAAAGAGAGTATAAAAAAAAAGTCAGGATAACGGGTAAGTATCTCTAGAAACCCGTTTTCCTGACTTTATTTTTGTTCTCATATTTTTTGTATGTCTCTTAAACCGTTACTCGGGGCTCCATCGGATTATAAGATTTTTAAAAAAAATTAAATCTGAATTAAATTTTTTCTGAATTTCTAGGGTCATTGAATCATGAAAATATGAAATATAATATCATTGAATTTTATGAATTTTTTAAACTTAATAAAATGTTGTAGATTTATTAAAAAAGTCTATATATATATATCTATTTTTTCATTGTTTTTTTCTTGGAGTTGGTCTTCGGAAATATATTCATAAAA
Organism: Champsocephalus esox; assembly: GCA_036324585.1. Classification (NCBI taxonomy): domain Eukaryota; kingdom Metazoa; phylum Chordata; class Actinopteri; order Perciformes; family Channichthyidae; genus Champsocephalus; species Champsocephalus esox. The sequence continues at coordinate 2,267,877 of CM070480.1, read as the reverse complement.
AAAAAGTCGGAATTTCGATTCCGATTTTTTTCCCTCAGAATTCCGACTTTTTTCGAAATAATCTCAGAAGAAAAATAAGAATTTAAATTTCTGTTTTTTTTATGATAATTTTCTAAAAGGTCAGAATTCTGCGATTTTCTGAAAAAAAACTGAATCAGAAAAGAAAAATATTTTTTATCTTAGATTTTTTTCCAGAAAATCACAGAATTCTGACCGGAAACAAATCGGAATTCCGACTTTTCAGATTTTATTTTTTTTATGAGATTACAGTCTGAATTCCGACAAAATTACAAAAATTCTGAAATCTTAAGAAAATCAATTGAAATTATTCGAGAATAATGAAATTATTTATATTCTGAATTTTTTGTATTTATTTCAGTAAATATTCAATTAAAAATTGTTTTTCTCAAAAGAATAATAATTTTGAGAATTTATTTTCCTAAAATCTCAGGACTCAAAATGTAAGTCACTGTTATTCAGATCTCAATTTTTCGCCACATGTGGCCCGACTGTAATTATTCTCTTGTACATAGCTTCTCGAGTGCAGTAGGAAAAAAAGGCATGTCAAATTGAATTAAAGGAGTTTAACTGAAACAGTGACATCTATAACTTGCAGGATCAGATCCATTGATCTGTTATAATAACACTAAATATCTTCTGTAGATTCTTTCTCTAAACTCCTCTCAGGCCTCGGAGTTGTACACGGAGAGGTCAGAGGTCGCGCTCACGTAGATTTCCCACAGGAACTGATTGGCCGGCCTCTTGATTCTGTCTCTCTGCATTCGGCTCTCTCGGATCATCAGCTGCACGTCCTCGTCCTCCAGAATCCGGATCAGATCGTTCTCGGCGTCACGGTAGTTTATGGAGATGTCGTCCTCCTTGAAGACGTCCCTGAAGAGAGATAAAGAAAGGGAGGAGGTGACTTCAGACCTTTTTACATGACATAAATACATGTTATAAAAACAAGGTTCCCAATGACTTTCAAGCTCCATTTTCCTCACATTCAAGATGAATTACCCTTTACATTTTTTTAAGCAGCTGGTGCAGAACATAATCATGCAAACAACGCATTAGCATTATTAGCATTAGCCCAGCGCACCAACGGAGAGAGACCAACTTATGGCAATACAAAATAAAACGCGGTGGAGTGATGAGGAGGTGTCGGCGCTTCTGGCGATTTCCCCCGTACTTCGGGGGGGCGATTTACTGCCACCCAAAGTCCCGGAGTCCGGGGGCCTCCGGGACTTTGGGTGGCAGTATACACCGTGAAGTTGTTTGCGGCCTCCACATGAAGCGCTACGTCATGAACGCAAGAAATTATACCCTCGTGGGGGTGCGCTCATGTGATTGGCTTAGAATGAAGGAGACATCTGATTGGTTATAGATAGAAACAATTAAAAGTACGAATCGGCTGAGCGTCAGGGGAGTCTCAAAAAACCCACACACGAATGCACAGCGATCCGTGCACAGGAAGCGGGTTTGTGTTGCAGGTGCAGAGGTTTTAAACGGAAAACATATGTGAGGATCAAAAATACACATGTACAACTCGTTTCTGTATTTGGATTTTATTTACATGCATATGAAACGGAACACATTTGTGTGTGCTTTGAAAAACACAAGTGTGGATCCGGGAACACAAGTGTGCATCCTTCTGTGTGCACGTGTGTACTTTGAGACTGTTCTGAGCCCAGAGTCCTTGTCTGTCATGCTTTGCTTTCTGTTATTTTGTTCATGTATGTCTGTAAGACGTTGCTTTTGTCGGGACCCCCTTGAAAACGAGATGCATGTCAAGGAGTTTATCCTAATAACTACATGCCTATAAATATTCTGGCAGCGAGTAAAGGGAGGAGAGGTGCATTGTTGGATAACTGGGGGAGGTTGAAACCCAGTCTTGCTGCAGCATTCTGAATTAGAGGTAGATTCATGACTGAACATGCATTTCCAACCCTGTCGAGATATGTGTTATATACTTACACATTATTATAATAGTGTTAATGTGATGGTAGTAACACCAGCAGGTCTGGATCCGCTGATACTAGCATACTAGGTCTGGATACTACACTGAGAGTGTGATCAAATGTGTTAAGACGTGTTTATGATAAACCTAAAGTCAGCCTACAGACACGCTTTAATTCATTTTCTCTTTCTCCCTCGTTCAGGAAATCTGGCTCAAGATCCAAAACTATAGTTTCTGATCTGTTTTCTTATTTAGAGGACCTGAACATCAGCAGGAGAGGACTCTTTAAAGTAGAGACACTACATACTGATATACACCTGAACATCAGCAGGAGAGGACTCTTTAAAGTAGAGACACTACATACTGATATACACCTGAACATCAGCAGGAGAGGACTCTTTAAAGTAGAGACACTACATACTGATATACACCTGAACATCAGCAGGAGAGGACTCTTTAAAGTAGAGACACTACACACTGATATACACCTGAACATCAGCAGGAGAGGACTCTTTAAAGTAGAGACTCTACACACTGATATACACCTGAACATCAGCAGGAGAGGACTCTTTAAAGTAGAGACACTACATACTGATATACACCTGAACATCAGCAGGAGAGGACTCTTTAAAGTAGAGACACTACATACTGATATACACCTGAACATCAGCAGGAGAGGACTCTTTAAAGTAGAGACACTACATACTGATATACACCTGAACATCAGCAGGAGAGGACTCTTTAAAGTAGAGACACTACATACTGATATACACCTGAACATCAGCAGGAGAGGACTCTTTAAAGTAGAGACACTACATACTGATATACACCTGAACATCAGCAGGAGAGGACTCTTTAAAGTAGAGACACTACATACTGATATACACCTGAACATCAGCAGGAGAGGACTCTTTAAAGTAGAGACACTACATACTGATATACACCTGAACATCAGCAGGAGAGGACTCTTTAAAGTAGAGACACTACATACTGATATACACCTGAACATTAGCAGGAGAGGACTCTTTAAAGTAGAGACACTACAAACTGATATACACCTGAACATCAGCAGGAGAGGACTCTTTAAAGTAGAGACACTACATACTGATATACACCTGAACATCAGCAGGAGAGGACTCTTTAAAGTAGAGACACTACATACTGATATACACCTGGACATCAGCAGGAGAGGACTCTTTAAAGTAGAGACACTACACACTGATATACACCTGAACATCAGCAGGAGAGGACTCTTTAAAGTAGAGACACTACATACTGATATACACCTGAACATCAGCAGGAGAGGACTCTTTAAAGTAGAGACACTACATACTGATATACACCTGAACATCAGCAGGAGAGGACTCTTTAAAGTAGAGACACTACATACTGATATACACCTGAACATCAGCAGGAGAGGACTCTTTAAAGTAGAGACACTACATACTGATATACACCTGAACATCAGCAGGAGAGGACTCTTTAAAGTAGAGACACTACATACTGATATACACCTGAACATCAGCAGGAGAGGACTCTTTAAAGTAGAGACACTACCTACTGATATACACCTGAACATTAGCAGGAGAGGACTCTTTAAAGTAGAGACACTACATACTGATATGCACCTGAACATCAGCAGGAGAGGACTCTTTAAAGTAGAGACACTATATACTGATATACACGTGAACATTAGCAGGAGAGGACTCTTTAAAGTAGATACACTATATACTGATATACACCTGAACATCAGCAGGAGAGGACTCTTTAAAGTAGAGACACTACATACTGATATACACCTGAACATCAGCAGGAGAGGACTCTTTAAAGTAGAGACACTACACACTGATATACACCTGAACATCAGCAGGAGAGGACTCTTGAAAGTAGAGACACTACACACTGATATACACCTGAACATCAGCAGGAGAGGACTCTTTAAAGTAGAGACACTACACACTGATATACACCTGAACATCAGCAGGAGAAGACTCTTTAAAGTAGAGACACTACACACTGATATACACCTGAACATCAGCAGGAGAGGACTCTTTAAAGTAGAGACACTACACACTGATATACACCTGAACATCAGCAGGAGAGGACTCTTTAAAGTAGAGACACTACATACTGATATACACCTGAACATCAGCAGGAGAGGACTCTTTAAAGTAGAGACACTACATACTGATATACACCTGAACATCAGCAGGAGAGGACTCTTTAAAGTAGAGACACTACATACTGATATACACCTGAACATCAGCAGGAGAGGACTCTTTAAAGTAGAGACACTACACACTGATATACACCTGAACATCAGCAGGAGAGGACTCTTTAAAGTAGAGACACTACACACTGATATACACCTGAACATCAGCAGGAGAGGACTCTTTAAAGTAGAGACACTACATACTGATATACACCTGAACATCAGCAGGAGAGGACTCTTTAAAGTAGAGACACTACATACTGATATACACCTGAACATCAGCAGGAGAGGACTCTTTAAAGTAGAGACACTACATACTGATATACACCTGGACATCAGCAGGAGAGGACTCTTTAAAGTAGAGACACTACACACTGATATACACCTGAACATCAGCAGGAGAGGACTCTTTAAAGTAGAGACACTACATACTGATATACACCTGAACATCAGCAGGAGAGGACTCTTTAAAGTAGAGACACTAACTACTGATATACACCTGAACATTAGCAGGAGAGGACTCTTTAAAGTAGATACAGTACATACTGATATACACCTGAACATCAGCAGGAGAGGACTCTTTAAAGTAGAGACACTACCTACTGATATACACCTGAACATCAGCAGGAGAGGACTCTTTAAAGTAGAGACACTACAAACTGATATACACCTGAACATCAGCAGGAGAGGACTCTTTAAAGTAGAGACACTACAAACTGATATACACCTGAACATCAGCAGGAGAGGACTCTTTAAAGTAGAGACACTACAAACTGATATACACCTGAACATCAGCAGGAGAGGACTCTTTAAAGTAGAGACACTACACACTGATATACACCTGAACATCAGCAGGAGAGGACTCTTTAAAGTAGAGACACTACATACTGATATACACCTGAACATCAGCAGGAGAGGACTCTTTAAAGTAGAGACACTACATACTGATATACACCTGAACATCAGCAGGAGAGGACTCTTTAAAGTAGAGACACTACACACTGATATACACCTGAACATCAGCAGGAGAGGACTCTTTAAAGTAGAGACACTACATACTGATATACACCTGAACATCAGCAGGAGAGGACTCTTTAAAGTAGAGACACTACATACTGATATACACCTGAACATCAGCAGGAGAGGACTCTTTAAAGTAGAGACACTACATACTGATATACACCTGAACATCAGCAGGAGAGGACTCTTTAAAGTAGAGACACTACACACTGATATACACCTGAACATCAGCAGGAGAGGACTCTTTAAAGTAGAGACACTACAAACTGATATACACCTGAACATCAGCAGGAGAGGACTCTTTAAAGTAGAGACACTACATACTGATATACACCTGAACATCAGCAGGAGAGGACTCTTTAAAGTAGAGACACTACATACTGATATGCACCTGAACATCAGCAGGAGAGGACTCTTTAAAGTAGAGACACTACATACTGATATACACCTGAACATCAGCAGGAGAGGACTCTTTAAAGTAGATACACTATATACTGATATACACCTGAACATCAGCAGGAGAGGACTCTTTAAAGTAGAGACACTACATACTGATATACACCTGAACATCAGCAGGAGAGGACTCTTTAAAGTAGAGACACTACATACTGATATACACCTGAACATCAGCAGGAGAGGACTCTTGAAAGTAGAGACACTACACACTGATATACACCTGAACATCAGCATGAGAGGACTCTTTAAAGTAGAGACACTACACACTGATATACACCTGAACATCAGCAGGAGAGGACTCTTTAAAGTAGAGACACTACACACTGATATACACCTGAACATCAGCAGGAGAGGACTCTTTAAAGTAGAGACACTACACTACTGATATACACCTGAACATCAGCAGGAGAGGACTCTTTAAAGTAGAGACACTACATACTGATATACACCTGAACATCAACAGGAGAGGACTCTTTAAAGTAGAGACACTACATACTGATATACACCTGAACATCAGCAGGAGAGGACTCTTTAAAGTAGAGACACTACATACTGATATACACCTGAACACCAGCAGGAGAGGACTCTTTAAAGTAGAGACACTACATACTTATATACACCTGAACATCAGCAGGAGAGGACTCTTTAAAGTAGAGACACTACATACTGATATACACCTGAACATCAGCAGGAGAGGACTCTTTAAAGTAGAGACACTACACACTGATATACACCTGAACATCAGCAGGAGAGGACTCTTTAAAGTAGAGACACTACAAACTGATATACACCTGAACATCAGCAGGAGAGGACTCTTTAAAGTAGAGACACTACCTACTGATATACACCTGAACATTAGCAGGAGAGGACTCTTTAAAGTAGAGACACTACATACTGATATGCACCTGAACATCAGCAGGAGAGGACTCTTTAAAGTAGAGACACTATATACTGATATACACGTGAACATTAGCAGGAGAGGACTCTTTAAAGTAGATACACTATATACTGATATACACCTGAACATCAGCAGGAGAGGACTCTTTAAAGTAGAGACACTACATACTGATATACACCTGAACATCAGCAGGAGAGGACTCTTTAAAGTAGAGACACTACACACTGATATACACCTGAACATCAGCAGGAGAGGACTCTTGAAAGTAGAGACACTACACACTGATATACACCTGAACATCAGCAGGAGAGGACTCTTTAAAGTAGAGACACTACACACTGATATACACCTGAACATCAGCAGGAGAAGACTCTTTAAAGTAGAGACACTACACACTGAAATACACCTGAACATCAGCAGGAGAGGACTCTTTAAAGTAGAGACACTACACACTGATATACACCTGAACATCAGCAGGAGAGGACTCTTTAAAGTAGAGACACTACATACTGATATACACCTGAACATCAACAGGAGAGGACTCTTTAAAGTAGAGACACTACATACTGATATACACCTGAACATCAGCAGGAGAGGACTCTTTAAAGTAGAGACACTACATACTGATATACACCTGAACACCAGCAGGAGAAGACTCTTTAAAGTAGAGACACTACATACTTATATACACCTGAACATCAGCAGGAGAGGACTCTTTAAAGTAGAGACACTACATACTGATATACACCTGAACATCAGCAGGAGAGGACTCTTTAAAGTAGAGACACTACATACTGATATACACCTGAACATCAGCAGGAGAGGACTCTTTAAAGTAGAGACACTACATACTGATATACACCTGAACATCAGCAGGAGAGGACTCTTTAAAGTAGAGACACTACATACTGATATACACCTGAACATCAGCAGGAGAGGACTCTTTAAAGTAGAGACACTACACACTGATATACACCTGAACATCAGCAGGAGAGGACTCTTTAAAGTAGAGACATTACACACTGACATACATCTGAACATCAGCAGGAGAGGACTCTTTAAAGTAGAGACACTACACACTGATATACACCTGAACATCAGCAGGAGAGGACTCTTTAAAGTAGAGACACTACAAACTGATATACACCTGAACATCAGCAGGAGAGGACTCTTTAAAGTAGAGACACTACCAACTGATATACACCTGAACATTAGCAGGAGAGGACTCTTTAAAGTAGAGACACTACATACTGATATGCACCTGAACATCAGCAGGAGAGGACTCTTTAAAGTAGAGACACAGTATTTATTCGGTTTCCCTGCCTCCGTATTCTTCCGTATGAATCCCAGGTCAAACCCTAATGAGTAAAGCTGTATTAATTCCCCGTCCTGCACTTATTACACTGTTCTGCACCGCAAACCTGTAAATTGCCGGTTGCCCGTCACCGCCTCTCGTGAAATTACTTCCCTCCGGATCTCATGCATATGCTCATTACACCATCATATCTGTTCCTCCCTGACTTATCTCCCTCTTCTTTCTCCCTCTCTCATTATCTGGTCATTTAGATGTGTGAGCGCCGCGATGATTAGCCTCTCCGTTCGTAATCAGTCCATTCCTTCCGCTTACCTGCTCAATATTGTTTTCCTGTGTTCAGGCGTATTGAGCCCTGGAGAAGGAAGGATGAGACCCTGGACTTGTCTTTTAATATGTCTGTTTTAATACTGTGGGAGGGGGGGGAGGAGGACGGGGGAGGAGGACGGGGGAGGCAGGAGTGAGTAGGAGAAAGAGAAGAAAGAAGATTTAAAAAAAGAAAGAGGAGGATTTAAGAAGCAGTAAAGAAGGGCTGGACACCATGGTGATATTATAGATGATATAATGACTAGATTAGTCTAGAATAGTCCATCATATTAACCTGACGTTATGTCACATTTATCTTAAGTGCCCTATATCTTGCTAGGTAAAAACAATAGGTACCTTTTCTTTGTTGTAATTCAAGTACGAAAAAGACTAACTGTGACGGGGCTCTATTTCTCTGTTGAAAAAACACTGGCCTAGTCGGTCGGGTTACGCTCCAAAACTTTATTTACAACAACAAAAAACGGAACCAGCACAGTTTAAACAACAAAATACAAATCCAAAACAGGCCGTCCATCACTCATCAGAGTAGACATGCTCTGAGTTGCCTTCTCTGCAACATTCTGCCGAGCGATCCCTTCCAGGATAACATCATCATTTAACAAATTAACAAACACACAATAAATAATAAATTGCATGGTTCCCTTTTGGGAAGAGAGCAGGCAATGTTTGGTGTGTGTGTGTGTGTGTGTGTGTGTGTGTGTGTGTGTGTGTGTGTGGGTGTGTGTGGGTGTCAGCTGTCAGTGGCGGAGTCGGTCACTCATGTGATCCGCTCCGTCACATTATCCTCCCCCTTCCCAAGGTTGGCGATGTGCGGCAACCTGGAAAGGCAAGCAGCCACCTCCACGCTTTGGCAAAGCGTCCAAACCTCAACAAACAGTTTCTCCGGAGAAATAGAGCCCCGTCACATATGGTGTCAGAAGTGGGATGGCTAGTCGGAGGAAGCTGGGCGGCGCACGGGACTACGATCCCAGCGTCAGCAGCAGGAGGGCAGCGCGGCTGCCGGGTCGGAGCGGGCATGGGAGACGGAGGACGATGATGAGGACGGAGGACGATGATGAAGACGGAGGACGATGATGAGGACGGGTCCTGGGTGGGCCCAGCGGCTCCTGCGGCCTCGGGTCGGCCAGTGGACCAGGGCGAGAGGGGTTCCTGTTGGCGGAGCTCCGGGACCTACGGATCTCTGTTCCGGTTGGTGATTTGTTTCCTCGGTCGGACTCCGATGGCCGGCCTGGTCACATTTCATATGTGAATAATATTTGTGAAAATGTGTTGATGTGGATGCGATGAGAGAGATACGGTCAGACGCTGCACGGCCTGCTCTTCAGGCTCGTATCATCAAATCGGTTTTGTTCCATTATCACATGTTGGAAGGTGCTGCAGTTCACCCACAGGGGTCGCGTCGCATCAAATCGTTTCCCCCTCTACATCTAAAAAATAAAGGCGGCTTTTTACACCCACTCAACTAATCCTCACATTTCTCTCAATCACCGTTTCCCACATGCGTCCAGATGAAATAAAAACCCAACATAAAAAACACACTTTTCAATGTCCATCGTACGCTTCAAACGGCTCCAGAGATAATTCAGTTCAAACCAACCTCATACGAGACAGCAGCTCCTTGTACGTCGGCTGGGTGGTCAGCTCTTCTTGTACACACACATCTCTGAAAGAAACACACAACCATCTCCTTAACGCACATTTATATCCTCCACAAGGTGTGGCCGACAGGTGCAGCGCGTCAACACCTCACATCTCTTCCATCAGGAGAAACGTGCTGCAGCTCAAGAGACGATGCAGATAGAAAAACACACAGTTCCTGCACTCATGCAGAAACGTGTTCAGCAACTTGAGGAGACATGGCAGCGTCTACTAAACGCTGTGAGACAGGGGACACTAAAGAGTGACGCACACAGATGGGAGACCGGGGGACACTAAAGAGTGACGCACACAGCTGGGAGACCAGGGGACACTAAAGAGTGACGCACACAGCGGGAGACCAGGGGACACTAAAGAGTGACGCACACAGCTGGGAGACCAGGGGACACTAAAGAGTGACGCACACAGCAGGAGACCAGGGGACACTAAAGAGTGACGCACACAACTGGGAGACCAGGGGACACTAAAGAGTGACGCACACAGCTGGAGACCAGGGGACACTAAAGAGTGACGCACACAGCTGGGAGACCGGGGGACACTAAAGAGTGACGCACACAGCTGGGAGATCGGGGGACACTAAAGAGTGACGCACACAGCTGGAGACCAGGGGACACTAAAGAGTGACGCACACAGCTGGAGACCAGGGGACACTAAAGAGTGACGCACACAGCTGGAGACCAGGGGACACTAAAGAGTGACGCGTCGGTATCTCCTGGTGAAATGGTTATTTGTAGGCATATCATGGGTCTAAGATATATAAAAATATAAAAACATGTCTTTGATGTGTTTTGCTCAAAATACTAAACAGATCATGCATTTTAGAAATGTTTATTTGAAATGTGAAACATGCAGCAGCGCGGGTGAACACACCTGGTCTGGACTCCGGAGGGCGTCAGCATGAAGCAGCGCAGGCAGCTGTAGGTCGGAGCTCCAGCCTCTGCCCCCGCCTCACTCTCTGGGAGCGGCTTAATGACCTTCACAAAGGACTGTGGGAAAATACCGGTCTGGTTGTTCACGGTGCCCTGAGGACAGACAGAAGACATGGACACAATATGATACAATACGATATTCTTCGGTACGATACAATAGTCTGTCATACTCTACTCTACGATATGATACTGTACAGTACGTGTAAGACACTATACCAAACGTACGAGTTTAAAACATGGTATCGGGGATTTTGCTTCTTCATGGTTACAGCACCCCTGAGCTTTTACTCAGATCTACTCAGATTAATAAAAAGCATTTCTATGGTGTGTTTAAAACATCCACCTTGATGCCCCAGTTGGATTGGTCACATGTTCCGCCCACAGCCGCTCTGTCCGCCGACTAAATCAAAGGCACTCGTCAACTTTTTCACAAGTGTTGCATTATCCTCTTCTCCCCCGGACACCAACAGGGTTCTCATAGCATGCATGCTAACACGGAGGCAGGGAGAGGGTTGTGTAAGGGTTCTGATAGCATGCATGCTAACACGGAGGCAGGGAGAGGGTTGTGTAAGGGTTCTGATAGCATGCATGCTAACACGGAGGCAGGGAGAGGGTTGTGTAAGGGTTCTGATAGCATGAATGCTAACACAGAGGCAGAGCGAGGGTTGTGTAAGGGTTCTGATAGCATGCATGCTAACACAGAGGCAGGGAGAGGGTTGTGTAAGGGTTCTGATAGCATGCATGCTAACACGGAGGCAGGGAGAGGGTTGTGTAAGGGCTCTGATAGCATGCATGCTAACACGGAGGCAGGGAGAGGGTTGTGTAAGGGTTCTGATAGCATGCATGCTAACACGGAGGCAGGGAGAGGGTTGTGTAAGGGTTCTGATAGCATGCATGCTAACACGGAGGCAGGGAGAGGGTTGTGTAAGGGTTCTGATAGCATGCATGCTAACACGGAGGCAGGGAGAGGGTTGTGTAAGGGTTCTGATAGCATGCATGCTAACACAGAGGCAGAGCGAGGGTTGTGTAAGGGTTCTGATAGCATGCATGCTAACACAGAGGCAGGGAGAGGGTTGTGTAAGGGTTCTGATAGCATGCATGCTAACACGGAGGCAGGGAGAGGGTTGTGTAAGGGCTCTGATAGCATGCATGCTAACACGGAGGCAGGGAGAGGGTTGTGTAAGGGTTCTGATAGCATGCATGCTAACACGGAGGCAGGGAGAGGGTTGTGTAAGGGTTCTCATAGCATGCATGCTAACACGGAGGCAGGGAGAGGGTTGTGTAGGGTTCTGATAGCATGCATGCTAACACGGAGGCAGGGAGAGGGTTGTGTAAGGGTTCTGATAGCATGCATGCTAACACGGAGGCAGAGAGAGGGTTGTGTAAGGGTTCTGATAGCATGCATGCTAACACGGAGGCAGGGAGAGGGTTGTGTAAGGGTTCTGATAGCATGCATGCTAACACGGAGGCAGGGAGAGGGTTGTGTAAGGGTTCTGATAGCATGCATGCTAACACGGAGGCAGGGAGAGGGTTGTGTAAGGGTTCTGATAGCATGCATGCTAACACGGAGGCAGGGAGAGGGTTGTGTAAGGGTTCTGATAGCATGCATGCTAACACGGAGGCAGGGAGAGGGTTGTGTAAGGGTTCTCATAGCATGCATGCTAACACGGAGGCAGGGAGAGGGTTGTGTAAGGGTTCTGATAGCATGCATGCTAACACGGAGGCAGGGAGAGGGTTGTGTAAGGGTTCTCATAGCATGCATGCTAACACGGAGGCAGGGAGAGGGTTGTGTAGGGTTCTGATAGCATGCATGCTAACACGGAGGCAGGGAGAGGGTTGTGTAAGGGTTCTGATAGCATGCATGCTAACACAGAGGCAGAGAGAGGGTTGTGTAAGGGTTCTGATAGCATGCATGCTAACACGGAGGCAGGGAGAGGGTTGTGTAAGGGTTCTGATAGCATGCATGCTAACACGGAGGCAGGGAGAGGGTTGTGTAAGGGTTCTGATAGCATGCATGCTAACACGGAGGCAGGGAGAGGGTTGTGTAAGGGTTCTGATAGCATGCATGCTAACACGGAGGCAGGGAGAGGGTTGTGTAAGGGTTCTCGTAGTATCAGTGTTTTCTGTTGCAGCTTTTTGGATCTCTGCGGAAAGCCAGGGGCAAGATAAGTGCACCTCCTCCTCCTCCATGTTGCTTCTCATTCTCTCCACCTCCTCCCTTTCTCTCCCACTCACCCACTCCATCTCAACACCTTCCATCTTTTTTCTTTTTTTTATCCGACACGTTTCCTGACCTCTCTTTAACTGCACCAGTTCCACTGTTGCAGTTTTCCTGTCGAGCGTCTAATTTAAAATGCCCCACATCCCACATCAGGACATGCTGGGCATTAAGTCATTGTCCCAGTAGAGGAAACTGGAGCACCTGCCGTCACTTCTGAGGACGGAAATACCCTCTGGTCTCTGGTCCACACACACACACACACACACACACACACACACACACACACACACACACACACACACACACACACACACACACACACACACACACACACACACACACACACACACACACACACACACACACACACACACACACACACACACACACACACACACACACACACACACACACACCTTTCTTATTCTTCAGTTGTGCTATATTCTGTGAAGCCCCTTGTCCTCTGCAGCCTTGTGTCTTCACCATGCAGACATTCTGACAATGCGAAAATACAAGCTTTGAAGTGACACCATCACTACAGTTCAAAGACTTAATTGACTAAATCCTTTATTCAACAGACATAGAACTCATCTGTGTCTTTACAACATGCACCAGCCCCGGGTTGAGAGTGTGATACAGAGACGCTGCGTGTCACTCAAAGACAGTAACACTCGTCTACGGGGCGCATCGTGGATCCCTAACTGTAGGTAGGATGTCCTGTACGCGATGAACCTGTGTGTGCGTGACAGTAGCTTCTCTGACGGCTGCGTGGTTTCATTGTCAGGTTCAAGCGCTAACTCCAAACTCCAGAGATTTAGATTTAGCGTTTCGGATCAAATCAGCTGAGAGAGATATTGTCTCCCGATAACGTTGCTTTAGACGCTACCCTCCAAACTGAGCCATTTGCTTTTGGAGGATATTCCCACTCTCCCCCTTTCATCGTTTACTCCCTTTACACATCCCTTCCTCTTTCACTCTCCACCTCTCTCTTTCCATTTTTAACTCTTCTTGGCTCAGGTCTCTCTCCCCCCTCCACCTCCTCTTTCACTCTCTCCCTCTATCACACACTCTCCCACTCTCTCTCCTCCCTCCCTCCCTCTCTCTCTCCCTCCACCTCCTCTTTCTCTCTCTCTCTCTCCCTCTATCACACACTCTCCCACTCCCTCTCCTCCCTCCCTCCCTCTCTCTCTCTCCCTCTATCACACACTCTCCCACTCTCTCTCCTCCCTCCCTCCTTCTCTCTCTCTCTCTCCCTCTATCACACACTCTCCCACTCTCTCTCCTCCCTCCTTCTCTCTCTCTCTCCCTCTATCACACACTCTCCCACTCTCTCTCCTCCCTCCTTCTCTCTCTCTCTCCCTCTATCCCACACTCTCCCACTCTCTCTCCTCCCTCCTTCTCTCTCTCTCTCTCCCTCTATCCCACACTCTCCCACTCTCTCTCTCCCCCTCCACCTCCTCTTTCACTCTCTCTCTCTCCCTCTATCACACACTCTCCCACTCTCTCTCCTCCCTCCCTCTCTCTCTCCCTCCTTCTTTCACTCTCTCTCCCTCTATCACACACTCTCCCACTCTCTCTCTCCTCCCTCCCTCTCTCTCTCCCTCCTTCTTTCACTCTCTCTCCCTCTATCACACACTCTTTCACTCTCTCTCCTCCCTCCTTCTTTCACTCTCTCTCTCTCTCTCTCCCTCTATCACACACTCTTTCACTATCTCTCCTCCCTCCCTCCCTCCTTCTCTCTCTCTCTCCCTCTATCACACACTCTCCCACTCTCTCTCCTCCCTCCCTCCTTCTCTCTCTCCCTCCCTCCGTATTTCACTCTCTCTCTCTCTCTCCCTCTATCACACACTCTCTCTCTCCGTCCTCACCTCCAGCCAGTCAGCGTTGACTCGTTGCAGCAAGAAGATCACGTCTCCCTTCTTCAGGTCCAACTCCGCTTTGCTGTTGCCGCGAAAGTCAAACATCACCTGGGACACACACACACACACACACACACATACACAGAAGAAACCACACACACACACACACACAACCACACGAGTGAGAGAGAGAGAGGAGAGAGAACGAGAGAGGAGCCGGACACACTCAGAGAGAAGAGAGCCGACAGGTAAACCCTTGTGATGGATGAGAGTGAGTGGGAGGGACTTTGACGAAGTTAAGATGTGTGAGTGAATTATTGCATGGAAATAGTGAAGTTTGGAGGTTGGGAAGTGTGTGTGCGTGTGTGTGTGTGCGCGTGTGTGTGTGTGTGTGTGTTTGTGTGTGTGTGCGTGTGTGTGCGAGAAGAGGATGCTCATGTTGTGCAGCTGCAGTGTGTCAGTTATGTGCACGCCTTATGTAATGTGTTGGATTGTATTCTGGTGATATATCTAAGTGTTGCACGATGCCACGTCTTCATCGAGATGATGGTTTAATGAACACGTTGCATTACGGTATCAGATTTGCTGATTTAAGAATTATTGCTACGATTTGATTTAGTTAAAAATGCAGGGGATTGTGATCAGCACGAGCGCATGTGGAGGCGTGTGGCGCAGTGGATGGTGCGTCGGTGTTGGGCTCAGGAGGTCACAGGTTCAAACCCCACTGCAGTCAGCATGTCGTTGACCGTGGGGATCGTCCACAGTATTGAGCATGTAATGTCATGATGTCATGATGCCACTTCAGAGAGGAGATGATTAGAAACAGATGTTCAGAGGGAACTTCAAAATAAAAGCCCATGGTAAAGACAATGATTGTATTCAAGGTTAAAGCACGGGTTCATCATCCAAATAATGCAACTCGAAAAGAGAAGCCGTGATAGAGATCCCGTTGACAGTCCGCTCACCTACACACGTGTTATGGACCTCAGTATCGATCATGTATCCGTTACTCAGTACTACAGTATACAGAGTGCATCTGTTTATATACTGGATGTGCTTGAGGAAACGTTAGGGTTTTCTGCACATCGTTAAGTGTGTGTGTGTGTGTGTGTGTGTGTGTGTGTTGCTGGTTAGCAGTTAATGGAGCCTTTACAACAGAACTCAGTTGACGCTGTAAACCTGTTTCTGTTATTTTGCAAAGAGACTCTTCGCACATACAGATGTTAGAGTAGCAACACCCACACACAGTTTCTACAATTCCAACACACACACACACACACACACACACGTTCCAATAACCTCTTAAGTGTACGCTCGGAAAAAGCTTTGCACAAACACCAGTGAACGATACCGGCTGAAGCAAAGACAGAGATGTTGAAACTAAAATAGAATCAGAGGATCAGGAGAGACCAAAAAAGAACGAGCAGCGGTTAGAAGAGTGGGAGGAGGTGAAGAGGAAGAGGAGGAGGAGGAAATGAGGAGGAGGAGGAGATGAGGAGGAGGAGGAGATGAGGAAAGTTTAGCGGAGGTGCAGGACTGCAGAGGGCTCAAGGAGTGAGGGGATAAACGAGTTCATCCTTAAAGCTTAACAGTACAGTATGTTTTAATCTAACCCGATGTTATACATTTAGTTCCCAAATGCTTCAGAGATATTAGAATTTTGAACGAAGGTAGCAGTTTCCTCTGGTCTCCTGGTACCGCATCATATCATTTTTCAACTCCTTGCTGTCCCATGGAACCGTCCCCTCTGCTTTCAAAACTGCTGCTGTTACTCCAATCCTCAAACAACCTGGTCTTGATCCCTCCTCCCTCACTAATTACCGCCCCATCTCCAACCTCCCATTCCTCTCAAAAACTCTTGAACGCATTGTAGCCAAACAAATTCACCGCCATCTCCAAACCAACCAGCTTTATGAACCCCTTCCGTCTGGATTTCGTCCTCACCAAAGTACAGAAACTGCACTCGTCAAAGTCCTCAATGACCTCCTCACCTCTGCCGACACTGATTCCCTCAACATCCTCATCCTCCTCGACCTGAGTGCAGCCTTCGATACCGTGAGCCACACCATCCTGCTCACCCGACTCAGGGACATCGGTATCGAAGGTACTGCACTCAGGTGGGTCCAGTCCTACCTCTCCGACAGATCCCACTTCATCTCCCTCCCCAACCACTCCTCTGCCACAGCTTCAGTCACCCAAGGCGTTCCTCAAGGATCAGTACTTGGCCCCCTCCTCTTCATCATTTACATCCTCCCCCTCGGTCAGATACTCCGCCACTTCAACCTCGACTTCCACTGCTATGCTGATGACACTCAGATCTACCTCAGCACCAAATCCCTCCAGAACCCACCCCTTACCCACATCGATTCCTGTCGGACAGCTATTAAAACTTGGATGCAACATAACCTCCTCAAACTGAACAGCAACAAAACAGAACTCCTCCTAATCGGCTCCAAATCCACCCTCATTAAGGTCACTAACAAACTTCTCACCATCGACGGCACCATTGTTTCCCCCTCCAATCAGGCACGCAACCTTGGCGTAATCTTTGACCCCACCCTCTCCCTCGAACCTCACATCCGCCAAACGGTCAAACCTCCGCAATACTGCAAAAATCCTACCCTCTCTCACCCTCTCTCACCCGCCCCGCAGCCGAACGACTAATCCATGCCTTCATTTCCTCCCGCCTCGACTACTGAACTCACTTCTTTACGGCATCAGCACTACATTCCTCAACAGACTCCAACGGGTTCAAAATGCAGCTGCACGTCTCCTCACGCATACCAAACCATGGCATCACATCACCCCAGTGCTCAAAGACCTCCACTGGCTTCCTCTCTCCCATCGCATCAACTACAAAGTTCTGGGCCTCACCAACAAAGCACTCCACCATCTGGCCCCCCCTTATCTCACAAACCTTCTCACTCCTTACCAGCCCCCACGGTCCCTCAGATCCACCGCAGCCGGACTCCTATCCACTCCCACGTCCACACTCTGCAGCTTTGGGGACAGAGCCTTCTCAGTGGCAGCTCCGAGGCTCTGGAAGTCCCTCCCCCAAGATCTCCGTGACTCTGAGTCCCTCACAGTCTTTCAGTCCCGCCTCAAAACACATCTTTTCAACTCTGTCTACCCATAAGCCCCGCCCCCTCTCAATCAACTTCCTCTTGACTGCCTTTTTATTTTGTACTTACTTGTTTGCCTGTCCTTGTTTGTCTACCCTCCCTCATACTGTAAAGCGTCTTTGAGTTGTGAAAAGCGCCATATAAATAAAATGCATTATTATTATGATATATAATGTTATAAACTGACTTTTATCATGTTTTACACATTTATACGATAAACCATGACATCTCTGTTCTTTTAAATGCAACTCGGATCTCGTCCGGATCCTGAGTTATCCAGGACACTCACACTCCTATTGGCCAGCGCTGCAGCACACTGAACGTGACAGGCTAAGGGGCGGGACATCTGTAAGCATTACTAAGAGAGCGTCAGCTGAGGTCAGGATCGTGGATTGGGTCACCTCTGGGAAACCGTGCTCATCTTCACGTGAAACCAAAACGAGATGATCTTTTCCCGACGGCATTATGTCACGTGATGCTACGCCTCTGAGTGCATCCAAAAGCTTTGTCTCTTTCTCTCACCAAGTCGTTTTGTTGCCTAAACCGAATCCAGCAGTTTCCAAACGTCTACCGTGTGTTCGGTTGATGAGCATCGATAACAACGCACAAGAGTTTTACAAAACGCAAATGAAGCTGTCGTTAGATTCTACACAAAATACGAGTATGGGAAAGTGGGTTAAAAATAGAACGTTTATATCAATATCCAATATGTCTGGTGAGTGTGTGTGTGTGTGTGTGTGTGTGTGTGTACGGTGTGTGTGTGTGTGTGTGTAAGGTTTGTGTGTGTGTAAGGTGTGTGTGTGTGTACGGTGTGCGTCTGTGTGTGTGTGTAAGGTTTGTGTGTGTAAGGTGTGTGTGTGTAAAAAATGAGACAGAGGCTGGTGGCAGATTAATGAAGCTGGGGAGTGTGTGTGTACGGTGTGTGTGTGTGTGTGTGTGTGTGTGTATGGTGTGTGTCTGTGTGTGTGTGTGTGTGTGTGTGTGTGTACGGTGTGTGTCTGTGTCTGTGTGTGTGTGTGTGTGTGTGTGTGTGTGTGTGTGTGTGTGTGTGTGTGTGTGTGTGTGTGTGTGTGTGTGTAAGGTTTGTGTGTGTAAGGTGTGTGTGTGTAAGGTGTGTGTGTGTAAACAATGAGACAGAGGCTGGTGGCAGATTAATGAAGCTGGGGAGTGAGGTAGACGGCTGGATTAACAATCTATTGAGATTATCCTGACCCCGACACACACACACACACACACACACACCATCTGAATTCGGGTCTGCTATGTGTGCCGCTGTATTCCAGACGCTCTGTTATTGCGGCGCTGAGCAGTATGTTATCACTGATGTGAGAACGTGTTGATCTCCGACACAAACTCCAAATATGAAGCGACAAAGCAATTCCTCCTTCATCTCTGCTCACCATCACCTCCCTCCTCTTCATCACATCCCTCCTCTTCATCACATCCCTTCCACCTGTCCTCTTCCCTTTGTCTCTGTTCCTGGTTCTGCTTGTTTTCCTCCGTGTCTCTAACGGTTAAGCCCACTAATGTAATGACCAGATGAGAACTCAATAATGCGTGATGTGTGATCCATTTACAGGAATGTGAAATGCTGCATTGAGCTTGCACGGAATAGACCTCGTAACTGTGACAATATTCACACCGCAAGAAATCGTCAAAAAATGGTAGTGTGAATTTGTCCTGATACCAGACATGTTGTTAAACTAGCGATTCTTGGTTCCAAATGCGTCTTAATAGTGTTTTAACGTGCCTAACTTTGACCGATGTTTACTGAATAACGCCTGAACGCAACCATAACAACAACCTCCAGTAATGTTAGCTGTTAGCTGTTAGCTCCGTTATCTGGCAAGGACAGTACCTTTTCTCCGCTAGCTAACTTAGCGTTTGCCTCCCGCGCCATCACGAGTAGATGGTTGCTTCATTTTGCAATTTGAAAATAGGACAACATCTCTACAGTTCAATATTAAAAATACTCGCAATTCATAAAGCATCCAGAGGGGATGAATTGTCTAATCTGTCACCGTATAGCCTAAAACAACACTTTCTGAACCAGAGAGAAAGACCTCGGTTCTGTGACTGGCCTTTTAGCAGCGCCACCAACAGCCACGCAGGACGATATTAATCCATGCAGGAAAGTCATCTGTTGGAAAACTCTCCCTGGTCTCCGGCTTGAGCTCCAACCTCAGGATCCATGTACAGTTGCAAGAAAACCCTTTGGATCCTCCCCACATAGCGTCGTGTGTTCCTTCCAAACCACTCAGCGTTGGTTTCATCGGTCCACAGAACATGTTGCCAGTCGTGCTGTGGAACATCCAGCAGTGGCTTCCTCCGTGGTGTCCTCCATGAACTCCATTCTTGTTCAGTGTTTTACGTATCGTAGATTCGTCAACAGAGATGTTAGCATGTGCCAGAGAGTTCTTTAAGTCTTGAGCTGACTCTCGAGGACTCTTCTTCACCTCATTGAGCATTCTGCGCTGTGCTCTTGCAGTCCTCTTTACAGGACGTCCACTCCTAGGGAGAGCAGCAACAGTGCTGACCTTTCTCCATGTAGAGACAACTTGTCTTACCGTGGACTGATGAGCATCGAGGCTTTAGAGATGCTTCTGGAACCCTCTCCAGCTTTATGCAAGTCAGCAGTTCTTAATGGTAGGTCTTCTGAGAGCTCTTCTGAGCGAGGCATGGCTCACATCTGGCAATGCTTCTTAAGAATAGCTCATTCAAAACTGGTGTATTTTTGATAGGGCAGGGCGGCTGTAACCAACACCTCCACTCTCGTCTCCTTGATGGACTCCAGGTCGGCTGACTCCTGACTCCAAGTAGCTCTTGAAGAAGTCTTTAGCCTCGGGGTTCACATACTGTCTCCACCCTGCACTGTGAATGTTTACATGGTGTGTTCAATAAAAACATATCATTGTTTGTGTGGTATTGGTTTAAGCAGACTGTGTGTGTCTGTTGGTGTGACTTAGATGAAGATCAGAACACGTGTTAAGACATCCAGGTCATTCCAAAGGGTTCACTTGTTCTTGCAACTGTACTTGTGATCCTCTCCAGAGGGAAGGAGTCATCACACACAGAGACTAGTTCCTGAGCAGTGTCCTTCACACGCTGATATCCAAGAGAGGGAGTCACACAGTCGCAAGATGGAGGAATAGAAAGCAGTGTTCAAGCCTCAGGTTCACGAGGGTCTCCGGAGCAATCATCGGCTCAATTAGACTCTCCGACCCCGCCTTAATGAGCTCCGCAGACCTCAGCTCGTTAGCAGATCTTCACTTCATTAAGTGGATGGCCCACTTCCTAAAAGGTCACGGGAGGATGTGCATGTGAGAGGTTGTGTAAACGCAGCGGAGATAAGAGAGGAATAGTCCTGGACGATAGTACTGCCCTTTATGATATCATCCTGACACAAATATGCACCTCTCAAGACGGCACTAAGGGAATAACTAGTGTCGCGTTGTATTTGTATGACATGACTGATCGTGAAATTAACAATATTAAGCAAAGACAATTAATAAAGTAATTATAAATATTGCTGCATTTCTAGAAACGTGCCCACACCCAAAAATGTACACTTCCAAAATGTTTGGTTGTCTTTCTCACAAGTTAAGTATTGTGTTTGAGTTCATCAGGCTTTACTCGTTAATTCTCTACGATGAAAATTTAATAAACAGTGACTTTAGCAACAATATTAACAATAATTCTGGAAGAAGCTTAGCACAACAACTTATTGCAAGTGATATTTATCGCCAATCCTCCAAAAATATCGAGGACTTTTGGACGTTTCTTGGATTCTGAATGAACTGCAGTATGCATTTAGAAAAGCAGATTAGGGCCCCTTCAACTCTTTCCTCTAAAATAGCACATAGAGTCTCTCTTTTATCTTTGTCCGTTTCTTCTCCCTGATTCTGTCGCATGAGACAAAGCATCCTTTAAATCGTGATAACGGTCTCGCCCTGTTGACCTTGTTTGAGGCTCGTAGCGCCAATTACTCATCCGGCTGTTTGAGGCTAAGCCTGAGCGAACCAGGGCCGTCCCTGGCCAACTTGGGGCCCCAAGCGACATTGTGAGATGAGCAACCAACAGGAGTGAAAACAAAGTACTTTGCAAATATAATTCCTGTTTATTATTATTATCAACGGTTACTATTTAAAAAGTGAGGTAAATGTGCATGTATGTCGTTCAGTATGCGTTTACAGGTACGTCTACATTTCCTGCCAAATACTAGCCTCAAAAAGATTAGAATATAATGAATGTAAATAAACTAATTATACTACTAATAATAATCATAATCAATTAAATAATATAAATACTATATTATTTTATTATAATATTGTAATATAGTCAAGACAAAACATGCTTATGACATGCTCAAAAACTGACATTTATTAAACCACAAGCCGCAAGCCGAGCTCATGAGCCGAGGCCCCCTGCGCAATGCGAGGCCCCATGCAGCCTGTAGGGAGGGACGGCCCTGGAGCTAACGCTAAGTGGAGAGCAATGAAGTGTCGTAGCGTAAAACTCTGACAAAAAGCCTCCTCACTACAGCCAGTGATCATTGTTTGGACGGAGCTAAACAGCCACTGTAGAAACACACAGTCGGACACACACACACACACACACACACACACACACACACACACTCAGAAAGAAAGAGGGAGAGCTAAAATCTAAAATAAAGTTGAGTAGGCTGGCTGCTTCGTGAGTAGAGTACACCAATGTTTAACTTATGTGTGGGAGGGAGGGAAGGAAAATAGAGTTGCTGCTCTTAGTTTGGTAATGAAACACCACCAGTGTGTGTGTGTGTGTGTGTGTGTGTGTGTGTGTGTGTGTGTGTGTGTGTGTGTGTGTGTCTGTATGTGTGTTGCAAGGTTAAGAAAGCTAAACGATTTTGCAAGGTGATAATGTATACGCAGTTCAAGGGCTGCAGAGACACACTTCACCTGCAGCCTTTATAATATCACACACTGCAGACATACACTTACAGCGCAGAGCAAAGGAGCATCTCACACACACACACACACACACACACACACACACACACACACACACACACTTCTTATCCATGCACTTCTGCATTTAGCAGCTCAATGACTTCCCTGGGAATTTGAAGTGTGTGAGGGACTCTGCCCTGAATAATAGGGCGAGTGTGTGGAACCTGAAACAACCCAAAGTAGAGTAGGAAGAAGCAGAACTCTCTGCACAGGGAGGAAGAAGCTGAATACAATCACAAATTAAATTAAATCGGAATATTATTTAAAAGAAAATCAAGAGGATTTTAAGCACAACATCTTTTTGGAACATTTTTAAGATAGAACGTGTGGTTTTTCTGAGGTGTAAAATATTGTTTTGCATACATGTTATTCTCTGAAATGGTCTCCATCCTAGCCTTAAGGCCTGCAATGGAAAACAGTGACTTTACTGAAATATAGAGAAACATTTTACAATTATTTTCGAATTAATCAATCAATCAAGTGTTTGGTTTATAAAACATGAGACAACAGTGTAAAGAGTCTGAGCTGTAAGGGAATGATCATGTCCTCGAATAAGACAGACAGAGATGTTACACGAAAAGAAATGCCAGATTTTAGATTTTACCGTAGCTTCTTATTTTGACCAGGAAGTGTGAAAATCTCTGTATATTTCACGTCTGCATCTGACAGTAGGCCATCATAAGAACATATGCTCTGCGATCAGCTGGGAATAAAATGTGTGCGTATGTCAATATTTGCCGAATAGAGTTGGACAATATCGGCATGATCCAAAATTGTGCGTGCCTAAATGGCCGTCGTCCATCAGTCTGAATTACTATCGCTCCTACACAAACCGTATTCCACAGTCACCGCAAGCCTCTGCTGGGTTATATTTAAAAATAGACTATGCTGGTTTTCTAATTGAGTGTGTGTGTGTGTGAGAGTTCTTGTTCGTATACCTTTGTGGGGACCATCTAAAGTGTAAGGACATTTTTAAAGGCACCTCCATTCCTCTTATTTTCGTAAAAGGATTATAGTTTACTTTGGGATTAAAGTTAGTGTGTTATGGGAATGGGTTTGTTTTAAGGGCCGTAAAAGTATAAAAGTACAGTGTGTGCTTGTTTTGCTATACATGTGAGGACCAGTTATTGAGAGACAACCGGTTATACGAGGACATTTTTGGTTTTGAGGAACTATTAGGCGTGTATGTGTGTGTTCAAAGGTCAGTGTGGGATTGTGCTGATTTCACAAATAATAAAAGCCTTTTTCCTCGTCCTTGGAGGATTTAATTGGCAGGTCATCACCACTTTGACCTCTGAGTGCATCCCCCTACCTGAACCACACACACCTTTGAGGTGAAACATCCACTGAATATAAACGCTTGCACTCGATGTCAGGGGAGAGGGCGTGCAAATAATAAAAAGGAGAGGATGAACCTTGTAGAAAGGAGAAGGAAACAAGGACACACGTAAGTTATGTTTAAGGGCATAGGAGAGGACAAGGGAGGGAGGTTAATACAAAAGGAGAGATGGAAACAGAAATTAAAGAGGAAGTGATGCAAGGCGGGAACTTTTGATAAGGTCACGTGCAAGAGGGAGGACGAAAAGTGTGACACACCATCTGACAACTGAGGTCATTCTTTAATTTGTCAGAGCAGTCAAAATACTGTGTATGCATGATATTGACGTGATACTGTACGATATATTCTGCTATATATGTGTAAATATTGAAATATAAATGAAAATAGAATGTTTTAGTCATCTTTTCTGCAGCGGAATAACCACTGACATTAGTTTCTTTTTGCAACCAAATTTTACTTTCTAGGGAGTTTTTTCTTAATAACTTACTAGTTATATTTTTACGACTATCATACCCTGCTATGGTCGTTTTATGAATTGATGTAGAATGACTTTATATTACTTTATATGAGATACATTTCTATTGTAGAAGTTCAACAGGATAATTTCCACATATTAATCCCACTATGATTTCTGAGGTAAAAAGCAGATATTAGGCTATAAAGGAACTACAGCGCGGTCACATGACTTCACGTCACCACCGCTAAGCTAAAGGAGGCTAATGTTGGGCTATAAAGGAACTACAGCACGGTCACATGACTTCACGTCACCACCGCTAAGCTAAAGGAGGCTAATGTTGGGCTATAAAGGAAGTACAGCACGGTCACATGACTTCACGTCACCACCGCTAAGCTAAAGGTGGCTAATGTTGGGCTATAAAGGAACTACAGCACGGTCACATGACTTCACGTCACCACCGCTAAGCTAAAGGAGCTAATGTTGGGCTATAAAGGAACTACAGCACGGTCACATGACTTCACGTCACCACCGCTAAGCTAAAGGCGGCTAATGTTGGGCTATAAAGGAACTACAGCACGGTCACATGACTTCACGTCACCACCGCTAAGCTAAAGGTGGCTAATGTTGGGCTATAAAGGAACTACAGCACGGTCACATGACTTCACGTCACCACCGCTAAGCTAAAGGCGGCTAATGTTGGGCTATAAAGGAACTACAGCACGGTCACATGACTTCACGTCACCACCGCTAAGCTAAAGGTGGCTAATGTTGGGCTATAAAGGAACTACAGCACGGTCACATGACTTCACGTCACCACCGCTAAGCTAAAGGAGGCTAATGTTGGGCTATAAAGGAACTACAGCACGGTCACATGACTTCACGTCACCACCGCTAAGCTAAAGGCGGCTAATGTTGGGCTATAAAGGAACTACAGCACGGTCACATGACTTCACGTCACCACCGCTAAGCTAAAGGTGGCTAATGTTGGGCTATAAAGGAACTACAGCACGGTCACATGACTTCACGTCACCACCGCTAAGCTAAAGGCGGCTAATGTTGGGCTATAAAGGAACTACAGCACGGTCACATGACTTCACGTCACCACCGCTAAGCTAAAGGCGGCTAATGTTGGGCTATAAAGGAACTACAGCACGGTCACATGACTTCACGTCACCACCGCTAAGCTAAAGGTGGCTAATGTTGGGCTATAAAGGAACTACAGCACGGTCACATGACTTCACGTCACCACCGCTAAGCTAAAGGCGGCTAATGTTGGGCTATAAAGGAACTACAGCACGGTCACATGACTTCACGTCACCACCGCTAAGCTAAAGGTGGCTAATGTTGGGCTATAAAGGAACTACAGCACGGTCACATGACTTCACGTCACCACCGCTAAGCTAAAGGAGGCTAATGTTGGGCTATAAAGGAACTACAGCGCGGTAACATGACTTCACGTCACCACCGCTAAGCTAAAGGCGGTTGGTCGTGATGGCGTTTAGTCGTCTCATTTAGACACGTGTTACCTTCATTTTAAAATCCACCAGTTTCGTAGAACAAAACGTTAAAATCTCTTCAGCTTGTGTTAACCACAGACCTGATTTCAGGTTTAGTTTAGGACTCATTCCTGGTATTGCCTTTTTTGATATCAAACAAAATGATGACATCTAAATGCTGAAAATATATATTATGAAATTACTACATCTGTGAGAGTTTCTACTTAAGTTTGTGATTTAAGGCTTCTGCAGTCTCACAAAGTAATATAGTAACGTGGGCATGGCCATGTGTGTGTGTGTGTGTGTGTGTGTGTGTTGTGTGTGTGTGTGTGTGTGTGTGTGTGTGTGTGTGTGTGTGTGTGTGTGTGGTGGGGTGATTCGGTGCATGCTGCGTTGGTTGCATGAATATAAAAGTTGTTTCTCTGTAGGTGGCATGGAGATGGTAACCAGAGCAACAACAACTATGAACTGTTAAATTGTTACTACCCACACCTCTGCACGGGGGGAGGAGAAAACGTCCATCTTCGGCTTCACCGTCTTCCTAAAACACAAGAGAGATATAAGAGGGATTTAAAAGAGATAAGCCGACAGATAGAAGTCAGCCGCAAACGCTGGAGGTGAAAACATAAAAAACATTATCATTTTATGGTCGAGCAACATCTGACCTCTGAAGTCTGACGTTCTGCACTTTAAGTTAGTCTAAATTAGTACACTTTCATTTCGTATTTACTCTTCAGGCCTGAAACACCAAATGTGTTTACATTATACTTCTAGGGCTTTTATTGTGAAAAGTCAACTCTAGTAGCTCCTTGGAATTACTCAAGTGTTGTTTTATAACCATTTCAAATTAAAACATTTAAAGCAAGAAGCATCCAAATGTAACCTTGTTTGTAATAAAATCCCACTACTTAACACCACGTAATATTTACGTATTATATAAGTATTCATGACAACAACGTGCAAACTAGTCTTTGTAATATGTTCGTGAAGTGTCACAGAGTCTTTGTAAGGTTCCTACTCATATAAAAGGTTTATATGTTTAAAGGCAGGAGCAGAGGAAGTGTTGTAGCTATATATATATATATATATTATATCTTTATATTATTTAAAAGTTTAACATTTATTTTCTAGCTGTTTATTATTATTATCATTTATTTATATGTATTCTTAGTTAGTGCCATAAGTTAAAGTAGTTTCTATGCTTTTATTTTGAAGGCATGTTTCGGGCACTGGGTGATTAGAGCACCTGGTGTACTTGTATATATTGGGGACAGGTGGGAGCAAGAGCACGAGTAGGCAATCGGTTGTTTACCAGGGGGTTTCAAGCCACAAGGAAGGAAGGAAGGAAGGAAGGAAGGAAGGAAGGAAGGAAGCCAGAGGACACCTGTTCATTGTCAATGATATAGGATCATAATATATGCACAGCGGAGAATTGTGCCTGGACCTGGATCCTTGCCCTGCGTAAGATCTGCTAATAGTGCCTCAGCGACTGTATTCATTATCTATTGTATTTCTATATGATTTTGACAGCTACAGGAAGTGATGAGAGTCCAGCTTTGCATAACTTCCTGTTGAGAGAATCCACCTTTACCACATCTCCTGCTGTAACTCACCACAGACCTGTGAGCCAATCAGGAGCCAGAACCGCCGTTAGGAAAGAGGAAGTGCATTTGTGAAAAAACTGTAACACGTCTCCGCTGGGTTTTCTCAATACTTCACACAAATATCCCCGTTTCTGTGAGAATGTTGTACATCCAATCATACACACATTTCTACTTTAAAGAGTCCTCTCCTGCTGATGTTCAGGTGTATGTCAGTATGTAGTGTCTCTACTTTAAAGAGTCCTCTCCTGCTGATGTTCAGGTGTAGATCAGTATGTAGAGTCTCTACTTTAAAGAGTCCTCTCCTGCTGATGTTCCGGTGTATATCAGTATGTAGTGTCTCTACTTTAAAGAGTCGTCTCCTGCTGATGTTCAGGTGTATATCAGTATGTAGTGTCTCTACTTTAAAGAGTCCTCTCCTGCTGATGTTCAGGTGTATATCAGTATGTAGAGTCTCTACTTTAAAGAGTCCTCTCCTGCTGATGTTCAGGTGTATATCAGTGTGTAGTGTCTCTATTTTAAAGAGTCCTCTCCTGCTGATGTTCAGGTGTATATCAGTATGTAGTGTCTCTACTTTAAAGAGTCCTCTCCTGCTGATGTTCCGGTGTATATCAGTATGTAGTGTCTCTACTTTAAAGAGTCCTCTCCTGCTGATGTTCAGGTGTATATCAGTATGTAGTGTCTCTACTTTAAAGAGTCCTCTCCTGCTGATGTTCAGGTGTATATCAGTATGTAGTGTCTCTACTTTAAAGAGTCCTCTCCTGCTGATGTTCAGGTGTATATCAGTATGTAGTGTCTCTACTTTAAAGAGTCCTCTCCTGCTGATGCTCAGGTGTATATCAGTACGTAGTGTCTCTACTTTAAAGAGTCCTCTCCTGCTGATGTTCAGGTGTATATCAGTACGTAGTGTCTCTACTTTAAAGAGTCCTCTCCTGCTGATGTTCAGGTGTATATCAGTATGTAGTGTCTCTACTTTAA
The DNA here is from genome assembly GCA_036324585.1 of Champsocephalus esox. Lineage (NCBI taxonomy): Eukaryota > Metazoa > Chordata > Actinopteri > Perciformes > Channichthyidae > Champsocephalus > Champsocephalus esox. Next base: position 2,239,049 of record CM070480.1, on the reverse strand, counting down.
AGAGTCCTCTCCTGCTGATGTTCAGGTGTATATCAGTATGTAGAGTCTCTACTTTAAAGAGTCCTCTCCTGCTGATGTTCAGGTGTATATCAGTATGTAGTGTCTCTACTTTAAAGAGTCCTCTCCTGCTGATGTTCAGGTGTATATCAGTATGTAGTGTCTCTACTTTAAAGAGTCCTCTCCTGCTGATGTTCAGGTGTATATCAGTATGTAGTGTCTCTACTTTAAAGAGTCCTCTCCTGCTGATGTTCGGGTGTAGATCAGTATGTAGTTACTCCACAGGTGAGCCGTGTACAGAAAGCTTTAAAAAGTGATCTACTAACAAAGGACTGGCTCCTCTAAAGCCAGTTGAGCAGCACTTGAAATGCTTGGCTCTATGAAACCTGATGTGCTTTATGATTCTGTTTTCCTCATCTTGTGTCTTGTTGGTCGAACGCACTGATTGGGTAGCTTTGGATAAAAGCGTCAGCTGAAAGTGATGGCCATTTCCTCCAAGTCCGCTTCCCAAGTCACTTAGGAACCTACGACTTTATTCTCGTAACATTACGACGTTATTCTCGGAATCTCTCTCTTGTTTCTTCCGAGTGTGGCCGTAACGCTGCGTCGTAATGGAACACACTACATGAAGAGCGCAGAGCAAATGTGCGTACCGGTTTAATATAAATGCTATCTTTCAGTGAAGTCCAGGTTCAGCCCTTGATGTTGAGGGAAAGTCCGTTATCTTCCACCCTCTTCGTCTTTACAGGCTTATCGTGTTGTTGCTTGTTCTCCTCATTCAAACACGACATGAACCCCATTGGCTCCGACTACATTCAAATCAAAACACGATTTAATGTATTCACGTTTTATTCATAATTGCCCGGGATGCAAACTGCTCTCATGAAGCCTGATGGCGCCGGATCGATTCTAATGAGGGTGAACGGATAAAAGGAGGCACTTTTCCATCTCCGCCTCTCCGGGCTCAAGTTGCTTTTACTGCGGGATTTCTCATTCACAAACACATCTGTGTCGGGAGCACGAAGGGCCCTCAAACGGACCCTTCATCCTTAATTGCAGGTGCTTCAGTTTTAAACCGAAATGATCAAGGACGGCACCTCTTCACTGCTAACACTTAGTATAATTAGTTACCGTCCTATTTCTGCAGCTTAGATAAAACATCTTAAAGATTATTCCATGCATTACACGTAATTGTATTTCTCTAAATGCTCTGTGGGATAAACGTGCAGTGTTGTGTAATTATATATATTTGATTAGATTCAACGTATTCATCCTAAAGAGAATCATGCTTCGTTAGAGCAGCATGTTCACGAGGCATTTTATATTAATTACAAATCAAATGATATAGAAAATAAACGGTAAATAAATTCATATCAACATTTCAATATCTGACCAATAGTGTATTTATACTTTCACCACTGTCGATACAGCATATACATGTACACACTGTATTTCTACTGCACCACTTAGTTACGCACGTATATGATGTTCATATCTAACTAGTCATTCCTACACTCTGCGCTCTTATTTAGGAAGGTAGGAGCAGTCGTCGTGGGTCTGGTCTGCACCGCGTTCACGAACAGTTTGTTTTTAAACCCTCGTAAATTAAATGCAACTGACCCTTTTATTTACGGTTCGATATCTCGCCTCTGAAGACAATCCAGCTGCTTCCTGCTCCGTGGAGCTTCTGTTTAGTGAACTCCTCGTGCTGTAGCGCTTTCATGAAGTGAATGAGAGTCCGAGTTTGAAATGTATCTAAACTAATGTATGCGCTGCCATTTCCCAACATACGCATACCGGTCTGCGATGAAGCGGCCGTCTCCTGTGCGCTCCACGTCCTACTTGGCGCTCCGGTAACGTTCTCGTGCGAACGAGATACAGTATCTTTTCATTGCCCTTTAGGGGCTCCGTACGATACACAAGGAAATGCAAATATTTAATTTTAAGTGAAGTCCTTTCGAGTCATCCGTCTCAAGTCAGGAATACCAAGTCAAAGTCAAGTCTTTTATCAATACTAGTCAAGCAGGACTCCAGTCATGTGACTCGAGTCATGTGACTGAATAAAGTCAGCCTGAAGCATCCTCTGTGCTCCGGTCAGCCTGAAGCATCCTCTGTGCTCCGGTCAGCCTGAAGCATCCTCTGTGCTCCAGTCCGTCCTCTCGGTGAACACGGAGCTACAGACCAGATGCACGCTGAAGGCTCTCTGAGCAGCTCTCACTGATCCTGCTGTGATGTTACATGTTTGTTGTTTGTTTCTCATGTTTGTTGTTGTTTGTGTGTTGATGTTCCACATGGAGCTGCTGTGATGCAAGGAGCATTTCAGACCTGATCCGACCATTAAAGTATTGTCGTATCGTTATCGTATGGTGACCGGTTTAATATGTGTGTAGTGTTGGGGGGTGCTTACACTTTTCGGGTGGGGGGGGCGGAGCCTCCTCAGAGCTCTGGGCTGATGCTGCCTGTCCTGCTCCGTCTGGTAGAAAAACATCTGGAGAGCCTCGTCCAATAGCAGCCATGTTGGGAGGCCCAGCAGCCTCTGGGGGGGGTTCATATACGTTAAGACAAACATCTATAATTAAATGTTGTTTCATATTATTTGTTTAGTTTGCACACTGGAAGCTACATGTACATACTCAATACATAAAGGTGAGTTCACTTCAGACGTTTGGAAAAAACAGATGAGAGGAAGATGAAGAGAGGAAGGTGACGAGAGGAAGGTGACGAGAGGAAGGTGACGAGAGGAAGGTGACGAGAGGAAGGTGACGAGAGGAAGGTGACGAGAGGAAGATGAAAAGGTCACCTTCATGTAAGTGTTGAGTTCAGGGATCCTGCTCTCTGCTATCTCCCTCTTGTTGCCCAGGAAGACTTTCCCTGGAGAGAAACACAATGAGAGGAGGAGGAGGAGGAGGAGGAGGAGGAGGAGGAGGAGGAGGAGGAGGAGGAGGAAGCAGACTGAATCGTCAGGACAATAGAGATACTCCGCAGGAGAGTTTTCATGCACACACCGATGCGCCTCCACACAGTCAACATATGGAGGACTCTGCTGGTCCACGCGGAGACGGTGAGCAGGGACACAGGGACACAGGGACGTCAACAACTCAGTTCAACATACTTTAAGCATGTTTGCTAGTGCTTTCATAAGGAAGCACACTTGGAGACCTTACTGTTAACTCCACAGGGTGCCTTGAAGCACTCACTGCACTTCAGAGTAACGAGAGGGTGCAAAGTGAAAGGTTAAAGGGAAGAGTAGTGCCGTCACTCATATCGATTCGTGACGGCACTAACGTAGCAGATTAAAGATGTCCGCACAGTGAGCAATAACCGGCTGAGGCACAAATACAAATAATAAGATAAATGTGCAAAAGACAATGCTTTTCTTTGAGGAGGCACACTAAATGAAACGTGGACAGAGACTTCTTATATACATCGTTCTGATCTATTTATTGAATAACAATTAGTAAGGGTGAAAATAGGGAGGGAGAAGGAGCAGAAAGATATGATTAGTTTGTATTAATCCCGTTCCATTATCGCTCCTTCTCCTTCTCTCCTTCTCTCCTTCCTCTCTCCTTCCTCCCTCCGTCCGCCCCGTCCTGATGAGATCTGGCTCTAAAATGAATCCCGTCACATTCCATATTATCTCAGCTCCTCTGCGACTCTGAATCAGAGCTTGGAGAAAAGTAGAACTTTCCCAAAATAGAAAAGCAACGATCAAAGATTTCTGAAGTTTCAAATGGATTTGAGTTCAAAAGTGTTTTCATGCATTAAAACGATCCTCTCTTGTTTTCTGCCTGGTTTTATGAAAATATTAGATATTCTTTAATGGATTTCTGAAGCCCTGAGTCTGCAGCTCGTCCCCTAAACGTCTCCATTTCTAGAGTTCACTTTTGTCACGCCCGGACGAAAGAAGGAGACCACACATGGTTCACCCAATGGAAGTGCATTTATTTAAAGAAGCTCAATGAAGTAAGTGTGTGTGTGTGTGTGTGTGTGTGTGACCAACCATGCATCAGCGTATAAAGGTCCAGTAGAGCCAAGCACCCCAAGAGGAGAGAGACTGTAGCTGAGCAGTCAGCCTCTCCTGATTGGGGGAGGGGCTAACCAGAGTCTGAGTCTAAGGCCGTCACACTTTACATTCTACCTTCACTTTAAAATGCATTTCTACGACAGCTGAGAGAAACAGGGGCGAGTATGGCACTCGTTCATGAGGTGAGACAACGTGTGTTCCTGTCTTTAGAGCTCCACAGGTGAGACACGACGTGTGTTCCTGTCTTTAGAGCTCCACAGGTGAGACACAACGTGTGTTTCTGTCTTTAGAGCTCCACAGGTGAGACACAACGTGTGTTTCTGTCTTTAGAGCTCCACAGGTGAGACACAACGTGTGTTTCTGTCTTTAGAGCTCCACAGGTGAGACACAACGTGTGTTTCTGTCTTTAGAGCTCCACAGGTGAGACACAACGTGTGTTTCTGTCTTTAGAGCTCCACAGGTGAGACACAACGTGTGTCCTGTCTTTAGAGCTCCACAGGTGAGACAAAACGTGTGTCCCTATCTTTAGAGCTCCACAGGTGAGACACAACGTGTGTTTCTGTCTTTAGAGCTCCACAGGTGAGACACAACGTGTGTTCCTGTCTTTAGAGCTCCACAGGTGAGAAGACACGACGTGTGTTTCTGTCTTTAGAGCTCCACAGGTGAGACACAACGTGTGTTCCTGTCTTTAGAGCTCCACAGGTGAGACACGACGTGTGTTCCTGTCTTTAGATCTCTACAGGTGAGACACAACGTGTGTTTCTGTCTTTAGAGCTCCACAAGTGAGACACAACGTGTGTTTCTGTCTTTAGAGCTCCACAGGTGAGACACAACGTGTGTTCCTGTCTTTAGAGCTCCACAGGTGAGAAGACACGACGTGTGTTTCTGTCTTTAGAGCTCCACAGGTGAGACACAACGTGTGTTCCTGTCTTTAGAGCTCCACAGGTGAGACAAAACGTGTGTTCCCTGTCTTTAGAGCTCCACAGGTGAGACACGACGTGTGTTCCTGTCTTTAGAGCTCCACAGGTGAGACACAACGTGTGTTTCTGTCTTTAGAGCTCCACAGGTGAGACACAACGTGTGTTTCTGTCTTTAGAGCTCCACAGGTGAGACACAACGTGTGTTTCTGTCTTTAGAGCTCCACAGGTGAGACACGACGTGTGTTTCTGTCTTTAGAGCTCCACAGGTGAGACACGACGTGTGTTCCTGTCTTTAGAGCTCCACAGGTGAGACACAACGTGTGTTCCTGTCTTTAGAGCTCCACAGGTCAGACACAACGTGTGTTTCTGTCTTTTGAGCTCCACAGGTGAGACACAAGGTGTGTTTCTGTCTTTAGAGCTCCACAGGTGAGACACACAAACGTGTGTTCTTGTCTTTAGAGCTCAACAGGTGAGACACAAGGTGTGTTTCTGTCTTTAGAGCTCCACAGGTGAGACACACAAACGTGTGTTCCTGTCTTTAGAGCTCCACAGGTGAGACACAACGTTTGTTTCTGTCTTTAGAGCTCCACAGGTGAGACACAATGTGTTTCTGTCTTTAGAGCTCCACAGGTGAGACACAACGTGTGTTCCTGTCTTTAGAGCTCCACAGGTGAGACAAAACGTGTGTTCCTGTCTTTAGAGCTCCACAGGTGAGACAAAACGTGTGTTTCTGTCTTTAGAGCTCCACAGGTGAGACACAACGTGTGTTCCTGTCTTTAGAGCTCCACAGGTGAGAAGACACAACGTGTGTTTCTGTCTTTAGAGCTCCACAGGTGAGACACAACGTGTGTTCCTGTCTTTAGATCTCCACAGGTGAGACACAACGTGTGTTCCTGTCTTTAGAGCTCCACAGGTGAGACACAATGTGTGTTTCTGTCTTTAGAGTTCCACAGGTGAGACACAACATGTTTTTCTGTCTTTAGAGCTCCACAGGTGAGAGACAACGTGTGTTCCTGTCTTTAGAGCTCCACAGGTGAGACATGACGTGTGTTCCTGTCTTTAGAGCTCCACAGGTGAGACACAACGTGTGTTCCTGTCTTTAGAGCTCCACAGGTGAGACACAACGTGTGTTTCTGTCTTTAGAGCTTTACAGGTGAGACACAACGTGTGTTCCTGTCTTTAGAGCTCCACAGGTGAGACACAACGTGTGTTTCTGTCTTTATAGCTCCACAGGTGAGACACGACGTGTGTTTCTGTCTTTAGAGCTCCACAGGTGAGACACGACGTGTGTTCCTGTCTTTAGAGCTCCACAGGTGAGACACAACGTGTGTTTCTGTCTTTAGAGCTCCACAGGTGAGACACAACGTGTGTTCCTGTCTTTAGAGCTCCACAGGTGAGACACGACGTGTGTTCCTGTCTTTAGAGCTCCACAGGTGAGACACAACGTGTTTTTCTGTCTTTAGAGCTCCACAGGTGAGAGACAACGTGTGTTCCTGTCTTTAGAGCTCCACAGGTGAGACACAACGTGTGTTCCTATCTTTAGAGCTCCACAGGTGAGACACAACATGTGTTCCTGTCTTTAGAGCTCCACAGGTGAGACAACGTGTGTTCCTGTCTTTAGAGCTCCACAGGTGAGACACAACGTGTGTTCCTGTCTTTAGAGCTCCACAGGTGAGACACAACGTGTGTTCCTGTCTTTAGAGCTCCACAGGTGAGACAACGTGTGTTCCTGTCTTTAGAGCTCCACAGGTGAGACACAACGTGTGTTCCTGTCTTTAGAGCTCCACAGGTGAGACACAACGTTTGTTTCTGTCTTTAGTGCTCCACAGGTGAGACACGACGTGTGTTCCTGTCTTTAGAGCTCCACAGGTGAGACACAAAGTGTGTTCCTGTCTTTAGAGCTCCACAGGTGAGACACGATGTGTGTTTCTGTCTTTAGAGCTCCACAGGTGAGACACAACGTGTGTTCCTGTCTTTAGAGCTCCACAGGTGAGACACGATGTGTGTTTCTGTCTTTAGAGCTCCACAGGTGAGACACAACGTGTGTTTCTGTCTTTAGAGCTCCACAGGTGAGACACAACGTGTGTTCCTGTCTTTAGAGCTCCACAGGTAAGACAACGTGTGTTCCTGTCTTTAGAGCTCCACAGGTGAGACAACGTGTGTTCCTGTCTTTAGAGCTCCACAGGTGAGACACAACGTGTGTTCCTCTCTTTAGAGCTCCACAGGTGAGACACAACGTGTGTTTGTCTTTAGAGCTCCACACGTGAGAGACAAGACGTGTGTTTCTGTCTTTAGAGCTCCACAGGTGAGACACAACATGTGTTCCTGTCTTTAGAGCTCCACAGGTGAGACAACGTGTGTTCCTGTCTTTAGAGCTACACAGGTGAGACACAACGTGTGTTCCTGTCTTTAGATCTCCACAGGTGAGACACAACGTGTGTTCCTGTCTTTAGATCTCCACAGGTGAGACACGACGTGTGTTCCTGTCTTTAGAGCTCCACAGGTGAGACAAAGTGTGTTCCTGTCTTTAGAGCTCCACAGGTGAGACACGACGTGTGTTCCTGTCTTTAGAGCTCCACAGGTGAGACACGACGTGTGTTTCTGTCTTTAGAGCTCAACAGGTGAGACACGACGTGTGTTTCTGTCTTTAGAGCTCCACAGGTGAGACACAAGGTGTGTTCCTGTCTTTAGAGCTCCACAGGTGAGACACGACGTGTGTTCCTGTCTTTAGAGCTCCACAGGTGAGACACAACGTGTTTTTCTGTCTTTAGAGCTCCACAGTTGAGAGACAACGTGTGTTCCTGTCTTTAGAGCTCCACAGGTGAGACACAACGTGTGTTCCTATCTTTAGAGCTCCACAGGTGAGACACAACATGTGTTCCTGTCTTTAGAGCTCCACAGGTGAGACAACGTGTGTTCCTGTCTTTAGAGCTCCACAGGTGAGACACAACGTGTGTTCCTGTCTTTAGAGCTCCACAGGTGAGACAACGTGTGTTCCTGTCTTTAGAGCTCCACACGTGAGACACAACGTGTGTTCCTGTCTTTAGAGCTCCACAGGTGAGACACAACGTGTGTTTGTCTTTCGAGCTCCACAGGTGAGACACAACGTGTGTTTGTCTTTAGAGCTCCACACGTGAGAGACAAGACGTGTGTTTCTGTCTTTAGAGCTCCACAGGTGAGACACGACGTGTGTTCCTGTCTTTAGAGCTCCACAGGTGAGACACGACGTGTGTTCCTGTCTTTAGAGCTCCACAGGTGAGACACGATGTGTGTTTCTGTCTTTAGAGCTCCACAGGTGAGACACAACGTGTGTTTCTGTCTTTAGAGCTCCACAGGTGAGACACAACGTGTGTTTCTGTCTTTAGAGCTCCACAGGTGAGACACAACGTGTGTTCCTGTCTTTAGAGCTCCACAGGTAAGACAACGTGTGTTCCTGTCTTTAGAGCTCCACGGGTGAGACAACGTGTGTTCCTGTCTTTAGAGCTCCACAGGTGAGACACAACGTGTGTTCCTGTCTTTAGAGCTCCACAGGTGAGACACAACGTGTGTTTGTCTTTAGAGCTCCACACGTGAGAGACGTGTGTTTCTGTCTTTAGAGCTCCACAGGTGAGACACAACATGTGTTCCTGTCTTTAGAGCTCCACAGGTGAGACAACGTGTGTTCCTGTCTTTAGAGCTCCACAGGTGAGACAAAGTGTGTTCCTGTCTTTAGAGCTCCACAGGTGAGACACGACGTGTGTTCCTGTCTGTAGAGCTCCACAGGTGAGACACAACGTGTGTTTCTGTCTTTAGAGCTCCACAGGTGAGACACGACGTGTGTTTCTGTCTTTAGAGCTCCACAGGTGAGACACAAGGTGTGTTTCTGTCTTTAGAGCTCCACAGGTGAGACACGACGTGTGTTCCTGTCTTTAGAGCTCCACAGGTGAGACACAAGGTGTGTTTCTGTCTTTAGAGCTCCACAGGTGAGACACAACATGTGTTCCTGTCTTTAGAGCTCCACAGGTGAGACACAACATGTGTTCCTGTCTTTAGAGCTCCACAGGTGAGACAAGACGTGTGTTCCTGTCTTTAGATCGCCACACGTGAGACACAAAGTGTGTTCCTGTCTTTAGAGCTCCACAGGTGAGACATAACGTGTGTTCCTGTCTTTAGAGCTCCACAGGTGAGACACAACGTGTGTTTGTCTTTAGAGCTCCACACGTGAGAGACGTGTGTTTCTGTCTTTAGAGCTCCACAGGTGAGACACAACATGTGTTCCTGTCTTTAGAGCTCCACAGGTGAGACACAACGTGTGTTCCTGTCTTTAGAGCTCCACAGGTGAGACAACGTGTGTTCCTGTCGTTAGAGCTCCACAGGTGAGACACAACGTGTGTTTCTGTCTTTAGAGCTCCACAGGTGAGACACGACGTGTGTTCCTGTCTTTAGAGCTCCACAGGTGAGACACAACGTGTGTTCCTGTCTTTAGAGCTCCACAGGTGAGACACAACGTTTGTTTCTGTCTTTAGAGCTCCACAGGTGAGACACACAACGTGTGTTTCTGTCTTTAGAGCTCCACAGGTGAGACACAACGTGTGTTTCTGTCTTTAGAGCTCCACAGGTGAGACAACGTGTGTTCCTGTCTTTAGAGCTCCACACGTGAGACACAACGTGTGTTCCTGTCTTTAGAGCTCCACAGGTGAGACACAACGTGTGTTTGTCTTTCGAGCTCCACAGGTGAGACACAACGTGTGTTTGTCTTTAGAGCTCCACACGTGAGAGACAAGACGTGTGTTTCTGTCTTTAGAGCTCCACAGGTGAGACACGACGTGTGTTCCTGTCTTTAGAGCTCCACAGGTGAGACACAACGTGTGTTTCTGTCTTTAGAGCTCCACAGGTGAGACACAAGGTGTGTTTCTGTCTTTAGAGCTCCACAGGTGAGACACAACGTTTGTTTCTGTCTTTAGAGCTCCACAGGTGAGACACAACTGTCTTTAGATCTCCACAGGTGAGACAATGTGTGTTCCTGTCTTTAGAGCTCCACAGGTGAGACACAACGTGTGTTCCTGTCTTTAGATCTCCACAGGTGAGACAATGTGTGTTCCTGTCTTTAGAGCTCCACAGGTGAGACACAACGTGTGTGTCTGTCTTTAGAGCTCCACAGGTGAGACACAATGTGTGTTTCTGTCTTTAGGGTGAAATGTCTACTCTGTTCACAAACTGAAGCTGTTTGAGTTCAAGCTGATTCAATCTGGATGCAACATACACAGCGAGCAAAGGAACATTATTATTCTTTATAGTAAGAATATAGTAACCTTTAAGTCACACACACACACAGTAAACACACACACACACACACACGATGTTCTGCAGCCTCTGATAATCGATAGTGATGGCGGCTCGCAGACAGAGGGCAATATGGGAAAACAACGAGGTGCAGAGTGCAGACTGAAAGGATCGAGGGAGCAGACGAGGACACACACACACACACACAGATTAGTCAACACTAACAGATGTCCTCACTCTGAGCTGCAGCAGCATTTAAATCTCTTCCCGAAGCACAACTCGTTGTAGTTTGTATTAACTGCGTTATCTATTAGGGATGAAGGAGAAAACTCCAGCTCCTCCGTCAGGGCTTTGGATCGCAGCAGCCCAGGCACCCAGTCTGAAACCTGCTAATGCTAACCAAAGCATGCTAACACTTTTAAACTGAGCACAATGTAGAGCAAGTTCACCGTCTTAGGCCCCGGCCACACGAGGACGATAATAACGGTACTATCTGTTACAGTTCACTATCAGATAGAGCAGTGGTTCTCACACTTTTTTCAATCATGTACCCCCTTTGAAAACAAAATGTCAGCTAAGTACCCCCTGATCAGCGCTGCACCATCAGTGTCTGATTTATTAAAACAACAACAGTAACTGAGAAACACTTAAATGCTACATTTCAAATATTTACAATCCATCACTAAATTCATGGCAAACCAATTTTAACATCAAGCAATAACACTGAGACGACATTAGTTGCATTGAACTGATCTTTTTCATAAGATGTACTTAATGTAGAGAAACATGGGCTTGTGCTTCACTGAGGACCTTTGTCATTCTGACAGGGAGGCCACTGCAGCTATTACACAAACCCACACTGCTCAAACTTTGTTACTTTTACTAAAATTGGTTTATTTATTTATTTTGGGGCGTGGGGAATGAAGAGAAACAAATATATGAGCATTTTATGAGCATGGAATTTTGACCCTTCATATAAACATATGCATACTGCTGCGCTATAATTTGCGGCCACACGACGTTGCCAAGCAACGCTTATTGTTTAGGTCCTTTCATAAGCAGGCAGTCAAATCATTAACTACAACTAGCTCGATCTGATAGATTTGGACATAGTCGCGAGTGAAGTCTAACCGGACGCGAGAGAGAGATCAGATCATAACGAAGAGCACGCAGCTCTGCATGATCACAGCTCCGCCGCTGTGACGGATCGTTGAGCAGAGCAAAATACACTTAGACCTAACACACTTAGCTATTTCATCTACTCTGGAACTAGCTAAACTAGTTATACATATATGTATTCTTTACTGTCGGGTCACTTATAGGTTCAGCGAGCTGCACGAGCCTGACGGGCTGTCAGGAGAGGGAGAGGAAAAGAGAGCACCCGGTTTACTTTTCCCATTTTATTATCCAGAATTTCTGTAAACCTTTGAATAAAGTAGTTAATCTACTCTTAGCAGTTTGTTTAAATGCAGTACTTATGTTTTTTTTTCATTAACATAAAATAAATCTCACGTACCCCCTGCAGTACTCCAACGTACCCCTAGGGGTCCGCGTACCCCCATTTGAGAACCACTGCGATAGATGGTTCGGCCACACAAGGCCGACATGGAAACGCAGAAAACGATAACGGGTCCCGAGGTGGGTAGATCTGCAAACGAAACGCTCTGGGGGGGGGGAAACGGCTCCGTGTTTACGCCGATACGATCATGTCTTGATACGTTGAAGCAATAGCCCCGCCTCTCCTGCTCAGAGATCAGCTGCTGGGCTCTCAGGAGAGGGGGAGGAAAAGAGAGGCTCCGTTTATTATTATTATATAGAGTCATTATCAATTTGTTTTAAAGCTCAATAAATAACAAAGAAGACCTCTGACCGGCACTTTTCTAATTTTGTCCGGAAGATTTAAACTTTAACGGACATGTTGACCAGCAAAACAAAATCTAACTGAAACTCTGCTGCGCGGTCCCCTCGTCCCTGGGAAGAGGCGGAGAGGTGGGTGTTTTTCATCTGGTGGACTACTGGAGAGCAGGAGCACACGCTCGCCTCGGGGGGGAGAAAAAGAGCCAGAGCGGAGAATAAACATAAGGGCAACCATGGCAACCATGGCAACCATGCGCGGGAAGTTTTCTTCGCTGCTTTTGTGGCAGCAATACAACGCCACTTACAGGCCTGGCATACGTACTACAGTGTCTCCAGCGCGGTCTTGTGTGAACGGACACGTTTCTGGACGGAAGACTTTTTCGATAACGATTGCGGTCCGTTTGCGTTATCGACCTCGTGTGGCTCCAGCCTTAGTATCCTGAGTAGTATGGTATCTCCGGATCCTGGATCAAGACCATCATGTCGATCACAACACAACAGATTCACATTGAGTCTGTTCTCTTAACTCATAAAGTGAAATGGTACAAATCATGAGCATCTGAGGACTCTGAAAATGTAAGTTAAAAATGTATAACATTTTCACAAACACATTATAGTGAATCAAAATAAAGACTTATAGGGGATTAGTTTGCATTCTTATTAGCGCTTTTCCATTATAACTAACATTATCTAGTTAATGACTGCAGACAGGTGGACACAGAGTTTCTCAGAGGTTTGTTTTGAGTCGCCTGCTGAAGCATTAGCAGTGAATGGCATCATTGTTACAGAGGAAGCAGATTATTCATATTTCAGAGGGTGATATTCCCCCTGCTGACAGACATGAATGTGAGCGCTGTGAATCCCGAGCTCACCGGGCAGTGAAGGCATCGTGCAGGTGTTGGGTCCTGGTCTCTCGGGGTCTTCAGGGGAATATCTGGACTCCAGGATCTGGTGCAGGTTGAAATAATCTCTGTACCTCCGATAGATCAGATACTTCCCCCCGCCTTTAGTCCTCACTTCGATCACAAACAGCTGCAGGAGGAACGTTTCAGGGGTTTCAATAAAGTGTGAGGGGGTTTAAATAAAGTGTGAGGGGGTTTTAAATAAAGGTTGAGGGGGTTTTAAATAAAGTGTGAGGGGGTTTTAAATAAAGTGTGAGGGGGTTTAAATAAAGGTTGAGGGGTTAAATAAAGTTTGAGGGGTTTTAAATGAAGTTTGAGTGGGTTTAAATACAGTGTGAGGGGGTTTAACTAAAGGTTGAGGGGTTAAATAAAGTTTGCGGGGTTTTGAGGGGTTTTAAATGATGTTTGAGGGGTTTGAATGAAGTTTGAGGGGGTTTAATAGAGTTTGAGGCGGGTTTAAATGAAGTTTGAGGGGATTAAATGAGTTTGAGGGGGTTTAAATAGAGTTTGAGGGGGTTTGAATGAAGTTTGAGGGGTTTAAATAGAGTTTGAGGGGGTTTAAATAGAGTTTGAGGGGGTTAAATAGAGTTTGAGGGGGTTTAAATGAGTTTGAGGGGGTTTAAATGAAGTTTGAGGGGGTTAAATAGAGTTTGAGGGGGTTTGAATAGAGTTTGAGGGGGTTTGAATGAAGTTTGAGGGGTTTAAATAGAGTTTGAGAGGGTTTAAATAGAGTTTGAGGGGGTTTGAATGAAGTTTGAGGGGGTTTAAATAGAGTTTGAGAGGGGTTTAAATAGAGTTTGAGGGGGTTTGAATAGAGTTTGAGGGGTTTGAAATAGAGTTTGAGGGGGTTTAAATAGAGTTTGAGGGGGTTTAAATGAAGTTTGAGAGGGTTTAAATAGAGTTTGAGAGGGGTTTAAATAGAGTTTGAGGGGGTTTGAATGAAGTTTGAGGGGTTTAAATAGAGTTTGAGGGGTTTAAATAGAGTTTGAGGGGGTTTGAATGAAGTTTGAGGGGTTTAAATAGAGTTTGAGGGGGTTTAAATGAAGTTTGAGGGGTTTAAATAGAGTTTGAGGGGGTTTGAATGAGTTTGAGGGGTTTAAATAGAGTTTGAGGGGGTTTAAATAGAGTTTGAGGGGGTTTAAATAGAGTTTGAGGGGGTTTGAATAGAGTTTGAGGGGTTTAAATAGAGTTTGAGGGGGTTTGAATGAAGTTTGAGGGGGTTTAAATAGAGTTTGAGGGGGTTTGAATGAAGTTTGAGGGGTTTAAATAGAGTTTGAGGGGGTTTAAATAGAGTTTGAGGGGGTTTAAATAGAGTTTGAG
>CM070480.1:2220880-2224267 GCA_036324585.1 Champsocephalus esox | reverse complement strand
GGGGATTTAAATACGGTTTGAGGGGGGTTTAAAACGTTACGTACAAAGTAGTCGATGAAGCCTTTCTTCTCCTCGATATCGGCGATGGTGGCGCTGATGGGGATGTTGTGAGGAAGCTGGTCGAAGTCACTGAGAGGAGGAAATCATTTAGATCATGTAGTCATGTTTTATAACAGGATCACTGTGTACTTCTACTCACTACAGATCAGAGGTACATGGTGTACAATACTCACTACAGTTCAGAGGTACATGGTGTACTTCTACTCACTACAGTTCAGAGGTACATGGTGTACTTATACTCACTACAGTTCAGAGGTACATGGTGTACTTCTACTCCACAACAGTTCAGAGGTACATGGTGTACTTCTACTCACTACAGTTCAGAGGTACATGGTGTACTTCGACTCACTACAGTTCAGAGGTACATGGTGTACTTCTACTCACTACAGTTCAGAGGTACATGGTGTACTTCTACTCACTACGGTTCAGAGGTACATGGTGTACTTCTACTCCACTACAGTTCAGAGGTACATGGTGTACTTCTACTCCACTACAGTTCAGAGGTACATGGTGTACTTCTACTCCACTACATGTATTAATACCTTTAGTTACTTCTCAGATCTGGATGAATGATGTGAAATATAATCAAGTGTTGAATCAGACTTTAGTTCCACCTGGAGTAAATCCACCAGCTACCCTGCAGTCTACAAAGTACTTCAGACTAGCTGCACCTCCACCAGCTACCCTGCAGTCTACAAAGTACTTCAGACTAGCTGCACCTCCACCAGCTACCCTGCAGTCTACAAAGTACTTCAGACTAGCTGCACCTCCACCAGCTACCCTGCAGTCTACAAAGTACTTCAGACTAGCTGCACCTTCACCAGCTACCCTGCAGTCTACAAAGTACTTCAGACTAGCTGCACCTCCACCAGCTACCCTGCAGTCTACAAAGTACTTCAGACTAGCTGCACCTCCACCAGCTACCCTGCAGTCTACAAAGTACTTCAGACAAGCTGCACCTCCACCAGCTACCCTGCAGTCTACAAAGTACTTCAGACTAGCTGCACCTCCACCAGCTACCCTGCAGTCTACAAAGTACTTCAGACTAGCTGCATCCTCCACCAGCTACCCTGCAGTCTACAAAGTACTTCAGACTAGCTGCACCTCCACCAGCTACCCTGCAGTCTACAAAGTACTTCAGACTAGCTGCACCTCCACCAGCTACCCTGCAGTCTACAAAGTACTTCAGACTAGCTGCACCTCCACCAGCTACCCTGCAGTCTACAAAGTACTTCAGACTAGCTGCACCTCCACCAGCTACCCTGCAGTCTACAAAGTACTTCAGACTAGCTGCACCTCCACCAGCTACCCTGCAGTCTACAAAGTACTTCAGACTAGCTGCACCTCCACCAGCTACCCTGCAGTCTACAAAGTACTTCAGACTAGCTGCACCTCCACCAGCTACCCTGCAGTCTACAAAGTACTTCAGACTAGCTGCACCTCCACCAGCTACCCTGCAGTCTACAAAGTACTTCAGACTAGCTGCACCTCCACCAGCTACCCTGCAGTCTACAAAGTACTTCAGACTAGCTGCACCTCCACCAGCTCTGAGAACACTTTCAGGATCAATCTTTATAAAACACATCATATATATTATTCTGAAATGGACCAATCTGCACAACGAATACTTTCACTGTCTTCACTATATTTAGATGAGAATACTTTCTACTTTCACTTGAGGAACATTTTGAATGAGGACTTTCACTGAAACAGAGTATTCCCTACACTCTGGTACTTCTACTTTTACTAAGTACAAGATCTGAGTACTTCTACTTTTACTCAAGTACAATATCCGAGAACTTTTACTCAAGTGCAAGATCTGAGTACTTCTACTTTTACTCAAGTACAAGATCTGAGTACTTCTACTTTTACTCAAGTACAATATCCGAGTACTTCTACTTTTACTCAAGTGCAAGATCTGAGTACTTCTACTTTTACTCAAGTACAAGATCTGAGTACTTCTACTTTTACTCAAGTACAATATCCGAGTACTTTTACTCAAGTACAAGATCTGAGTACTTCTACTTTTACTCAAGTACAATATCCGAGTACTTCTACTTTTACTCAAGTACAATATCCGAGTACTTCTACTTTTACTCAAGTACAATATCTGAGTACTTCTACTTTTACTCAAGTACAAGATCTGAGTACTTCTACTTTTACTCAAATACAAGATCTGAGTACTTCTACTTTTACTCAAGTACAATATCCGAGTACTTCTACTTTTACTCAAGTACAATATCCGAGTACTTCTACTTTTACTCAAGTACAAGATCTGAGTACTTCTACTTTTACTCAAGTACAAGATCTGAGTACTTCTACTTTTACTCAAGTACAATATCTGAGTACTTCTACTTTTACTCAAGTACAAGACCTGAGTACTTCTACTGTTACTCAAGTACAAGATCTGAGTACTTCTACTTTTACTCAAGATACAAGATCTGAGTACTTCTACTTTTACTCAAGTACAAGATCTGAGTACTTCTACTTTACTCAAGTACAAGATCTGAGTACTTCTACTTTTACTCAAGTACAAGACCTGAGTACTTCTACTTTTACTCAAATACAAGATCTGAGTACTTCTAATGTTACAGTACAAGATCGAAGTACTTCTCCTCCCTCTGACAACTTGACACCATAATAATAATAATAATAATAATAAAATACCGGTGCATGGATGGTTTCACTTTGAGTTGTAGTTCCCATACAGCCGAACAACACACTTTGAGAGAGATGATAAAAGACCCTCACCTCTCGTCCCGGAGCTGCCGCGGCATAGGCATGATTGTTATCCCGGGATTAGAGTGAGAAACACGGGAAGAACTGAGACTTCTGTCCGGAGAGAAGCTTCTTCTGTCGGATACACTCTGAGTCACACACCGCTCTGAAGCTGCAGAGAGAAGTGAAACAGGCAGGAAGCGAGGGGTCCCTGACACACCACACGATGGTGCGTTCAGACGCGGGGAAATAGTCGTGTAAATAAATGTAAATGTATATTGTATGTATACATACATTTAGAATGTACATTTTGTTAAAAAAAAGAAAGACACATGTTAATAATTGAGTTTTTGGGAGGAGGGGTGGGATTAAATATCATCATATTTTTGTGTATCATGTTGATACTGCTTCAGTCTGTACGGTATCATAATTCACCCGTCTCATTTAATTATTATTTGTTTATTTTTGTATTATTGTTTTACACGTTCAAAATAAATCTAATCAAATCTTAAATGTGGTGCAGGTAAACAAGAGAATAGGATGGTGCGTTCAAGGTCAGGTAGCAGGTAAACAAGAGAATAGGATGGTGCGTTCAAGGTCAGGTAGCAG
>CM070480.1:2205880-2215880 GCA_036324585.1 Champsocephalus esox | reverse complement strand
ATCATCATCATCATCAGCATCATCATCATCATCATCATCATCATCATCATCATCATCACATCACGCCAAGACGAGTTCACTTTTTCCCCCTCAATTTTGTGTGGAAAAATGCGGTGATTATGCGCCCTTTTGATAAATATGCGGCCTTTTAAAAATCTGCGCCATTTTGCTGATTATGCGGTAAATTAGATCGGAGAATCGCGTTTTTCTGGAGGATCTGATTAACAGGTTTATGATGTCACTGCCCCGTCTAAGACACGATCCGACTTTCATTACATTTGTCTCGAGTATTTCGTCAACTTAATGTGTTGCTTAAAATAATACTTCTGCATCCAGTCTGTGACGCTGTGAGTGTTGCACGGCCAGATACGGCTCAGCTGACTCAGATCAGGAGATGTATGATACATTATGATGTGATATGAATGAAAATGGGACACATCGACTTCTGCACTCACAGTGCGGCGGACTGTATGTAATGTTACTTTGATCCGGTTACTTATGTTGTGGCAGATAGTTAAAGGGGACCTATCATGCAAAATGCACTTTTGTACGTCTTGTATACATGAATATGTGTCCCCGGTGTGTCAGGGAACTCACCAAGTGTCCGTAAACACAACCCTCTCTATTTTCCTCCATACCCAAATATCTAAAAACGGGGCTGCAACAGAGCTGATACAGACTGATACAGATTTGAAATATCTCTGACGTCAGAAACAAGGAGCTCTGCCTATATGGGCAACTCTCCACCTATCAGGAATGAGAGGTTGCCGTGGCATGGTAACAGCATGGAAACAGCATGGAAACCGCATGGTAACCGCATGGTAACCGCATGGTAACAGCATGGTAACTGCATGTTAACAGCATGGTAACCACATGGTAACCGCATGATAACAGCATGGTAACCGCATGGTAACAGCATGGTAACCGCATGGTAACAGCATGGTAACAGCATGGTAACCGCATGGTAACAGCATGGTATACAGCATGGTAACAGCATGGTAACAGCATGGTAACAGCATGGTAACCGCATGGCAACAGCATGGTACCATGATGCGCCCCCCTCCTTTGCAGGGGGGCGTGGTCAGCTGCAGCTCATTTGCCACAGAATCAGCCCCTGTGAAGACAGGGCTGCACAACACACTCTCACTCCATAATCGTCCAGGAGCGACGTTTGGTCAGTGTCCGTGGCGTGCAGTTGTGATGCTCCTAGGCTCCTTCAGCGTCATAAAGGGACGCAAATAGCTTTCAACTGATTGCAATGTATTCCCATCTGCGGCGGGATTTGACGCCCATGGAAGCACGGCATTCGTTTGTGTCAGCTGCCCTTAAAGGCAAAGTGAGCGTCCATTCCCATTGGATCACGGAGAATTGTACACCCGGAAGTAAGTACTCCCCTTACTGTCGATTGATGTCACAGTGATATCTGCACTACTCATCGACTAAAAAACACCAGATTATCCTTGTTAATTACACAACATTGATTGGTTTAGATTGTGTGCAATGCTTTTGTATTTTTCCCCTTCGATTCGGAGAAACACATTTTTTTTCGGAGTAAAGGATGGCAGAAGACACTACACTACCCAGAATCCCCAGCTATCGTTTGGACTACACCATGGACGCTCACATTGCCTTTAAGGGCAGCCGACACAAACGAATGCCGTTCTTCCATGAGCGTCAATTCCCGCCGCAGATGGGATTACATTGCAATCAGTTGAAAGTTATTTGCGTCCCTTTATGACGCTGAAGGAGCCTAGGAGCATCACAACTGCACGCCACGGACACTGACCAAACGTCGCTCCTGGATGATTATGGAGTGAGAGTGTGTTGGGCTGGAATACAGTAAATATAGCGAAATGAGGCATGGCTAAAATGCATGATCTGTTTGGTATTTTGAACAAAACACATGTTTTATATAGGTATGGCCCAACAATATGTTATTCAAATATTGCATGATAAGTCCACTTTAAGTAAGCTTTCTTAACGCTAATGTTCTAACAGTCAGATTGCTCTGAAGATGGAGGTGATATTCTATTAATGTTCACGTTCACACAGTCGCTGATTTTTGGGCCGTCTTTCCTGCATCGGCAGCTTTTCTGTATTTCCTTTCTCCTGTGATATGACTTGATCGCTTTGAACTCCGCACACTGAGCTCTGATTGGTCAGCAGGCGGTGCTTTCACTGAGCTCTTAGCCTGCAACCTAACCTGCTCTTAGATAACCTGCAAACAAACACACACACACACACACACACACTCAAACAAACACACCCACACACACACACACACACACAGATACTCACCCAAATCTATAAACTCCCTCTCGACTAAAGGGCTGATATTAATTGAACACGATATAAAGCAGGATCGTATTTATCGATAAATGACTTATCACATATTTCTTCTTCTTTTTCAGAGTTTGAGGTCATGGTGCACGAGTAGGATCAGCCAGCTTTAAACCCCATGAGGAGGAACATCATCATTTTCTTTGTCCTGTGTATATATCTATGACCCTGCTGTATGGTTTCTCCCTCCGCGGTGCAAGCACATGACATCTTGCAAAGTATACTCGTCTGATTTCTAGTCAGAACATGTCTTTACCTCGAGACCTAATAACTTGAGAAGTAACACTGCAGTGTCCCAGACGTCACACACACATCTATACACACACACACCCTCTCTCTCACACACACACACACACACACACACACACACACACACCCCTACACACACACACACACACACACACACACCCTTTCTCTCACACACACACACACACACACACACACCACACACTCACACACACACACTCACACACACACACACACACACACACACACACACACACACACACCCTCTCACTTTCTTGACCACCAAACAGAAAACCTTTGAGCATTTCTAGCTTATTTTGTAACACAACATCTCCTGATCCTGGTAACTTATCGTTCAAAGTAAGATTAGAAGATCTAATGTATCTAAATATTCCATCTTATTTCAAGAGATGTTACCAAGCCAATGAACTCTTGTTGCATTGTTATTTTACTGAGCAGCCTCCAGATGTTACTCTTTAATCTGCATGTACTCCTTCTTTGTATCCCAGGTTGTGCTTTTTGTCTGTTTTACTTGATAGTGCTCATCATCTTCCTCACCTTCATCATCCTCCTCCTCCTCCTCCTCCTCCTCCTCACTCCCTGCCTCCCATCAGATGATGTAGTAAATAAATGAAATATAAAGGAGAGCTGTGGAGAGAGGAGAAGCTCTGAGTAAGAAATGATAATAAAAACAATCTTGAATATAAATGTCTCTTTACTTGTTTGTACTCAAAGACGCACAACAAATACAAATAACAACAAAAGCAGCGAAAAATAAAGAAACATTCGATAATATTTGTATAGAAATTATATTGTTATAGGGCTATAAAAACATAGTAGAAATATTTAAAAATACATTCAAATGATATGAAAATAACCCAAAACATAATCCACAATAATAAGGTGTGTGTGTGTGTGTGTGTGTGTTCTCCGATCGTACAGTAGAAAAGATAAAGATCAATCCAAGGAATACACAATAGAATATATAAAGATCTCTACAAAAGACCAACACGCTACGGAGACATGAAGAAGGCTTCAAATGTAATCAGTATTTGATGAACATGTTTTATTTGGGGGATGGATATCACATCCTCTAGGGGGGTACAGGGGGTATGCCCCCCGGGAATATTTGTATTGTGTTGTTATAGCCCTATAACCATATCATTTCTACACAAATATTATGGAATTGTTCCTTTTTTTGCTGCTTTTATTGTTATTTGTATTTCATATTGTTGTGCATGCCCTGTAACCACATTATAAACCCAAAACAATTAACCAATAACAAATAAATGTAACTTATTTGATTTTTGTTGTTCATTCATATCTTATTTTACCTAGTTAACATTTATTTATGCATATTTTGTAATCTCTCCAGTTTTAAACGATATTTCTGGTTTACTGTCCTGTAGTATACACTGGAATGATTTCAAACCTGATTTTATTTATCCTAATAATTATAAAGGAGTGCCTTGGAAATATGTGTTTCCATAAATTGTGGTCAAACTGTTTGAGACCCCCTGAGATACGTTAGACTAAAGTGAACTATCTAAACCCTCTGAGAGTCCTTTACCCCACTGAGCCTCTCAGTCAGGAGAGACAGCTCCTTGTATCCGTTAGCACACCAGATGCTAACAACAATCACCGGTGTGGTCAACACATTCTCACTACCAACTCGTCCTACAGTGACGTTATGTTTGGATTCACATGAAGAAACAGATTTGAGACACATTTGTTCCTGAAATGATGAACGAATGAGAACACGATACATAAAGTGAGTAAATATCCACAACCTGACCTCCGGGAGCAAGAGGTGTTCGTTTTCTGGGTTCCTGTGTAGTCAGTTTATGTCTTTGTAGTTGTTTTGAGACTTGTGTCGTCGTTTTGTGTCCCTTTGATGTCAACGTGTGGAGTTTTTAAGTTGTTTTGTGTCTCTTTGTAGTCGGTTCGTGTCTCTTTGTTGTCGGTTCGTGTCTATTGTAGTCATTTGGAGTCCCTATAATTGTAATTGGTGTCTCTTTGTAGTTGTGTTGTGTCTCTCTAAGGTTATTCGTTGCTGTTTCAGGTCTCTTAATGACCCTAAATAGTCATTTTGTCTCTTCGTAGTTGTTTTGAGACTTTTGTAGTTGTTGAAAGTCCCTTGGATGTCAACTTGTGTACTTTTGAAGATTTGTTGTGTCTCTATGTAGTCATTGTATTCATCTTTGTTGTTGATGTGTGTCTATAGTCATTTGGAG
The DNA here is from genome assembly GCA_036324585.1 of Champsocephalus esox. NCBI lineage: Eukaryota > Metazoa > Chordata > Actinopteri > Perciformes > Channichthyidae > Champsocephalus > Champsocephalus esox. The sequence goes on along the minus strand of CM070480.1, from coordinate 2,211,060 downwards.
TCCCTCTGACTTAATTTGGTGTAATTTTGAGTACCTTTCATGTCATTTTGCGTCTCTTTCTGAGTGACTTCGTAGTCGTTGGGAGGCCCTATGTTGTCCTTTTGAAGATGTTTTGTGACTTTTCGGCCATTTTGTGTCTCTTTGAAATAGTTTTCTGTCTCATTGTATACATGTTGTTTTCCTTTAAAGTCCTTAAATCACTTAGAAGTTGTTTTATGACTTTGTCTGTGGTGTTGTGTCCCTTTTCTTGTCATTAAGCATCACTTTAATGTAAGTGCGTGTCTCTTTAAATTACATTTTACAGGTGAAAGCTGAGGAAATACGGCTTTGCTCCGTAGAATAGGATGAAAAGATGAATAACACTCGCATTTGTACGCTAAACCAGTTGCTGCAGCCAGAAAGCTGAGCATGAGGAATGAGGCTGTAGCCTAGCTGTGTTGTCAGGAGGTAAGAAAACAAAATATGTGCTGTACGCAGAGTTAATCAATTTCCAACGTTTTCCAGTCTTTAAGATAAACTAGCTTAGCTTCATATTTAGCAGATGGATATCTCATCTAACTCTCAGCAAGAAACCAAGTTTGTTTAATTCCCAAAATGTCTAAATATTCTGTAGTATGTTTTACTATAAGTTACAAACAGATCTATAGAAAATGCACAGACTGTACAAAGAGATGAAAAAACGTGCAATGTGTGTGGTTGTGATATTTAACTGATTAAGACGTCCGACAGTATCACTTCAACTCTTAGTACTATAACACACATCTAAAACTGTACACAAACTCACAAACCTCCCGCTGTGGCTGAAAACCTTGTTACACTTCAATCAATCAATCAATGTTTATTTATATAGCCCAATATCACAAACGTTACATTTGTCTCAGCGGACTTCACAGTTTGGACAGAATATCAGTATGACAATACCACACCCTCTGTCCTCAGACCCTCTGTCCTCACCCTGCTAGACCCTCTGTCCTCAGACCCTCTGTCCTCAGACCCTCTGTCCTCACACCCTCTGTCCTCAGACCCTCTGTCCTTAGACCCTCACATCGTACAAGGAAACACTTCCAGAGAAAACACAGTTTAAAGGGAACATGGAGAAACCTCAGGAGAGCAGCAGAGGAGGGATCCTCTCCAGGACGGACAGACGTGCAATAGATGCCGTGTGGAAATTGAAAAGATAATACATTTGCAACATAGGTAGTCCAGATGTTTACTTCACTTCAGGAGTTATTTAATTATTCTGAAACAGAAACGCCGTCTTCATACGGTTACACATCAGTGGATGTGAGGAGAGGATCTGTCGTTGGTGGTGGTGGGTCGCAGCTTCACCGTGGCAAAAGGGTTGGTGCCTCTGAAACAAGAACACAGTGTCACACACACACACACACACACACACACACACACACGCACATCTAACAACAGTGCCCAGACAGAAGATGGAAAATATATTGATTGTACATAGTGTGAAAGCTTCAAAGGAATTTGGGGTATTCGTTTAAAAATGTGTGTTGGTAATTAGGGACCAACCTACAAGATCTGAGTACTTCTACTTTCACTCAAATACAAGATCTGAGAAATCATCAAAGACAGCAAATACTGATCCAACAGGAAAACATGTACCTTGGGAACAGCGGGTTGTCAGGCTGTCCGTGGGGGGATAACGCCTACAAAAAGAGTATTGAAAATATCAAGACCCCTATTAAACTGTTTTTCATCAATGTATCAGGTCTCAGATATATCCAGAGCCTGTCTCTGATTGGCTGAAACACCAAACAGATCATTTCAGTATTACCCACAATCCCCTCTGTTTCAGCCCTGTTTCCAAAGTGCTGATTCTCTGTCTGTTACTTCAGATGAAAACAAGGAGCCCCTCCCCACGCCCCTCTGAGAGACATTTGGTTACAAAGAACTCAAGGAGGAGATTCAGGTGATAAGGGGGGGGGGTACCCTGGTTGCTGATTGGCTAATGGTTACCAAGACAAAACATCGTTATGACATCATCAAGTGGGCAAAATCTGATCAGCTCATTTTCAGACAGGTTTTTATAGAAATGGATCAAAAAGAGAGAAAATCTTTGTTCCTGAAACTTTCAGAGTCTCTTTCCACAGAGGGGACACATGTTGATGTAGAAGAGACATGAAGAAGAGGGGACACATGTTGATGTAGAAGAGACATGAAGAAGAGGGGACACATGTTGATGTAGAAGAGACATGGAGAAGAGGGGACACATGTTGATGTAGAAGAGACATGAAGAAGAGGGGACACATGTTGATGTAGAAGAGACATGGAGAAGAGGGGACACATGTTGATGTAGAAGAGACATGGAGAAGAGGGGACACATGTTGATGTAGAAGAGACATGGAGAAGAGGGGACACATGTTGATGTAGAAGACATGGAAAGAGGGGACACATGTTGATGTAGAAGAGACATGAAGAAGAGGGGACACATGTTGATGTAGAAGAGACATGGAGAAGAGGGGACACATGTTGATGTAGAAGAGACGTGGAGAAGAGGGGACACATGTTGATGTAGAAGAGACATGGAGAAGAGGGGACACATGTTGATGTAGAAGAGACATGAGAGAAGAGGGGACACATGTTGATGTAGAAGAGACATGAAGAAGAGGGGACACATGTTGATGTAGAAGAGACATGGAGAAGAGGGGACACATGTTGATGTAGAAGAGACATGAAGAAGAGGGGACACATGTTGATGTAGAAGAGACATGAAGAAGAGGGGACACATGTTGATGTAGAAGAGACATGGAGAAGAGGGGACACATGTTGATGTAGAAGAGACATGAAGAAGAGGGGACACGTGTTGATGTAGAAGAGACATGAAGAAGAGGGGACACATGTTGATGTAGAAGAGACATGGAGAAGAGGGGACACATGTTGATGTAGAAGAGACATGAAGAAGAGGGGACACATGTTGATGTAGAAGAGACATGGAGAAGAGGGGACACATGTTGATGTAGAAGAGACATGGAGAAGAGGGGACACATGTTGATGTAGAAGAGACATGGAGAAGAGGGGACACATGTTGATGTAGAAGAGACATGGAGAAGAGGGGACACATGTTGATGTAGAAGAGACGTGGAGAAGAGGGGACACATGTTGATGTAGAAGAGACATGGAGAAGAGGGGACACATGTTGATGTAGAAGAGACATGGAGAAGAGGGGACACATGTTGATGTAGAAGAGACATGGAGAAGAGGATTTTAAATAATAGGTGACCTTTAAAGTACATTTTAAAAAAGAAGGAAGAAAGTTACCCTCAGATCAGAGGCCGCCTCCCCCTTTCTCTCAGGTAGGGGGGAGATGGGTCTGAACTCTGTGGAGCTCCTCCTCTGATTGGACGAGAGAGGAGGAGGGGGGTGAGGGGGGGGGTTTGGTCTCTGAAGACGCCTCCCCCTTTCTCTCGGGGAGGGGGGAGGAGCAGGAGGAGGCTCTGCGATTGGGCGTGGCCGGGGGCGGGACATGTCCAAAGCTGCTCTCTGATTGGTCGGTGTAGCTGTCAGTCGGGTCCAGCAGGTTGTTCACGCTGTGGCTCCGCAGAGAAACACCAGTGAGTGATAAGAGAACATGTGCATTACCTAAAGACTTTATAGTATTTCCTAATTAGGCAAATCAATTAGATGGTCGGTCATTTGCTCTAATATTTTCAATCAGATCTGAGTTTTTAGTATCTAGCTGTAAAGGAAAGAAGTGCTCGTACAAATGTGAGGAATTCAGTGTCTTGTTCAAGGCAAGGTCATCAAAATAAAGTACAATTAAAATGCATGCTTTATTTATATATTCCTTCATATACAACAATGCAGCTTGTCCAAACATAAATATACAAAAAGGAATCCATTCTGGAAACCTGAGAGTAAACAAGCAAACAAACCCTGGAAAGAAATTAAAATGTAATTACAAAGTCGAGACTATGGAAGTTTCATTAATCATTTTAAAACTATTATAATCTCGGAGGATTTCTCTAAATCTAAAGTAACAATATAAGAAAACACACTTTACAAATGCAACCTAAAGTGCTTGCCATACACTCAAACTGGGGCTCACAGACAATAAATAAGACAAACGAAAGACAGAAGATATCAAAATATATATAAAATTAAACCTGAGACGCCAGAAAATAATAATATTTAGAAAATGAGAATGACTTAGTAGTTACTACATTATTCAGAAGTGGACAGTAACTTTGGATAATAACACGGCGGGTTTCTCTGTTCCTCCCCCTCTCCTGACAGCCGCCTGTGTCTCATGCAGCTCGCTGATCCAGTGACCCAACACGACAGTAAATAATAAACATGTATAACGAGTTTAGCTATAGTTCCAGGGGTAGATACGATTGGTAAATGTGATGGTCTAACTTTTAACATTTTAAATATTTCAAGTCACGAGAGGGGTTTCCACCGCAGGTTTATATGTTCGTAACATTTGCGCGACTCGTCCACATGCAGCCGTCTCAGGGGTTGAGCTGCAGACTGAGACGGAGACATCAGCAGCTATAACTTTTGAGCGGTGGAGGTCTGCCCATTATTTTAAATGTGTCTGAAGAAAGGACAGGAATGTGACGGTAAGGTGCTCTGCTGCAAACACAACAACATCAAACCTCTCCAAGCATTAGCGTTATTAACTTCTGTTATGTCTTCCTTATTTAGTGGGAATGCTGACACAGCACAAAATTCTTTATTATTCTGCCGGGTTATTGTGCGCCTCTTCTGCTCCCACATTGAACATCGCAGAAACTCCGTTCGAACATCAAAACGTTCAGCTCGGTCAGGAATCAATGGCTATTACTTTTATCATTCATAACTTTCATAATTCCAGAGATACATCCCATAATACATCCCATTTTTAACATGGAAGTCAATGGAGAACTCTTCAGACTTCAACAATCTTCATGCAACTTCAACTGCTAACTGCTCCTTTATACTTTCACTCAGAAACCTCATTCCAACTTTGAGATGTTACACATCTTTCTGAAATTATTCGTGTAAAACAACTTTTAACACTAGAACCGCCAGAGGTCGCTGTATACCTCTATCCGCCAACGGGTAAAGTTTACCCGCTATTGATTTCCAAGGTACAATGTACCATACGGAACAGTGAGTTTTGATCGCACAGGGATGAAATGTATACCAATATAATCTGTGGACAGCTTTTCATATTATAT
>CM070480.1:2173708-2205380 GCA_036324585.1 Champsocephalus esox | reverse complement strand
GAGGGTTAAATAGAGTTTGAGGGGGGTTTTAAATGAAGTTTGAGGGGGTTTGAATGAAGTTTGAGAGGGTTTTAAATACAGTTTGAGGGGGTTAAATAGAGTTTGAGGGGGTTTGAATGAAGTTTGAGAGGGTTTAAATAGAGTTTGAGAGGGTTAAATAGAGTTTGAGGGGGTTTGAATAGAGTTTGAGGGGGTTTAAATAGAGTTTGAGGGGTTTAAATAGAGTTTGAGGGTGTTTAAATAGAGTTTGAGGGGGTTTAAATAGAGTTTGAGAGGGTTTAAATAGAGTTTGAGGGGGTTTGAATGAAGTTTGAGAGGGTTTAAATAGAGTTTGAGAGGGGTTTAAATAGAGTTTGAGGGGGTTTAAATAGAGTTTGAGGGGGTTTTAAATAGAGTTTGAGAGGGGTTAAATAGAGTTTGAGGGGTTAAATAGAGTTTGAGAGGGTTTGAATGAAGTTTGAGGGGGTTTAAATAGAGTTTGAGGGGGTTTAAATAGAGTTTGAGGGGGTTTGAATAGAGTTTGAGGGGGTTTGAATAGAGTTTGAGGGGGTTTGAATACAGTTTGAGGGGGTTTGAATAGAGTTTGAGAGGGTTTAAATAGAGTTTGAGGGGGTTTTGAATAGAGTTTGAGAGGGTTTGAATAGAGTTTGAGGGGGTTTGAATGAAGTTTGAGGGGTTTTAAATGATGTTTGAGGGGGTTTGAATGAAGTTTGAGGGGATTTAAATAGAGTTTGAGGGGGTTTAAATAGAGTTTGAGGGGGTTTTAAATAGAGTTTGAGGGGGTTTAAATAGAGTTTGAGGGGGTTTGAATGAAGTTTGAGGGGGTTTTAAATAGAGTTTGAGGGGGTTTAAATAGAGTTTGAGGGGGTTTGAATGAAGTTTGAGGGGGTTTAAATAGAGTTTGAGGGGGTTTGAATGAAGTTTGAGGGGTTTTAAATGATGTTTGAGGGGGTTTGAATGAAGTTTGAGGGGTTTAAATAGAGTTTGAGGGGGTTTAAATAGAGTTTGAGGGGGTTTTAAATAGAGTTTGAGGGGGTTTAAATAGAGTTTGAGGGGGTTTGAATGAAGTTTGAGGGGGTTTAAATAGAGTTTGAGGGGGTTTAAATAGAGTTTGAGAGGGTTAAATAGAGTTTGAGGGGGTTTAAATAGAGTTTGAGGGGGTTTAAATAGAGTTTGAGGGGGTTTGAATGAAGTTTGAGGGGGTTTTAAATAGAGTTTGAGGGGGTTTAAATGAAGTTTGAGGGGGATTAAATAGAGTTTGAGGGGGTTTGAATGAAGTTTGAGAGGGTTTAAATAGAGTTTGAGGGGGTTTTGAATAGAGTTTGAGGGGGTTTAAATAGAGTTTGAGGGGGTTTAAATAGAGTTTGAGGGGGTTTGAATGAGTTTGAGGGGGTTTAAATAGAGTTTGAGGGGGTTTGAATAGAGTTTGAGAGGGTTTGAATGAAGTTTGAGGGGGTTTAAATAGAGTTTGAGGGGTTAAATAGAGTTTGAGGGGGTTTAAATAGAGTTTGAGGGGGTTTGAATGAAGTTTGAGAGGGTTTAAATAGAGTTTGAGGGGGTTTAAATAGAGTTTGAGGGGGTTTAAATAGAGTTTGAGGGGGTTTAAATAAGTTTGAGGGGGTTTGAATGAAGTTTGAGGGGTTTAAATAGAGTTTGAGGGGGTTTAAATAGAGTTTGAGGGGGTTTAAATGAAGTTTGAGGGGGTTTAAATAGAGTTTGAGAGGGTTTAAATAGAGTTTGAGGGGGTTAAATAGAGTTTGAGGGGGTTTGAATGAAGTTTGAGAGGGTTTAAATAGAGTTTGAGAGGGTTAAATAGAGTTTGAGGGGGTTTGAATAGAGTTTGAGGGGGTTTAAATAGAGTTTGAGGGGGTTTAAATAGAGTTTGAGGGGGTTTGAATAGAGTTTGAGAGGGTTTGAATGAGTTTGAGGGGGTTTAAATAGAGTTTGAGGGGGTTTAAATAGAGTTTGAGAGGGTTAAATAGAGTTTGAGGGGGTTTGAATAGAGTTTGAGGGGGTTTAAATAGAGTTTGAGGGGGTTTAAATAGAGTTTGAGGGGGTTTGAATGAGTTTGAGGGGGTTTAAATAGAGTTTGAGGGGGTTTGAATAGAGTTTGAGAGGGTTTGAATGAAGTTTGAGGGGGTTTAAATGAAGTTTGAGGGGGTTTAAATAGAGTTTGAGGGGGTTTAAATAGAGTTTGAGGGGGTTTTAAATAGAGTTTGAGGGGGTTTGAATGAAGTTTGAGGGGGTTTAAATAGAGTTTGAGGGGGTTTGAATGAGTTTGAGGGGGTTTGAATGAAGTTTGAGGGGGTTTAAATAGAGTTTGAGGGGGTTTGAATGAAGTTTGAGGGGGTTTGAATAGAGTTTGAGGGGGTTTGAATGAAGTTTGAGGGGGTTTAAATAGAGTTTGAGAGGGTTAAATAGAGTTTGAGGGGGTTTGAATGAAGTTTGAGGGGGTTTAAATAGAGTTTGAGGGGGTTTAAATAGAGTTTGAGGGGGTTTAAATAGAGTTTGAGGGGGTTAAATAGAGTTTGAGGGGGTTTGAATGAAGTTTGAGGGGGTTTAAATAGAGTTTGAGGGGGTTTAAATAGAGTTTGAGGGGGTTTTGAATGAAGTTTGAGGGGGTTTAAATAGAGTTTGAGGGGGTTTAAATAGAGTTTGAGGGGGTTTGAATGAAGTTTGAGGGGGTTTAAATAGAGTTTGAGGGGGTTTAAATAGAGTTTGAGGGGGTTTGAATGAAGTTTGAGGGGGTTTAAATAGAGTTTGAGGGGGTTTAAATAGAGTTTGAGGGGGTTTGAATGAAGTTTGAGGGGGTTTAAATAGAGTTTGAGGGGGTTTAAATAGAGTTTGAGGGGGTTTGAATGAAGTTTGAGGGGGTTTAAATAGAGTTTGAGGGGGTTTAAATAGAGTTTGAGGGGGTTTGAATGAAGTTTGAGGGGGTTTAAATAGAGTTTGAGGGGGTTTAAATAGAGTTTGAGGGGGTTTAAATAGAGTTTGAGGGGGTTTGAATGAGTTTGAGGGGGTTTAAATAGAGTTTGAGGGGGTTTGAATGAAGTTTGAGGGGGTTTAAATAGAGTTTGAGGGGGTTTGAATAGAGTTTGAGGGGGTTTAAATAGAGTTTGAGGGGGTTTGAATGAAGTTTGAGGGGATTTAAATAGAGTTTGAGGGGGTTTAAATAGAGTTTGAGGGGGTTTGAATGAAGTTTGAGGGGGTTTGAATAGAGTTTGAGGGGGTTTAAATAGAGTTTGAGGGGGTTTGAATAGAGTTTGAGGGGGTTTGAATAGAGTTTGAGGGGGTTTAAATAGAGTTTGAGGGGGTTTAAATAGAGTTTGAGGGGGTTTTAAATAGAGTTTGAGGGGGTTTGAATAGAGTTTGAGGGGGTTTGAATGAAGTTTGAGGGGGTTTGAATAGAGTTTGAGGGGGTTTAAATACGGTTTGAGGGGGGTTTAAAACGTTACGTACAAAGTAGTCGATGAAGCCTTTCTTCTCCTCGATATCGGCGATGGTGGCGCTGATGGGGATGTTGTGAGGAAGCTGGTCGAAGTCACTGAGAGGAGGAAATCATTTAGATCATGTAGTCATGTTTTATAACAGGATCACTGTGTACTTCTACTCACTACAGATCAGAGGTACATGGTGTACAATACTCACTACAGTTCAGAGGTACATGGTGTACTTCTACTCACTACAGTTCAGAGGTACATGGTGTACTTATACTCACTACAGTTCAGAGGTACATGGTGTACTTCTACTCCACAACAGTTCAGAGGTACATGGTGTACTTCTACTCACTACAGTTCAGAGGTACATGGTGTACTTCGACTCACTACAGTTCAGAGGTACATGGTGTACTTCTACTCACTACAGTTCAGAGGTACATGGTGTACTTCTACTCACTACGGTTCAGAGGTACATGGTGTACTTCTACTCCACTACAGTTCAGAGGTACATGGTGTACTTCTACTCCACTACAGTTCAGAGGTACATGGTGTACTTCTACTCCACTACATGTATTAATACCTTTAGTTACTTCTCAGATCTGGATGAATGATGTGAAATATAATCAAGTGTTGAATCAGACTTTAGTTCCACCTGGAGTAAATCCACCAGCTACCCTGCAGTCTACAAAGTACTTCAGACTAGCTGCACCTTCACCAGCTACCCTGCAGTCTACAAAGTACTTCAGACTAGCTGCACCTCCACCAGCTACCCTGCAGTCTACAAAGTACTTCAGACTAGCTGCACCTTCACCAGCTACCCTGCAGTCTACAAAGTACTTCAGACTAGCTGCACCTCCACCAGCTACCCTGCAGTCTACAAAGTACTTCAGACTAGCTGCACCTCCACCAGCTACCCTGCAGTCTACAAAGTACTTCAGACTAGCTGCACCTCCACCAGCTACCCTGCAGTCTACAAAGTACTTCAGACTAGCTGCACCTCCACCAGCTACCCTGCAGTCTACAAAGTACTTCAGACAAGCTGCACCTCCACCAGCTACCCTGCAGTCTACAAAGTACTTCAGACTAGCTGCTCCTCCACCAGCTACCCTGCAGTCTACAAAGTACTTCAGACTAGCTGCACCTCCACCAGCTACCCTGCAGTCTACAAAGTACTTCAGACTAGCTGCACCTCCACCAGCTACCCTGCAGTCTACAAAGTACTTCAGACTAGCTGCTCCTCCACCAGCTACCCTGCAGTCTACAAAGTACTTCAGACTAGCTGCACCTCCACCAGCTACCCTGCAGTCTACAAAGTACTTCAGACTAGCTGCATCCTCCACCAGCTACCCTGCAGTCTACAAAGTACTTCAGACTAGCTGCACCTTCACCAGCTACCCTGCAGTCTACAAAGTACTTCAGACTAGCTGCACCTCCACCAGCTACCCTGCAGTCTACAAAGTACTTCAGACTAGCTGCACCTCCACCAGCTACCCTGCAGTCTACAAAGTACTTCAGACTAGCTGCACCTCCACCAGCTACCCTGCAGTCTACAAAGTACTTCAGACTAGCTGCACCTCCACCAGCTACCCTGCAGTCTACAAAGTACTTCAGACTAGCTGCACCTCCACCAGCTACCCTGCAGTCTACAAAGTACTTCAGACTAGCTGCACCTCCACCAGCTACCCTGCAGTCTACAAAGTACTTCAGACTAGCTGCACCTCCACCAGCTACCCTGCAGTCTACAAAGTACTTCAGACTAGCTGCACCTCCACCAGCTACCCTGCAGTCTACAAAGTACTTCAGACTAGCTGCACCTCCACCAGCTACCCTGCAGTCTACAAAGTACTTCAGACTAGCTGCACCTCCACCAGCTACCCTGCAGTCTACAAAGTACTTCAGACTAGCTGCACCTCCACCAGCTACCCTGCAGTCTACAAAGTACTTCAGACTAGCTGCACCTCCACCAGCTACCCTGCAGTCTACAAAGTACTTCAGACTAGCTGCACCTCCACCAGCTACCCTGCAGTCTACAAAGTACTTCAGACTAGCTGCACCTCCACCAGCTACCCTGCAGTCTACAAAGTACTTCAGACTAGCTGCACCTCCACCAGCTACCCTGCAGTCTACAAAGTACTTCAGACTAGCTGCACCTCCACCAGCTACCCTGCAGTCTACAAAGTACTTCAGACTAGCTGCACCTCCACCAGCTACCCTGCAGTCTACAAAGTACTTCAGACTAGCTGCACCTCCACCAGCTACCCTGCAGTCTACAAAGTACTTCAGACTAGCTGCACCTCCACCAGCTACCCTGCAGTCTACAAAGTACTTCAGACTAGCTGCACCTCCACCAGCTACCCTGCAGTCTACAAAGTACTTCAGACTAGCTGCACCTCCACCAGCTACCCTGCAGTCTACAAAGTACTTCAGACTAGCTGCACCTCCACCAGCTACCCTGCAGTCTACAAAGTACTTCAGACTAGCTGCACCTCCACCAGCTACCCTGCAGTCTACAAAGTACTTCAGACTAGCTGCACCTCCACCAGCTACCCTGCAGTCTACAAAGTACTTCAGACTAGCTGCACCTCCACCAGCTACCCTGCAGTCTACAAAGTACTTCAGACTAGCTGCACCTCCACCAGCTACCCTGCAGTCTACAAAGTACTTCAGACTAGCTGCACCTCCACCAGCTACCCTGCAGTCTACAAAGTACTTCAGACTAGCTGCACCTCCACCAGCTACCCTGCAGTCTACAAAGTACTTCAGACTAGCTGCACCTCCACCAGCTACCCTGCAGTCTACAAAGTACTTCAGACTAGCTGCACCTCCACCAGCTACCCTGCAGTCTACAAAGTACTTCAGACTAGCTGCACCTCCACCAGCTACCCTGCAGTCTACAAAGTACTTCAGACTAGCTGCACCTCCACCAGCTACCCTGCAGTCTACAAAGTACTTCAGACTAGCTGCACCTCCACCAGCTACCCTGCAGTCTACAAAGTACTTCAGACTAGCTGCACCTCCACCAGCTACCCTGCAGTCTACAAAGTACTTCAGACTAGCTGCACCTCCACCAGCTACCCTGCAGTCTACAAAGTACTTCAGACTAGCTGCACCTCCACCAGCTACCCTGCAGTCTACAAAGTACTTCAGACTAGCTGCACCTCCACCAGCTACCCTGCAGTCTACAAAGTACTTCAGACTAGCTGCACCTCCACCAGCTACCCTGCAGTCTACAAAGTACTTCAGACTAGCTGCACCTCCACCAGCTACCCTGCAGTCTACAAAGTACTTCAGACTAGCTGCACCTCCACCAGCTACCCTGCAGTCTACAAAGTACTTCAGACTAGCTGCACCTCCACCAGCTACCCTGCAGTCTACAAAGTACTTCAGACTAGCTGCACCTCCACCAGCTACCCTGCAGTCTACAAAGTACTTCAGACTAGCTGCACCTCCACCAGCTACCCTGCAGTCTACAAAGTACTTCAGACTAGCTGCACCTCCACCAGCTACCCTGCAGTCTACAAAGTACTTCAGACTAGCTGCACCTCCACCAGCTACCCTGCAGTCTACAAAGTACTTCAGACTAGCTGCACCTCCACCAGCTACCCTGCAGTCTACAAAGTACTTCAGACTAGCTGCACCTCCACCAGCTACCCTGCAGTCTACAAAGTACTTCAGACTAGCTGCTCCTCCACCAGCTCTGAGAACACTTTCATGATCAATCATTATAAAACACATCATATATATTATTCTGAAATGGACCAATCTGCACAACGACTACTTTCACTGTCTTCACTATATTTAGATGAGAATACTTTCTACTTTCACTTGAGGAGCATTTTGAATGAGGACTTTCACTGGAACAGAGTATTCCCACACTCTGGTACTTCTACTTTTACTAAGTACAAGATCTGAGTACTTCTACTTTTACTCAAGTACAATATCGAGAACTTTTACTCAAGTGCAAGATCTGAGTACTTCTACTTTTACTCAAGTACAAGATCTGAGTACTTCTACTTTTACTCAAGTACAATATCCGAGTACTTCTACTTTTACTCAAGTGCAAGATCTGAGTACTTCTACTTTTACTCAAGAACAAGATCTGAGTACTTCTACTTTTACTCAAGTACAATATCCGAGTACTTTTACTCAAGTGCAAGATCTGAGTACTTCTACTTTTACTCAAGTACAATATCCGAGTACTTCTACTTTTACTCAAGTACAATATCCGAGTACTTCTACTTTTACTCAAGTACAAGATCTGAGTACTTCTACTTTTACTCAAGTACAAGATCTGAGTACTTCTACTTTTACTCAAATACAAGATCTGAGTACTTCTACTTTTACTCAAGTACAATATCCGAGTACTTCTACTTTTACTCAAGAACAATATCCGAGTACTTCTACTTTTACTAAAGTTCAAGATCTGAGTACTTCTACTTTTACTCAAGAACAAGATCTGAGTACTTCTACTTTGACTCAAGTACAATATCTGAGTACTTCTACTTTTACTCAAGTACAAGACTGAGTACTTCTACTGTTACTCAAGTACAAGATCTGAGTACTTCTACTTTTACTCAAATACAAGATCTGAGTACTTCTACTTTTACTCAAGTACAAGATCTGAGATTTACTTTTACTCAAGTACAATATCCGAGTACTTCTACTTTTACTCAAGTACAAGACCTGAGTACTTCTACTTTTAACTCAAATACAAGATCTGAGTACTTCTAATGTTACAGTACAAGATCGAAGTACTTCTCCTCCCTCTGACAACTTGACACCATAATAATAATAATAATAATAATAAAATACCGGTGCATGGATGGTTTCACTTTCAGTTGTAGTTCCCATACAGCCGAACAACACACTTTAAGAGAGATGATAAAAGACCCTCACCTCTCGTCCCGGAGCTGCCGCGGCATAGGCATGATTGTTATCCCGGGATTAGAGTGAGAAACACGGGAAGAACTGAGACTTCTGTCCGGAGAGAAGCTTCTTCTGTCGGATACACTCTGAGTCACACACCGCTCTGAAGCTGCAGAGAGAAGTGAAACAGGCAGGAAGCGAGGGGTCCCTGACACACCACACGATGGTGCGTTCAGACGCGGGGAAATAGTCGTGTAAATAAATGTAAATGTATATTGTATGTATACATACATTTAGAATGTACATTTTGTTAAAAAAAAGAAAGACACATGTTAATAATTGAGTTTTTGGGAGGAGGGGTGGGATTAAATATCATCATATTTTTGTTTATCATGTTGATACTGCTTCAGTCTGTACGGTATCATAATTCACCCGTCTCATTTAATTATATTTGTTTATTTTTGTATTATTGTTTTACACGTTCAAAATAAATCTAATCAAATCTTAAATGTGGTGCAGGTAAACAAGAGAATAGGATGGTGCGTTCAAGGTCAGGTAGCAGGTAAACAGAGAATAGGATGGTGCGTTCAAGGTCAGGTAGCAGGTAAACAAGAGAATAGGATGGTGCGTGAATGTACAGGGTGTGTGGTGTTGCTGTACACACAGTGAAGTATGCATGTAATTAAACAGGTCCATCTGCATTGTGCAGGAACACAGATACAGCAACAGGCAAGACGTGAACACTTTTCAAACTTTAACAGGAAACCAGAGGCCTGCACTCTGAAGCAGGATGTCCTCTGAGCGGCTAACTTCAGGGAAACTCTGGGTTTCCGGTCCTACGACGCTAGTTCTCTTTTTAGCGGCTAGATCTCCATGGTAACTGATGCTGTGCGGCTAGCCTGCCCCGGAGCAGGTTAGGTTGCAGGCTGAGAGCTCAACTCAGTGAAAGCAACCGCCTGCTGACCAATCAGAGCTCAGTGGGCGGAGTTTAAAGCGATCAAGTCATATTACAGGAGAAAGGAAATACAGAGAAGCTGCCGCTGCAGGAAAGACGGCCGGCAGAAATCACCGACTGAGTGAACGGAACCCAAGCAATGTATTTCTACTGGTAACGTGTTTCGCACGTCTTTTTCTCCGGTCGGGTCGTGGAAGACCGGAAGCTGTGTGGTTCATAAAAACATGTTCTTACTCAATATCAAGCCACAGTTATTGCTTTTATTTTAAATCGTATAATTCGGACTTTTGTTGCTGTGAGGAAAATAAACGGCTCAGAGCCTCAGGATACTGACACTGTATTTTTAAATATTTTTTTCCTTCTAATTTGTTATCAAAATAACACTCTGTTATTTACTCACCAATAACACACAATTATCCTCGCTTTTATTATTGGTTTAATTCCATACATCTCGGGCTTTTTTGGCGTCCGTCAGGAACTGAATTTCAAAATAAATATAACTGCGGAGGGAGACTCTTCACTGGAGAACTGGCTAAAAAGCTGATCACAACGTTCACACTCTGTGGTCACGAAGTACTCCACTAGCCGCCGCGCCCCCTTATTATTAATCATGATTAATACATTTTTAAGCTGTGATTAATCTGATAAAAATTGTAATCGTTGACAGCCTAATATATATATATATATATATATATATATATTCACACACACACACACATACACACACACACACACACCCTCTCTCTCACACACACCTACCCACCCACATAACACGCACACGCACACACACACACATATGTGCACACACACGCACGCACGCACACACACACACACACACATCACTCGAGGATGGCTGCTGAAAGTAGAAATTATTATTATTATGACAGCACAAGCTCGCCCCTCGGCATCCGCACTCGACATCAAACAGGTGACAATTACCGGAAGTGCTCAACAAAGAAAATAAATAGTGACGGAAACAAAGATAAAACTAGAAATAATAATTCATGATAATGATGAGATGAGACATATTATCAAATTTATGTTGGTACTGAGCATCAATCTATGTTTAATGATTCATACAGAACTAGTTTAACGCAGTGAGAAACAAAAAGAATGACCGAGAACACCGACCGTGTGGTCACTGTTCATGTCAAACACGAACGATGAATGATGTATTTGTTCCTGCACTGGCAGACAGCAGAGGGGCAGTAGAGTCGCAGAACATGTTGCCACCTTCCCTCCTCAGCCAGCTCAAACTCATTGCTCCCACTGAACCGTATACATCCCGCTTCACTCCTGCCACTTGCTTGCTCCTCTTGCCGCCGCTGAACGCTGTCAGTTTGAGTCTCACTGGCTTGTCCTTCGTCTCCACCTCGTTTATCCACACCATCACAATACTGGGCTATTACAAAAGCTGCGGACGATCAGCTGCCGTGACATGTTGTGATTGCTAAATTGCCGCGTTAAAACAACGAGGTCAAAAACAAGACGAGACAATAGCTACTTAATATGCACACACTCGCCACCAACTGGACAGGGTCGTGAATGACTACAGAGCAGTTACAGACTACAGTAGATCGCCCTCAGTCGACCTGGCCACTAAGGGGTGTCATATACTGTGGCCGCTGGGGACATTTTGGCGCTGTTCCGAGTTGGTTCTAATCTGTCAAAATGACGGACTGCTTTCAGATGTGTCCGTCATTGTTAGAAAAAATCCATCATTGACGGAAAATATTCGGTTAAACGCGACCTCTGGTTGTCAGTATATGAGTTGTGATGAGGTCATCAGCGGAATGTACGTGTCCAACTTGTATAACGTGTTTATTTAAAACGTGTTCTCTGCTCTCTCTTTCACTCTCTCTCTCTCCGTTCTCTCTGTCTCTCCTTTCTCTCTCTTTCACTTTCATACTCTCTATCACCCTTTCTCTCTCTCTCTCTTTCTCTTTCTCTCTCTCTCACTCTCTCACTCTCACGCTCTCTCTCATCTCTCCCACTCTCTCATTGTCTTTCTCTCTTCTCTTCTCACACTCTCATTTGTCTTTCTCTCTCTGTCTCTCTACTCTCCCTTAATCTCGTACTCTCTCTCACTCTCTCTCACTCATCTGTTCTCTCTCTCTCTCTCTCTCTCTCTCTCTCTCTCCTCTCTCTCTCTCTCACACTCGTCTTTCACTCTCTCTCAGCTCTCTCTCTCTCATCTGTCTCTCTCTCTCTCTATTGTCTCTCTCTCTCACTCTACTCTGCAGCTGAACAAGATGTCGAAGACAGATCTGTAGAAGCGGAGGCGATCAAGAAAGCGTCTGGAATGCTGCGCAGGTCAGAACCATCATGAAATCACGAGTTAGATTTTACAAGACCATGCGAGTGGAGTTCTAAATGTACTAATACTGTGAACATACTCCATACACGCTTAAGTCTGCACGGAAAATGTCATGTGTAGTCAGATTCATCATATAGTTCTGTTATGTGGAATACACCACTGAGGTGAGGAAGGTTGGAACACTCAGGTGTCCGAGAGCGCAGAGCAGTGATGTGTTGCAGCACAGAAAACAAATTGTATACTTTGGACCACGTAAAATAACGAAATCGCACATTTCTTCTTTAGTTTAATCCCAATTAATGTTTTACCTCAATAAAAATGAAGCAAAGATATATATTATCAATCACTCAATGTAATACCCATCTACTGCACGACACACGCACGCACTACACACGCTCACAGCACGCACCACACACACACACACACACTAACACAAACAAACAATGTACAGGACCTTCCTCCATGATCCTTTACTTTACAAATCCGTGTACGGAATACAAACCTTCCTGATGTGAGCAACAAAATCTTTCTAAACTCAGCTGAAGTGGAGGTGGTGATTATGGGATGATACTCTCTTTAGATATCTGACTGCCTTCTTCTTTCCAGGAGATACCTTCGACCCAAGAAGTTCTTTGAGCTGGTCGGATGAGTGCCATGTCGGCGGGTAAGAACGAGTAAGAAGTATTTCAAGTTCTGGACGTGGACGGAGCGGCTTATTCATCGAGGAAGAGAGCTGAAGTGAGGAGGAACATCACACACACACACTCACAGACACTCCCACAGACACACCCCATCTCACATGGTTCACTTCTCGATCAGGTACGTTTTGAAGGGTTCTCCAGTGAGGCGAGATCTGACGGACTCAGAGTACGTCAGGTACCTCAAAGCTGCGACAGGAAGGAGACGGGATAGATCGGCATCGACGGAGAGAGAAGATCATGAATAATAAGAATGAAAGCTTTATGAAACAGAACTTTTCATACATCATATGCAGCTCAAAGTGCTTTACAAAATGACACATCATCAGTAAAAAAATAACACAACAGATAATTCACTCAGGGTATGTGTTAAGAACTATTAAAGGTTCTACATTGCAGTAAATAAACATTTGACCAGAAGGCCTGTATGACGAACTGCCGCTCAACATATTCACTGGATATGTTGGAGTTAGCCGTTGGCCTAGTCCAAAACATACGCGCACTCGCAAACAGGTCCTACGACGCGGGTTAACAACCTCGTTAACTCAAGCAGCTGTGTCCTATCTAGCTAGGTGCGCGTTTCACTAATGAGAGGGGTGATCATCCGGAGCATCGAGGAGGCCATCACAGACATGGAGAGCGTACCGGACAGCGCAGCGACAATACTTCCTGAATGAAAGTCAACTAAAAAATTAGACATATGAAGAAGTTAAACTTAAAACATGACTTAACACTTGACCGGCAGGATCAAAGCCACAGAGCTGCACCTGCAAGGTGACTACAGCTGGAGCAGAACAGTGTTACTTGCACAGAGCTGTACAATTACCAAGATGCCCTCAGAAATAAACGCGGCAAGAATCCATAGATTAGGCGATTCATACATGCGGGGTTGTAATGTGATTTTATGCGGTGAGAATTGCGTGAAGTTGCGAAATATGTGGAAAAAATAAATATTGGCTAGACAAATATTTAATATTTATTCTCTCTCACACGACAACCACTAACATATAAACCCCTTACTATTCAAGAAGGAAAAACACATCAATGTGTACTATTGTAAAAGCATTGGGCTATTTTAATCGACACTCACTCTCACACACACACACACACTACACACAACACACACATCCACACACACACACACACATCTCCGCTCATCTGTTTTCAATTACTTGTTCGATATCTGACCAGCATCAATCTGTAGCTTCTGCACCATCGTTTCTTGTAGTCCCTCGAAAGGGTTAAAGGGTGTTGGGAGGTCGATGCCGCGGTGAACGTGAGTGGTTATGTCTTTCTGTCCCGCAGCAGCATGAAAGCATATTTGAATGTGTGATATGAATCTACGAGGGTCGTCACCGTCGATGTTCTCTTATGCTACCAACACACAGTTGCATCGGGGTGCAGAATAGTCTTCCTATAATCCTCTACACTTTCGTTGCAAGTACAGTGGGGAAACTGCTTTGCCGATCTCTTAGCAGAAAGTTCGTCGTAATATGAGATGAATAGATTAATTCTCTCGAGTGAGCTCCACACGTTCACTCTACGGTGTTGTGTTTACCTTCCTGTGATTGAGATGCTACTGCGACCAGATGACGTCTCTCATCATCATATCATCATCATCATCAACAACAACATCATCATACAAACAACATCATCATCATCATCATCACATCATCATCATCATCATCATCATCATCATCACATCATCATCATCATCATTACATCATCATCTCATCATGCATCATCATCTCTAACATCATCATCATCATCATCATCATCATCATCATCACTATCACGCCATGACGAGTTCAACATTATTTCCCCCTCATATGTGTGGGAAAAATTGCGGTGAATATGCGCCTTTTGAGATATATGCGCTTATCTGCGCACATTTTGCTGATATTGCGTAATTAGACGCGCAGAATCGCGTTATTATCTGGAGGATCTGATTAACCGGTGTTTATGATATCACTGCCCAGTCTATAGACACGCTCCGACTTTCATTACATTTGTCTCGATATTTCGTCAACTAATGTGTTGCTTAAAATAATACTTTGCATCCATCTCTGACGCTGTGAGTGTTGCAACGGCCAGATACGCTCAGCTGACTCAGATCAGGAGATATGTGATACATTATGATGTGATATGAATGAAAATGGACACATCGACTTCTGCACTCACAGTGCGGCGGACTGTATGTAATGTTTACTTGATCCGGTTACTTATGTTGTGGCAGATAGTTATAAAGAGGACCTATCATGCAAAATGCACTTTTGTACGTCTTGTATACATGAATATGTGTCCCCGGTGTGTCAGGGAACTCACCAAGTGTCGTAAACACAACCCTCGTCTTTTCCTCCATACCCAAATATCTAAAAACGGGGCTGCACGGCGCTGATACAGACTGATACAGATTTGAAATATCTCTGACATCATGAAACAAGAGCTCTGCCTATATGGGCAACTCTCCACCTATCAAGAATGAGAGGTTGCCGTGGCATGGTAACAGCATGGAAACAGCATGGAAACCGCATGGTAACCGCATGGTAAACCGCATGGTAACCGCATGGTAACTGCATGTTAACAGCATGGTAACCACATGGTAACCGCATGATAACAGCATGGTACCGCATGGTAACAGCATGGTAACAGCATGGTACAGCATGGTAACAGCATGGTAACAGCATGGAACAGCATGGTAACTGCATGGTAACAGCATGGTAACCGCATGGTAACCAGCATGGTAACCGCATGGTAACAGCATGGTAACAGCATGGTAACAGCATGGTAACAGCATGGTAACAGCATGGTAACAGCATGGTAACACATGGTTACAGCATAGTAACAGCATGGTAACAGCATGGTAACAGCATGGTAACAGCATGGTAACCGCATGGCAACAGCATGGTACCATGATGCTCATGCCTCGCCCCCCTCCTTTGCAGGGGGCGTGGTCAGCTGCAGCTCATTTGCCACAGAATCAGCCCTGTGAAGACAGGGCTGCACAACACACTCTCACTCCATAATCGTCCCAGGAGCGACGTTTGGTCAGTGTCCGTGGCGGCAGTTGTGACGCTCCTAGGCTCCTTCAGCTTCATAAAGGGACGCAAATAGCTTCAACTGATTGCAATGTATTCCCATCTGCGGCGGGATTTGACGCCCATGGAAGCACAGCATTCGTTGTGTCGGCTGCCCTTAAAGGCAATGTGAGCGTCCATTCTCATTGGATCACGGAGAATTGTACACCCGGAAGTAAGTATTCCCCTTACTGTCGATTGATTTTACAGTGATATCTGCACTACTCATCGACTAAAAAACACCACATTGTCCTTGTTAATTACACAACATTGATTGGTTTAGATTGTGTGCAATGCTTTTGTATTTTTCCCCTTCGATTCGGAGAAACAAATATTTTTTCGGAGTAAAGGATGGCAGAAGAACACTACACTACCCAGAATCCCCAGCTATCGTTTGGACTACACCATGGACGCTCACATTGCCTTTAAGGCAGCCGACACAAACGAATGCCGTTCTTCCATGAGCGTCAAATCCCGACGCAGATGGGAATACATTGCAATCAGTTGAAAGTTATTTGCGTCCCTTTATGACGCTGAAGGAGCCTAGGAGCGTCACAACTGCACGCCACGGACACTGACCAAACGTCCGCTCCTGGATGATTATGGAGTGAGAGTGTGTTGGGCTGGAATACAGTAAATAGAGCGAAATGAGGGCATGGCTAAAATGCATGATCTGTTTGGTATTTTGAACAAAACACATGTTTATATAGGTATGGCCCAACAATATGTTATTCAAATATTGCATGATAGTCCACTTTAAGTAAGCTTTCTTAACGCTAATGTTCTAACAGTCAGATTGCTCTGAAGATGGAGGTGATATTCTATTAATGTTCACGTTCACACAGTCGCTGATTTTTGGGCCGTCTTTCCTGCAACGGCAGTTTTTCTGTATTTTCCTTTCTCCTGTGATATGACTTGATCGCTTTGATCTCCGCACACTGAGCTCTGATTGGTCAGCAGGCGGTGCTTTCACTGAGCTCTTAGCCTGCAACCTAACCTGCTCTTAGATAACCTGCAAACAAACACACACACACACACACACACTCAAACAAACACACCCACACACACACACACACACACAGATACTCACCCAAATCTATAAACTCCCTCTCGACTAAGGGCTGATATTAATTGAACACGATATAAAGCAGGATCGTATTTATCGATAAATGACTTATCACATATTTCTTCTTCTTTTTCAGAGTTTGAGGTCATGGTGCACGAGTAGGATCAGCCAGCTTTAAAACCCCATGAGGAGGAACATCATCATTTTCTTTGTCCTGTGTATATATCTATGACCCTGCTGTATGGTTTCTCCCTCCGCGGTGCAAGCACATGACATCTTGCAAAGTATACTCGTCTGATTTCTAGTCAGAACATGTCTTTACCTCGAGACCTAATAACTTGAGAAGTAACACTGCAGTGTCCCAGACGTCACACACACATCTATACACACACACACCCTCTCTCTCACACACACACACACACACACACACACACACACACACACACCCTTTCTCTCACACACACACACACACACACACACACACACACCCTTTCTCTCTCACACACACACACACACACACACTACACACACACACACACACACACACCCTTTCTCTCACACACACACACACACACACACACACACACACACACACACACACCCTTCACTTTCTTGACCACCAAACAGAAAACCTTGAGCATTTCTAGCTTATTTTGTAACACAACATCTCCTGATCCTGGTAACTTATCGTTCAAAGTAAGATTAGAAGATCTAATGTATCTAAATATTCCATCTTATTTCAAGAGATGTTACCAAGCCAATGAACTCTTGTTGCATTGTTATTTCACTGAGCAGCCTCCAGATGTTACTCTTTAATCTGCATGTACTCCTTCTTTGTATCCCAGGTTGTGCTTTTTGTCTGTTTTACTTGATAGTGCTCCTCATCTTCCTCACCTTCATCATCCTCCTCCTCCTCCTCCTCCTCCTCACTCCCTGCCTCCCATCAGATGATGTAGTAAATAAATGAAATATAAAGGAGAGCTGTGGAGAGAGGAGAAGCTCTGATAAGAAATGATAATAAAAACAATCTTGAATATAAATGTCTCTTTACTTGTTTGTACTCAAAGACGCACAACAAATACAAATAACAACAAAAGCAGCGAAAAATAAAGAAACATTCGATAATATTTGTATAGAAATTATATTGTTATAGGGCTATAAAAACATAGTAGAAATATTTAAAATACATTCAAATGATATGAAAATAACCCAAAACATAATCCACAATAATAAGGTGTGTGTGTGTGTGTGTGTGTGTGTTCTCTCGATCGTACAGTAGAAAAGATAAAGATCAATCCAAGGAATACACAATAGAATATATAAAGATCTCTACAAAAGACCAACACGCTACGGAGACATGAAGAAGGCTTCAAATGTAATCAGTATTTGATGAACATGTTTTATTTGGGGGATGGATATCACATCCTCTAGGGGGGTACAGGGGTATGCCCCCCGGGAATATTTGTATTGTGTTGTTATAGCCTATAACCATATCATTTCTACACAAATATTATGGAATTGTTCCTTTTTTTGCTGCTTTTATTGTTATTTGTATTTCATATTGTTGTGCATGCCCTGTAAACCACATTATAAACCCAAAACAATTCACCAATAACAAATAAATGTAACTTATTTGATTTTTGTTGTTCATTCATATCTTATTTTACCTAGTTAACATTTATTTATGCATATTTTGTAATCTCTCCAGTTTTAAAACGTATATTTCTGGTTTACTGTCCTGTAGTATACATTGGAATGATTTCAAACCTGATTTTATTTATCCTAATAATTATAAAGGAGTGCCTTGGAAATATGTGTTTCCATAAATTGTGGTCAAACTGTTGAGACCCCCTGAGATACGTTAGACTAAAGTGAACTATCTAAACCCTCTGAGAGTCCTTTACCCCACTGAGCCTCTCAGTCAGGAGAGAGCTCCTTGTATCCGTTAGCGCACCAGATGCTAACAACAATCACCGGTGTGGTCAACACATTCTCACTACCAACTCGTCCTACAGTGACGTTATGTTTGGATTCACATGAAGAAACAGATTTGAGACACATTTGTTCCTGAAATGATGAACGAATGAGAACACGATACATAAAGTGAGTAAATATCCACAACCTGACCTCCGGGAGCAAGAGGTGTTCGTTTTCTGGGTTCCTGTGTAGTCAGTTTATGTCTTTGTAGTTGTTTTGAGACTTGTGTCGTCGTTTTGTGTCCCTTTGATGTCAACGTGTGGAGTTTTGAAGTTGTTTTGTGTCTCTTTGTAGTCGGTTCGTGTCTCTTTGTTGTCGGTTCGTGTCTATTGTAGTCATTTGGAGTCCCTATAATTGTAATTGGTGTCTCTTTGTAGTTGTGTTGTGTCTCTCTAAGGTTATTCGTTGCTGTTTCAGGTCTCTTAATGACCCTAAATAGTCATTTTGTCTCTTCGTAGTTGTTTTGAGACTTTTGTAGTTGTTGAAAGTCCCTTGGATGTCAACTTGTGTACTTTTGAAGATTTGTTGTGTCTCTATGTAGTCATTGTATTCATCTTTGTTGTTGATGTGTGTCTATAGTCATTTGGAGTCCCTCTGACTTAATTTGGTGTAATTTTGAGTACCTTTCATGTCATTTTGCGTCTCTTTCTGAGTGACTTCGTAGTCGTTGGGAGGCCCTATGTTGTCCTTTTGAAGATGTTTTGTGACTTTTCGGCCATTTTGTGTCTCTTTGAAATAGTTTTCTGTCTCATTGTATACATGTTGTTTTCCTTTAAAGTCCTTAAATCACTTAGAAGTTGTTTTATGACTTTGTCTGTGGTGTTGTGTCCCTTTTCTTGTCATTAAGCATCACTTTAATGTAAGTGCGTGTCTCTTTAAATTACATTTTACAGGTGAAAGCTGAGGAAATACGGCTTTGCTCCGTAGAATAGGATGAAAAGATGAATAACACTCGCATTTGTACGCTAAACCAGTTGCTGCAGCCAGAAAGCTGAGCATGAGGAATGAGGCTGTAGCCTAGCTGTGTTGTCAGGAGGTAAGAAAACAAAAATGTGCTGTACGCAGAGTTAATCAATTTCCAACGTTTTCCAGTCTTTAAGATAAACTAGCTTAGCTTCATATTTA
This sequence comes from Champsocephalus esox, assembly GCA_036324585.1. Classification (NCBI taxonomy): domain Eukaryota; kingdom Metazoa; phylum Chordata; class Actinopteri; order Perciformes; family Channichthyidae; genus Champsocephalus; species Champsocephalus esox. The sequence goes on along the minus strand of CM070480.1, from coordinate 2,185,862 downwards.
GCAGATGGATATCTCATCTAACTCTCAGCAAGAAACCAAGTTTGTTTAATTCCCAAAATGTCTAAATATTCTGTAGTATGTTTTTACTATAAGTTACAAACAGATCTATAGAAAATGCACAGACTGTACAAAGAGATGAAAAAACGTGCAATGTGTGTGGTTGTGATATTTAACTGATTAAGACGTCCGACAGTATCACTTCAACTCTTAGTACTATAACACACATCTAAACTGTACACAAACTCACAAACCTCCCGCTGTGGCTGAAAACCTTGTTACACTTCAATCAATCAATCAATGTTTATTTATATAGCCCAATATCACAAACGTTACATTTGTCTCAGCGGACTTCACAGTTTGGACAGAATATCAGTATGACAATACCACACCCTCTGTCCTCAGACCCTCTGTCCTCAGACCCTCTGTCCTCAGACCCTCTGTCCTCAGACCCTCTGTCCTCACACCCTCTGTCCTCAGACCCTCTGTCCTTAGACCCTCACATCGTACAAGGAAACACTTCCAGAGAAAACACAGTTTAAAGGGAACATGGAGAAACCTCAGGAGAGCAGCAGAGGAGGGATCCTCTCCAGGACGGACAGACGTGCAATAGATGCCGTGTGGAAATTGAAAAGATAATACATTTGCAACATAGGTAGTCCAGATGTTTACTTCACTTCAGGAGTTATTTAATTATTCTGAAACAGAAACGCCGTCTTCATACGGTTACACATCAGTGGATGTGAGGAGAGGATCTGTCGTTGGTGGTGGTGGGTCGCAGCTTCACCGTGGCAAAAGGGTTGGTGCCTCTGAAACAAGAACACAGTGTCACACACACACACACACACACACACACACACACACACACACGCAATCTAACAACAGTGCCCAGACAGAAGATGGAAAATATATTGATTGTACATAGTGTGAAAGCTTCAAAGGAATTTGGGGTATTCGTTTAAAAATGTGTGTTGGGAATTAGGGACCAACCTACAAGATCTGAGTACTTCTACTTTCACTCAAATACAAGATCTGAGAAATCATCAAAGACAGCAAATACTGATCCAACAGGAAAACATGTACCTTGGGAACAGCGGGTTGTCAGGCTGTCCGTGGGGGGATAACGCCTACAAAAAGAGGATTGAAAATATCAAGACCCCTATTAAACTGTTTTTCATCAATGTATCAGGTCTCAGATATATCCAGAGCCTGTCCTCTGATTGGCTGAAACACCAAACAGATCATTTCAGTATTACCCACAATCCCCTCTGTTTCAGCCCTGTTTCCAAAGTGCTGATTCTCTGTCTGTTACTGCAGATGAAAACAAGGAGCCCCTCCCCCACGCCCCTCTGAGAGACATCTGGTTACAAAGAACTCAAGGAGGAGATTCAGGTGATAAGTACCCTGGTTGCTGATTGGCTAATGGTTACCAAGACAAAACATCGTTATGACATCATCAAGTGGGCAAAATCTGATCAGCTCATTTTCAGACAGGTTTTTATAGAAATGGATCAAAAAGAGAGAAAATCTTTGTTCCTGAGACTTTCAGAGTCTCTTTCCACAGAGGGGACACATGTTGATGTAGAAGAGACATGGAGAAGAGGGGACACATGTTGATGTAGAAGAGACATGAAGAAGAGGGGACACATGTTGATGTAGAAGAGACATGAAGAAGAGGGGACACATGTTGATGTAGAAGAGACATGAAGAAGAGGGGACACATGTTGATGTAGAAGAGACATGGAGAAGAGGGGACACATGTTGATGTAGAAGAGACATGAAGAAGAGGGGACACATGTTGATGTAGAAGAGACATGGAGAAGAGGGGACACATGTTGATGTAGAAGAGACTGAGAAGAGGGGACACATGTTGATGTAGAAGAGACATGAAGAAGAGGGGACACATGTTGATGTAGAAGAGACATGGAGAAGAGGGGACACATGTTGATGTAGAAGAGACATGGAGAAGAGGGGACACATGTTGATGTAGAAGAGACATGAAGAAGAGGGGACACATGTTGATGTAGAAGAGACATGAGAAGAGGGGACACATGTTGATGTAGAAGAGACATGAAGAAGAGGGGACACATGTTGATGTAGAAGAGACATGGAGAAGAGGGGACACATGTTGATGTAGAAGAGACATGAAGAAGAGGGGACACATGTTGATGTAGAAGAGACATGAAGAAGAGGGGACACATGTTGATGTAGAAGAGACATGAAGAAGAGGGGACACATGTTGATGTAGAAGAGACATGAAGAAGAGGGGACACATGTTGATGTAGAAGAGACATGAAGAAGAGGGGACACATGTTGATGTAGAAGAGACATGGAGAAGAGGGGACACATGTTGATGTAGAAGAGACATGAAGAAGAGGGGACACATGTTGATGTAGAAGAGACATGAAGAAGAGGGGACACATGTTGATGTAGAAGAGACATGGAGAAGAGGGGACACATGTTGATGTAGAAGAGACATGAAGAAGAGGGGACACATGTTGATGTAGAAGAGACATGGAGAAGAGGGGACACATGTTGATGTAGAAGAGACATGAAGAAGAGGGGACACATGTTGATGTAGAAGAGACATGAAGAAGAGGGGACACATGTTGATGTAGAAGAGACATGGAGAAGAGGGGACACATGTTGATGTAGAAGAGACATGAAGAAGGGGATTTTAAATAATAGGTGACCTTTAAAGTACATTTTAAAAAAGAAGGAAGAAAGTTACCCTCAGATCAGAGGCCGCCTCCCCCTTTCTCTCAGGTAGGGGGGAGATGGGTCTGAACTCTGTGGAGCTCCTCCTCTGATTGGACGAGAGAGGAGGAGGGGGGTGAGGGGGGGGTTTGGTCTCTGAAGACGCCTCCCCCTTTCTCTCGGGGAGGGGGGAGGAGCAGGAGGAGGCTCTGCGATTGGGCGTGGCCGGGGGCGGGACATGTCCAAAGCTGCTCTCTGATTGGTCGGTGTAGCTGTCAGTCGGGTCCAGCAGGTTGTTCACGCTGTGGCTCCGCAGAGAAACACCAGTGAGTGATAAGAGAACATGTGCATTACCTGAAAGACTTTATAGTATTTCCTAATTAGGCAAATCAATTAGATGGTCGGTCATTTGCTCTAATATTTTCAATCAGATCTGGGTTTTTAGTATCTAGCTGTAAAGGAAAGAAGTGCTCGTACAAATGTGAGGAATTCAGTGTCTTGTTCAAGGCAAGGTCATCAAAATAAAGTACAATTAAAATGCATGCTTTATTTATATATTCCTTCATATACAACAATGCAGCTTGTCCAAACATAAATATACAAAAAGGAATCCATTCTGGAAACCTGAGAGTAAACAAGCAAACAAACCCTGGAAAGAAATTAAAATGTAATTACAAAGTCGAGACTATGGAAGTTTCATTAATCATTTTAAAACTATTATAATCTCGGAGGATTTCTCTAAATCTAAAGTAACAATATAAGAAAACACACTTTACAAATGCAACCTAAAGTGCTTGCCATACACTCAAACTGGGGCTCACAGACAATAAATAAGACAAACGAAAGACAGAAGATATCAAAATATATATAAAATTAAACCTGAGACGCCAGAAAATAATAATATTTAGAAAATGAGAATGACTTAGTAGTTACTACATTATTCAGAAGTGGACAGTAACTTTGGATAATAACACGGCGGGTTTCTCTGTTCCTCCCCCTCTCCTGACAGCCGCCTGTGTCTCATGCAGCTCGCTGATCCAGTGACCCAACACGACAGTAAATAATAAACATGTATAACGAGTTTAGCTATAGTTCCAGGGGTAGATACGATTGGTAAATGTGATGGTCTAACTTTTAACATTTTAAATATTTCAAGTCACGAGAGGGGTTTCCACCGCAGGTTTATATGTTCGTAACATTTGCGCGACTCGTCCACATGCAGCCGTCTCAGGGGTTGAGCTGCAGACTGAGACGGAGACATCAGCAGCTATAACTTTTCGAGCGGTGGAGGTCTGCCCATTATTTTAAATGTGTCTGAAGAAAGGACAGGAATGTGACGGTAAGGTGCTCTGCTGCAAACACAACAACATCAAACCTCTCCAAGCATTAGCGTTATTAACTTCTGTTATGTCTTCCTTATTTAGTGGGAATGCTGACACAGCACAAAATTCTTTATTATTCCGCCGGGTTATTGTGCGCCTCTTCTGCTCCCACATTGAACATCGCAGAAACTCCGTTCGAACATCAAAACGTTCAGCTCGGTCAGGAATCAATGGCTATTACTTTTATCATTCATAACTTTCATAATTCCAGAGATACATCCCATAATACATCCCATTTTTAACATGGAAGTCAATGGAGAACTCTTCAGACTTCAACAATCTTCATGCAACTTCAACTGCTAACTGCTCCTTTATACTTTCACTCAGAAACCTCATTCCAACTTTGAGATGTTACACATCTTTCTGAAAGTATTCGTGCAAAACAACTTTTAACACTGAGAACCGCCAGAGGTCGCTGTATACCTCTATCCGCCAACGGGTAAAGTTTACCCGCTATTGATTTCCAAGGTACAATGTACCATACGGAACAGTGAGTTTTGATCGCACAGGGATGAAATGTATACCAATATAATCTGTGGACAGCTTTTCATATTATAGAGTTTGTACAGATACCATGAAGTATAAAATATCGCTACAGTGCTGATTTAAATGCTTGGTGTTAGACTTGTGTTTTGTTTAGGTATATATCTCTCTCTCTGTCTATCTATAACTATCTATCTGTCTATCTCTCTATCTATATATCTATCTCTCTCCCAATCTATCTCAATCTCTCTCATCTACAGCAGTAGACAAAAGGCGTTGCTATAGCAACACGTCATGTTTATGTTTACGCGCAAAATCAATAGCGCGAGGAGCGCTGCATTTCCATGAGGTAAATATTACCCGCTGGCGGAAATAGGTATAAATAGCCATTTTTTAGGCGATATTTTCAATCTGACTTCATATTGATCATTTTTAACAACACAGGGTGTTACATAACACACTTTCAGGAAAAGTCACGGACTGGGAGACGTTCATATTTTATTGAAAAAAAGTTACATACAATAAAAAAACAGCTGCGTGTAAAATGTACCCGTTGGCGGTTCTAGTGTTAACCCTGACCCTAAAACAACTTTTAAATCTGGCCTTCTTCAGCTTTAGAGTGTGTGATGTCACAGTGGAGGACAGATTTAATTTTGCATTCATATTCTGTTTTAAAACTGCCATAATTCCCAAACCCATACATTCCTGAGACATCATTTCATGAAAAACGTAGGAAAACATCTCATAGCTTGAAAGATAAAATAATTAAGCAAAATAATTAAACAAAATGCCTCTTGAGGGCATGAAGTAACAGAAACGTTCAACATGCCTCCATTAAAACCCATTGTAAGTTCAGCCTCACCTTTCCCCACCACAGCAGCCTAAAGTTAAACTATCAAAAAGGCCACATTATTAACCCGAAAGTACACAACAATTACACTTCAAATACTCAACTTCCTTGACATGCTTCACGTTTTGAAATGTCACAGATATCTGTTACGGTTCTTCCACAACACGTTCACATGTAAGAGGTTTCATCTCTCATTCAGAACAATGGAGACCTGTGATCTCTGCACGCCTCGTTAGCTCAACTATAAACACCTGTGTAATGGAACACGATGATGTCATCCCTCCACCTGACATGCTCAGAGCAGCAGACCTCAGAGCAGCAGACTTCAGATAGCAGACTTCAGATAGTAGACTTCAGAGCAGCAGACTTCAGATAGCAGACTTCAGAGCAGCAGACTTCAGATAGCAGACTTCAGATAATAGACTTCAGAGCAGCAGACTTCAGATAGCAGACTTCAGAGCAGCAGACTTCAGATAGCAGACTTCAGAGCAGCAGACTTCAGATAGCAGACTTCAGAGCAGCAGACTTCAGATAGCAGACTTCAGATAGCAGACTTCAGATAGCAGACTTCAGAGCAGCAGACTTCAGAGCAGCAGACTTCAGATAGCAGACTCAGAGCAGCAGTCTTCAGATAGCAGACTTCAGAGCAGCAGACTTCAGATAGCAGTCTTCAGATAGCAGACTTCAGATAGCAGACTTCAGAGCAGCAGACTTCAGAGCAGCAGACTTCAGAGTAGCAGACCTCAGAGCAGCAGACTTCAGATAGCAGTCTTCAGATAGCAGACTTCAGATAGCAGACTTCAGATAGCAGACTTCAGAGCAGCAGACTTCAGAGCAGCAGACTTCAGATAGCAGACCTCAGAGCAGCAGACTCCAGGTAGAGGTTAACGGTCCTGCCCTCAACAGCTCTACGTGAATTATGGGGTGTCATATGCGTTTCATGAAACGCATCCCTCGCCATAAAACACGATGTCGCTGTAGCTCCAATGGACGCGGTTCGGTCGTCCCACAATCTTCACCTGTATGTTACCGGTCCATGCCTCAACAGCTCTACGTCAAATCCGACATCTCACCATATGCCGTTTCCATGGAAACGCATCCCTCGACATAAAACATGATGTTGTCGTAACGCCTATGAAAAGGCTCAAAACAGCACCACACTTCAGATAACGGTTAACGGTCCAGCCCTCAACAGCTCTACGTCAATTATGGGGTTTCATCATATGCCGTTTCCATGGGAAACGCATCCCCGTCATAAAAGACGATGTCGCTATAACTCCTATGAACATTTTCAAAGAGTACTCAAACTTCACATGTGTGCTAACAGTCCAGCCGTGAAGACATCTACGGGACAGTTTTGAGATTTCTTCAAATGCCGTTGCCATGGCAACACAATGCTCGCCATGAAACACGGTGTTCTAAAAACTGCAGTGAAAATGCTCCAAACAGCCCAAAACTTCACAGGTTTGGTAACGATGCAGCCATCAACGCATCCAAGCATATTATGGGATGTCGTCAAATGCCGTTGCCATGGCGACAGATCATTCACCATCAAGTTAGTTCAAAAGTTTGCAGTTCAAATATTCTGCTGCTTTTCCAAGCCTTTATACTTTCTTCTCTCATCACACATTCAAGCCCCCGTGTCCACGTTTCATTTCAATCTAACTTCTTCACTTTCTTCTCACACATTACATTTCAGCATAGCAGTTTCGCGTCAGCTCTTCAGCATCAAGCATTCCCACTAGCAATTTCTTCAGGAATTGCATTCTCTAGTTGCAATAGTAATTGTTATGCGTGTGCACATGTAGGCCTACGTTTTAAGTTTGTGGCTATAGGCTGTTGCTGAGTAACGCAAAAGTAATGTAAAGAAACAAGTAAAGTAACAAGTAACTTTATGAGAGTAACAAAGTAAAGTAATATATTACTTTTTTTGAGTAAGGACCCCATCTCTGTTCATATCCCAAATGCTCTGACATTATTTCCTACCTGGTGGCTAAAGTGTTGGAGACATCCTCCACAGGAGCAACGTAGGCAGCAGGAAACCAGCCCTGCCTGAGGACAGAGGACACAGGTGAGGCAATAGGTAAGGAACCAGATAGACAGGTGAGGAAACAGAGAGACAGGTGAGGAAACAGGTGAGGAAACAGGTGAGGAAACAGGCGAGGAAACAAGAGAGACAGATGGGGAAACAGGTGAGGAAACAGAGAGACAGGTGAGGATACAGAGTGAAAGGTGAGGAAACAGGACACTCACTCAATCACACACACACACACACACACACACACACACACACACACACACACACACACCCACACACCCTCTCTCTCTCACCTCAGGTTGTCAGAGCGCCCGTACAGCCAGCCGTTTCTTTGCTCCAACACTAACACAGTGATGGTCTCCCCCCTGCAGAAGGGGAGGAGCTTAGGGTTTGAGGAGGAGGGGTGAGACACCAGCGCCCTCATGGCTCTGCCCCCCCCTCCCAGACCCAGAGACTCCCCCACTGAGCTGGAGCGAGAGCGGCTGCTAGGGAGGGGGGAGGGCGCTGGGGGGGGCAAGTGGGAGAGGAGGAGGATGTTGATCTTGTTTTGAACTAAACAAACAGCTGGGTCGCTTGTGATGCTCACATGTGGTCAAAACACTTTATAGAAACACATGATGAATAATAACGATATATTCAGCCTCATTACAATCGGACTCTTCAAGGTTACTAAAGCTGTCAGAGGAATGCAAAGAACTCAAAGTATAAAGTAGCATCAAATTGAATAATTTAAAGGTCACCTATTATGCAAAATCCACTTTTGATGTCTCTTCTACATCAACATGTGTCCCCTCTTCTCCATGTCTCTTCTACATCAACATGTGTCCCCTCTTCTCATGTCTCTTCTACATCAACATGTGTCCCCTCTTCTCCATGTCTCTTCTACATCAACATGTGTCCCCTCTTCTCCATGTCTCTTCTACATCAACATGTGTCCCCTCTTCTCCATGTCTCTTCTACATCAACATGTGTCCCCTCTTCTTCATGTCTCTTCTACATCAACATGTGTCCCCTCTTCTTCATGTCTCTTCTACATCAACATGTGTCCCCTCTTCTTCATGTCTCTTCTACATCAACATGTGTCCCCTCTTCTCCATGTCTCTTCTACATCAACATGTGTCCCCTCTTCTTCATGTCTCTTCTACATCAACATGTGTCCCCTCTCATGTCTCTACATCAACATGTGTCCCCTCTTCTCCATGTCTCTTCTACATCAACATGTGTCCCCTCTTCTCCATGTCTCTTCTACATCAACATGTGTCCCCTCTTCTCCATGTCTCTTCTACATCAACATGTGTCCCCTCTTCTTCATGTCTCTTCTACATCAACATGTGTCCCCTCTTCTTCATGTCTCTTCTACATCACCATGTGTCCCCTCTTCTCCATGTCTCTTCTACATCAACATGTGTCCCCTCTTCTCCATGTCTCTTCTACATCAACATGTGTCCCCTCTTCTCATGTCTCTTCTACATCAACATGTGTCCCCTCTTCTCCATGTCTCTTCTACATCAACATGTGTCCCCTCTTCTTCATGTCTCTTCTACATCAACATGTGTCCCCTCTTCTCCATGTCTCTTCTACATCAACATGTGTCCCCTCTTCTTCATGTCTCTTCTACATCAACATGTGTCCCCTCTTCTTCATGTCTCTTCTACATCAACATGTGTCCCCTCTGTGGAAAGAGACTCTGAAAGTCTCAGGAACAAAGATTCTCTCTCTTTTTGATCCATTTCTATAAAAACCTGTCTGAAAATGAGCTGATCAGATTTTGGCCACTTGATGATGTCATAACGATGTTTTGTCTTGTGTAACCGTTAGCCAATCAGCACCAAGGTAACCCCCCCCCCTTATCACCTGCATCTCCTCTTAGAGCACCATTAGGCGCTTTCACACCGGAGTACTTTTCCCACTTTAGTTCCGATAGTTCTTGAGATTTTGCGTTCACACCAAAAATATCTGGAACTAGAACTTTTTTTTGCGCACCTTTTCAGTCCCTGCTAGAGAGGTGGGACTTTCCTGGGGAGGAAAAGGTTCCAATGTCTGATTGGCTGGGCGGATTGCAAACCACGCCCCGTAAAACTCTGTAAAGTTGTGTGAAGCCGCCATTTTATTTGCTTGCATTAGCATTATTAGCATTAGCATTAGCCCAGCACACAAACGGAGAGAGACTAACTTATGGCAACACAAAAGAAAACATGGGAGCGGTGGAGATGAGGAGGATTTACTCGGAAGTAACATTTAGGTCCCCAACTCCGGGGACTTCCGGCCGGGGACTTCGGGTGGCAGTATACGCCATGAAGTTGTTTGCGGCCTGCCAGTAAACCCAAAGCAGAAGAAGAAGAAGAAGAAGAAGAAGAAGAAGAAGAAGAAGAAGAAGAAGAAGAAGAAGAAGAAGAAGAAGAAGAAGAAGAAGAAGAAGAAGAAAGAAGAAGAAGAAGAAGAAGAAGAAGAAGAAGAAGAAGAAGAAGAAGAAGAGAAGAAGAAGAAGAAGAAGAGAAGAAGAAGAAGAAGAAGAAGAAGAAGAAGAAGAAGAAGAAGAAGAAGAAGAAGAAGAAGAAGTGACATCAGCAGCTTCATTTGCCTAATCCTCCCTCGGCGATTTATTCCGGTGTGAATGCGTTTTACTTGATAGTTCCAGAAATAAAAGTTCCGGGGACTATTCCTGGTGTGAACGCGCCTATTGAGTTCTTCGTAACCAAGTCTCTCTCAGAGGGGCGTGGGGAGTTGCTCCTTATTTTCATAATAAGGGACCTTTAAGTAAAGTAGAAGTACTTGTATAGATATACTTAGTTACCCCTGGATTACAGAGTTAATATAACAGGTTGTATCTCAGGACGGGTCTCACCTCTGGAGGGAACTCTGCCCAGCGCCTGCTGCTCTCTGCGGGCCCACGACATGTCCTCATCTCTGGATACAGTCTGGAGGAGAGAGCTGACGGAGCCTCGCAGCTACACACACATGGTCATCAGCAGCAAACACACAAATACAGCAATTACAAATAGCTCAACACAAGGCTGCCAGACTCGCTCTCCACTGTTCGACGTGCACTCATATTGAAGTTATGCAGAGAAACCTAGCATGGCTTCCGCTTGAGAAACGTCTGCAATCTCGTGTTATCACAAAAATCAAAAGCTAATGGGTATCAGACAGACAGACAGACCCACACATACACAACCACACACACACAACTACACACACACACACACGGACAGACAGACAGACAGACACACACACACACACATACACAACCACACACACACAACCACACACACACACACGGACAGACAGACAGACAGACAGACCCACACATACACAACCACACATTCACAACTACACACACACACGGACAGACAGACAGACAGACAGACACACACACACACACAGACAGACACACACACACACACACAGACAGACAGACAGACAGACAGACACACACACACACACACACACAGACAGACAGACACACACACACAGACAGACAGACAGACAGAATTATTATTTGACGGTTATTGCTGCTCCCGCTGCATACTCTGTGTAATATGTAGCCAATACATTCCACATTGTTGGTAAAATAATATTTTGGCCAGAGAGAGAGAGAGAGAGAGAGAGAGAGTAGAGAGAAGAGAGAGAGAGAGAGAGAGAGAGAGATAGGAGAGAGAGAGAGAAGAGAGACGAGCGTGTTGTTAGCATCTGGTTAGCTAGCTGCACTAACAGACATAAGGAGGGAGAGTCCTCTCCAGGGGAGCTAAAGGACTCTTTGAGGGTTTAGATAGTGAAGACTATGTCACCTGATATAGGAAGTGTGTTACATTTGAATGGCAGAAAGTCTTGTTGCAGTTTCCAGATATCAAGAGGGGCCCGGAGTCTCTTTGTTAATCATCACTGGTTTTTTAAATGAGCAGGGGGACTCCAAGAGAGATACTCCTCAGGTCTGGTGCGGTTGAAGTCGTGTCGGTTAATGATTCATTTCCTGCAAGGCTCATAGAAGAGGCCTGCATTGTCAATGGGTGGATTCGTTCCGGGTGGGCTGACTTCGGGTGGAGGGACGTTCAAATAGGGGCCTGAGGGTATGTGAACCCTTCAATCCAACCCAATCCACTTCATTTGTATAGCACAGTTTACAAACAGAGGCTTTGCCAAAGTGCTTCACAATGAACATAACATTATAATAAAATATAATATTACACGAATAGACATAAGAATAAAAACAAGGCACACAAAGGCCATGGACAGACAGTGAAAGCATACAAACAGGTACGACACAGCTCAGCTCAGACTGGCTGGGAAGCGAGGGGAAAGAGGTGGGTTTTTAGGCGGGACTTAAAAGCTTCAAGAGTGGGCGACAATTGAACCCTTCACTGCTCCTGGTTGCCTGATCCTGGGGAGGTCACGGGAAAAGGACGGTTACAACCTATCCAAGCTTTCAGAGGGGAAAGCAGGTGGCATGTAAGCGGGGGGCTGCATAATGAAATGAGTGTGTGTTCTCTATATATGTTTATGTAAGAGTTCGAGATAATGTTTTCCTCGTTATTATTGATATTAAAGTAATTTACATATATTGCTTGTATTGGTCAACCATAAACAACTATATCTTAGACTTATCTTAACAATGCCAAGGGTGTGTGGAACCGTGTGGGTTACACTGATGGGGGAGGGGGCGCAGAAGGAAGTCAATGGAATGAGTAGTGCCTAGGGTCTCGCCCAGAA
>CM070480.1:2153708-2168708 GCA_036324585.1 Champsocephalus esox | reverse complement strand
CCCTAGGAGGTGTTCCAGGCACGTCCAGCTGGGAGGAGACCGAGGGGTAGACCTAGGACCAGGTGGAGGGACTATATCTCTTCTGGCCTGGGAGCGCCTTGGGACCCCCCAGTCAGAGCTGCTTGATGAGGGGAAAGGAACGGTTGGGGCTCTCTGCTGGAACTGATAGCCCCCGCGACCCAACCACGGAAAAGCGGGAGAAGATGGATGGATGGATGGATGCATTGGACCCGCCCCCCACCACGCCGGCCAATAGGAGAAGACCTCAGATGACAACAGGAAGGGCAAGCCAATAATCGATCTCTTCTGCCCTTTTTTTTTATTGAACATTTTTAAAACATACAAAAGCTACCCCCGCGACCCGACCGCGGATAAGCGGGAGAAGATGGATGGATGGAGGGATGGACGTTCTATAAGTCTCAATCATGTTAAGAAATAAGAAAACAGTTATGTGTATCTCTGTAACTCCGCCCACTGGCAGCAGCTCGTTCTGCAGCCGATTACTCAGCTTCTAATTCTTATTGACCAATATTTTATTCACAAATCAAAATGGTCGGACTCAAAACCCTACTTTTAATAGTTTCGTAACTGAACTTGAACAATATGGCACTTTAATGGACACGATGAGAAGCAGGACAAATTGCCAACAAATCTTTATTTGAAAATGTTGAAGCTTTTCTTTTCTAAAGAAAGAGGAGGGGGTGAGGAAGCTGGATCTGCCCCGAGGAGATCTCTACCAGGTACAACACGTATTTAATGTCATCAAATGTTCGTCATAGTTACGGGTTATCACAAGACGCATTGTTCGCAAAAAGCTGAGTTCACATTTGTCGTTACAACGAGCAACGTAAAGCTGTCAATGTGTAGCAGCCACTCCCTCCCTGGCGTTAGCTCGGACACAGCCTGGAAGTCACGACGTGACTTTATATCCATTGACTCGTGTTGAGCGTGTTGTATAGTGTGATTATTCGTAGAGCGTAAATCCGGTGTTATGCCGTGGATTGAAGCCCTGTTTGCGGGGACGCGCACCCTGTTTGCGGGGACGCGCACCCTGTTTGCGGGGACGCGCACCCTGTTTGCGGGGACGCGCACCCTGTTTGTCTGTCTGTGTTTTGTTCTTAAAGTGGGCTTGAACTTATTTTTCCTGCAAGTATGTCTCTCTTGAAACAGTCCGGCAGTTGCTTGATTTTGTGGTGGAACATGACGGGACATAAGTCACTGTGTTAGAGAGCGCCACGGACCTGTCAGGTAGCGCACTGTGGTGTGTTATCATTCTAGCTTGAGTAGCATGTAATGAAGTGGTTCCTAACTTTCTGTGAACTCATGGAAAATAAAGTGTTGAGTGTCAAACTCAACACGCCGCCTCCGACTCCCATTCATCGGCTCTACACAATATTTAAAACTATGAACCTTGCCCAAAGTTATGCACATTAAACCGAGCTCAGGGGGAGGGGGAGTCATAGCCGGTGGATGAGCTTGAACTTTTTGATGTTAAACACGACCAACACTGAAGTTATTGCACTTGGAGCCAGAGAAAATGGAACCTTCCTTTTTGATAAAGCTTATAGTTAGGGCTGATTAGATTCAGCCCCTAGTTTTGCTGATATAGGCTTAGTTTGTCGGGGGACATCTTGCTTCTTCCTTCTCTCTGTCTGTACCTGTGTCCTCTCATGGGGACATCTTACTTCTTCCTTCTCTCTGTCTGTACCTGTGTCCTCTCATGGGGACATCTTGCTTCTTCCTTCTCTCTGTCTGTACCTGTGTCCTCTCATGGGGACATCTCACTTCTTCCTTCTCTCTGTCTGTACCTGTGTCCTCTCATGGGGACATCTTACTTCTTCCTTCTCTCTGTCTATACCTGTGTCCTCTCATGGGGACATCTCACTTCTTCCTTCTCTCTGTCTGTACCTGTGTCCTCTCATGGGGACATCTCACTTCTTCCTTCTCTCTGTCTGTACCTGTGTCCTCTCATGGGGACATCTCACTTCTTCCTTCTCTCTGTCTGTACCTGTGTCCTCTCATGGGGACATCTTACTTCTTCCTTCTCTCTGTCTATACCTGTGTCCTCTCATGTTCCGATTAACCCAGCTTCCCCAAATGTCTTTCCTTTTGGTGTCTATATACGCTGGGATCCTGAGTCATGGATGATCCTGTGGTCTTGTGTCCTGGATCGCGAGCGCTGGATCTTGAGTCGTGGCTGTGGTCCTGGATCATCGGTCCTGGATGGATATCCTCGTGGATTCATCTTCCTATTATTCACACATGCATTTCCAAACATCTGGACTACCTATGTTGCAAATGTATTATCTTTCAATTTACACACGGCATCTATTGCAGTCTGTCCGTCCTGGAGAGGATCCTCCTCTGCTGCTCTCCCTGAGGTTTCTCCATGTTCCCTTTAACTGGGGGGTTTCTTTGGAAGTGTTTCCTTGTACGATGTGAGGGTCTGAGGACAGAGGGTCTAAGGTCAGAGGGTCTAAGGACAGAGGGTGTAAGGACAGAGGGTCTGAGGACAGAGGGTCTAAGGACAGAGGGTCTGAGGACAGAGGGTCTAAGGACAGAGGGTCTGAGGACAGAGGGTCTAAGGACAGAGGGTCTGAGGACAGAGGGTCTAAGGACAGAGGGTCTGAGGACAGAGGGTCTGCTGTCAGGCGGTGTAGAACTTTAATGCGTCGGTCTGGCTCTGCATGTCTACTCTTGTGCCGACTTTTAGGGGCGCTGAGGCAGGTTGTACGGTAGTACGCTACACTAAGCGACCATCTTTACCCATTTAAGGTGTTGATTGTTAAAGATATATGATAATATTGTCTGTGGGACCGCAGTGTGTTCCCTGAAGAACGGTGTGTGTATCTGCTTTGATCCGCTCTGTGTTCATGTAAATACCGTAAATACACACAGAGCGGATGAAAACACAACATTGGGTGCGTCCCGGAAAGCGACACTCGATACTGGAAAGTGGAGGATATTAATGATTGTGCTGATCTCAGCAGCGGTGCACATACCATGAATATGGGGGACACGCCGGACAGATCTTAAAGTAAGGGTTACGATCCACCCGCTGTGACATGAACTTATAATAATCATAATAATAATAATGCATTTTATTTATGGGCGACTTTGAAAGCTCTCAAGGACAACTTGCAGAGCATAATTAAAAACAAGCAACACAGAAGATCACACAGTAATACAAGACTTCAAAACAAAGACTTCAAAACAACCATCAGTGGAGCAGAATTAAGGTATTGAGTACGCCAGTTTAAAAACGTGTGTTTTCTTATCTTCCATATTTGCCGTACACTTGTGTTTACGATGTTGAGATGTTTCTCGGTTGTGATTGGTTGTTCCTCGTCACATGGCGAGCGGTGCGCGCTGCTGCAGTGCACGTCTCCATTGAAACCAATGGAAATGGCTCCGTACAAAGTTGTACTCATTGCATTAGTATAGGCTACTGTAGCTTGTTACACTGGAGGCGCCATCTCGGCCCGGTTCATATCAACCTAAAGGTACTTCGTTAAATGGTAAATGTCGCCTTTAAGGAGCAGAACATTTTTGTTTTATTTGTGTGTGAATAATGAAATCATTTCAAATATGTTGTTCTGTGATAGCTGATTGGTGTGGAGAAGATTGACCTCAGCCTCGCTTTGAACATTGGTCCAAAGGCTCTGTAGGAAAAGGTGAGTATTCAAATGTGTGATTTACTTGACTAACTTAAACTTGATCTAACACATTGAAAACTGGTATTTGACCATTTCTGAATATGTATTCATAACATTTACATAGTGCAAACATTGCAGGGATATACACATGTTCTGATTCATTAGGCCAGTGTTTCTCAAACTTGTTCATACCAAGGACACTTAACCAATAAAAGAAAACTCGCGGACCACCTAACTCCACAAATATCCAAAAACACATCGTTTTTTACAAATCGCCTGAAAATGGTACAGACAAGTGGCAACATGTGTGACGAAGGTGTTGCGCTGGGCTATGTCATGCAATCGAAAGTGAAACTTAAGCTCGCTCCATTGCGGAGATATTCCCGCGAGAGTGCGGAAAACTTAAATGTATTTATTTATTTAAAATGTGAAATGTTACCAATATACTCACGGACCACTAGGGGGCGCTCACGGACTACCAGTGGTCCGTGGACCACACTTTGAGAAGCACTGCATTAGGCAAAGGTGAATCAGAAAGCGAGAGGCAAAAGCCAAACACTCTGCGATAAAGCCTCCTTCACAAAAGTCATCATGTTTGTTTGTTGAAATGGCTATAAGGGTGTTTCTTATATGTCGTCTTATATCACAGTAATACTTGTTTTAAGTCGCTTTTGAAAAAAAGGTAAACTAAATGAAATGTAATGTAGTCTGACCTGGGTGTTCGTACTTGATACAAACAGTTATTGTCACCATGGAGCTGAACAGGAGCAATGTGTCCGCGCTCTGGGCAACACATGTTGAATCAGCTGAAGCCACTCCACTGACCCTTCTCCACCTGATGATGAGGAGTTACAATAAGCTAGCCTTGAAGTAACAATGGACTAGTTTCTCTGCAGCGTTTTGAGGCAGGATATGCCTGGTATGGGATTTTGTGAATACACACAACTACAATCATAACATCATGAGAAAATGAAATGATTTCATGATTTTTATGACTGTGATATTTTGTTTTCTTTGATACATGCGGAGTTTAAGCGCATAACGACCCTGCCCCTCCAATCAGATGCCTCTCTCAGCTGGATGTGCTATCGGACACACCTCTGAAGGGCTTTGAGAAGAGAGGGGGACAGAGAGGCCAGCGTCTGAACTGTATTGTGTCAAACACGACTCAAGTAAGAATTGGTTTTAAGGACATGATACATCGAGTCAAGAGTGTTCACGTTGCATTGAGCCAAACAGATTCTTTATCTTCTTATTCCCCTTCGGTTGATGATGTCGAATTAGGGCGGGGATGTCTTCTCAAGGGGCTGTGTGTGTATCTCTGTGTGTGTACCTATGTGTGTGTACCTGTGTGTGTACTTCTGTGTGTGTACCTCTGTGTGTGTACCTCTGTGTGTGTATCTCTGTGTGTGTATCTCTGTGTGTGTATCTCTGTGTGTGTATATCCGTGTGTGTATCTCTGTGTGTGTACCTCTGTGTGTGTATCTCTGTGTGTGTACCTATGTGTGTACCTCTGTGTGTGTACCTCTGTGTGTGTACCTATGTGTGTACCTATGTGTGTGTACCTCTGTGTGTGTACCTCTGTGTGTGTATCTCTGTGTGTGTACCTATGTGTGTACCTCTGTGTGTGTACCTATGTGTGTACGTCTGTGTGTACCTATGTGTGTGTACTTCTGTGTGTGTACCTCTGTGTGTGTACCTCTGTGTGTGTATCTCTGTGTGTGTACCTATCTGTGTACCTCCGTGTGTGTACCTATGTGTGTGTACCTCTGTGTGTGTACCCGTGCGTGTACCTCTGTGTGTGTATCTCTGTGTGTGTACCTGTGTGTGTACCTCTGTGTGTGTATCTCTGTGTGTGTACCTATGTGTGTACCTCCGTGTGTGTACCTATGTGTGTGTACCTCTGTGTGTGTATCTCTGTTTGTGTACCTCTGTGTGTGTACCTCTGTGTGTGTACCTGTGTGTGTACCTATATGTGTGTACCTGTGTGTGTACCTCTGTGTGTGTACCTATATGTGTGTACCTGTGTGTGTACCTCTGTGTGTGTACCTATGTGTGTGTATCTCTGTGTGTGTACCTGTGTGTGTATCTCTGTGTGTACCTATGTGTGTGTACCTCTGTGTGTGTACCTCTGTGTGTGTATCTCTGTGTGTGTACCTGTGTGTGTACCTCTGTGTGTGTACCTCTGTGTGTGTACCTGTGTGTACCTATGTGTGTGTACCTCTGTGTGTGTACCTATGTGTGTGTAACCCTGTGTGTGTACCTCCGTGTGTGTACCTATGTGTGTGTACCTCTGTGTGTGCACCTCCATGAGGACCCAGCAGATCTGCTGAGAGGTTTGTGGTCAGTAGAAGTAATATTTGACCTTTTGATTTTTTTGTTGGGCTTTAAAATATGTATTTATTGAAACACCACATAGCATATAGCCACAAGTATGTGAACATCCCTGTTTTTTGTTTAATCAGACAGGAGTATATCATATAACAAGATGAGACCAGAGGACAGATGAGACCAGAGGACAGATGAGACCAGAGGACAGATGAGACCAGAGGACATATGGGAACAGATGAGACCAGAGGACAGATAAGACCAGAGGACTGGTGATACCAGAGGACAGATGATACCAGAGGACAGATGAGACCAGAGGACATATGAGACCAGAGGACTGATGAGACCAGAGGACAGAGGACAGATGAGACCAGAGGACTGATGATACCAGAGGACAGATGATACCAGAGGACAGATGATACCAGAGGACAGATGATACCAGAGGACAGATGAGACCAGAGGACATATGAGACCAGAGGACAGATTGTCCTGGAAGACCAACAGGTACTAACTGATGTGGACAGCATTACATTAGCTGCTGCCATGCTGTTTGGACTCATGTATGCAATGAACCTGAACTACCCCCCTAAACTGAAGTGCCCGTTGGAAATGCTCCAGCAAATGTAAATGGAGCTAGACGGCAACATGCTCTCCAAGAAAGCCCAAGCGTTTACAAACAAACTATTTGAGTGAGCTGTTGCCATGGACCATTGTGCACTTGTACAGCATTCATACTGGACTTTCATCGATACAACGTCGTGCACTTCCTTTGCTCATGCTTTTTGCTTGATTTGCATGTTTGAGAAATGTGTGCTTTGCCACGTGTTTCAGAATGTACCACTTGCATCAAAGTGCGATGTCAGATTTGCAGAATTGTCTTGATCTAATTGCGCTACTTCAAAATGTCAGTTCTTGTTTTTATTTGTAATACTTTCTTTAGTGCATGTGTGGTGAGAAACCAGGCCATTATTATACTTCCATGTGTCTTTCCAAAGCAATGCCATTGCTCTCCTGCATCAAAGTGCCCTTTCATATTATCAGGTTACTATTCCAATCATGGATTTGCAAGAACATTTCCTTTTTTCGGCTTTGACATTTTCTGTTAATTGTTTATGAATGAGTTACAGCACGAAGCCTTCCTTTGCCATCTGGCCCGATACACCTGTATGCTGGTCGGGAGAATAGTTTCCTTTAAGCTTCCTTGCTGTGTTCTAACTCAATCATGTTTATGTACATGCATCACAAACATGTTCTCTTTGTTCTGTTTCTTTATCTTCAGTGTATTTGTTAATTCTCCCGGGGCTGCATGATGGAGAACCAAAAGCTCCCCTGGATGTGTGGTGGATGTTAATATTGTTTTATTTTTTGAGAAAAATACATGAATGTTGTTCAAAGAAATGTGTTTGTCTTTATTGACTATTTGTTTTTAAAATGTTATGATAAATGCGGTAGATAGAGATTCGGATGGATCCTGTTGAAGAATGTACGACATGCCTCTATTCACATGAAATACATAATCGTACGTACCCCTTGAGCACTAGGTAGATTACAGAAAACTAGAGCATGTAGTTTAAACAAAACATTCATGTGGCTTTAACAGGTACACATGACATATACTGAGTATGTTGAAAGCCTAAAATGAACATTAAAATGTCATGTTTCTTTGACATAACATCGTTGTGTGTCTTTAACATCATGGAATAGTTTGGAGAACACATGTGTTTAATATGTGCAACCGATGTCCGTGTTAAAATCATGTGAATCCAACAGCCTTTTTTTTTCAGTGCAGGAAGCAATATGCAATATTTTGATATTCGTTTAAGTTAGTGTGTGTGTGTGTGTGTGTGTGTGTGTGTGTGTGTGTGTGTGTGTGTGTGTGTGTGTACCTTGTTGATGAGGAACAGCAGGGACTGTGTGAGTCCGCAGTGTTTCTCAGCCAGGAAGCGATACCTCCTCTCCTCCTCCTTCAGGATCTCCTGCTGACTCTGACGCAGGTACAGCATGTACTCACTGTTCTCCTGCACACACACACACACACACACACACACACACACACACACACACACACACACACAAATAATGCATCTCTAAAGTTTAAAGTTTAAGGTACAAAAAAGTAAGATTATCCAAAATTGTGTCCACTGTGTGTGCGTGTGTGTGTGTGTGTGTGTGTGTGTGTGTGTGTGTGTGTGTGTGTGTGTGTGTGTGTGTGTGTGTGTGTGTGTGTGTGCGTGTGTGTGTGTGTGTGTACCAGGGAGTCTCTGTACACTCCTCTCCTCAGTTGTTTCTCCAGACTCTCGGCCTGGTTCCTCACCTCCAGCTCGTAAACCCTGCGGCTGCCCTGCAGGACGAGGAAAAGCTTATAGAATAATATATATGATGTGTTTTATAATGATTGATCATGAAAGTGTTCTCAGAGCTGGTGAAGGTGCAGCTAGTCTGAAGTACTTTGTAGACTGCAGGGTAGCTGGTGAAGGTGCAGCTAGTCTGAAGTACTTTGTAGACCGCAGGGTAGCTGGTGAAGGTGCAGCTAGTCTGAAGTACTTTGTAGACTGCAGGGTAGCTGGTGGAGGTGCAGCTAGTCTGAAGTACTTTGTAGACTGCAGGGTAGCTGGTGAAGGTGCAGCTAGTCTGAAGTACTTTGTAGACTGCAGGGTAGCTGGTGAATGTGCAGCTAGTCTGAAGTACTTTGTAGACTGCAGGGTAGCTGGTGAATTCACTCCAGGTGGAACTAAAGTCTGATTTAACACTTGGTTATATTTCACATCATTCATCCAGATCTGTGAAGTAACTAAAGGTTTGAATGTAGTGGAGTAAAAGTACACCATGTACCTCTGAACTGTAGTGGAGTAGTTACAGTAGCATCAAATGGAAATACTCTAAAGTACAAGTACCTCAAAATTGTACTTAAGTACTTGAGTAAATGTACTTAGTTACTTTACACCTCTGTAATCAGCTGTACAGTATCCATGTGTTTGCTTGTGTATACCTACAGATTCAACAAATGGTCTAAATGTTGGAAGAGGTCCAAACCTTTTAAAAAGCTTCATGACTCAAACCAATAGCAGCCTTTCCCTCATCAGGAAGCTTTAACAGATACTGTCCTCTCTGCAGAGCTCAAACTAAATTGAATGGAGTATAAGTACAATATTTACCTCTGAACTGTAGTGGAGTAGAAGTACAAAGTAGGAGAACATGGAAATACTATAAGTGTACTTAGTTGCCTACACTCAGAGCGGTATACATTGTGTTTTTCATCTCACATTGATGTACTCTTCGTCCAGCTTGACGTTCTTCTCCATGGCCTGCAGCACCTCCACCTGAAACCATCGGAACTGAAGCAGAGGAACAGAGACGCTGAGATCAAGTCCTTATTATAAAACATTGTTTACCTGGACTGAGTCTAAGACCCTGGGAATTTGAAACAAGCAGGATCTCATCTTCCTAAAGCTTTCAATAAAGATCATCAGTTTGTAAAGACTCAGAAGTGATTATATTCTACACAATGGATTTAATAACCTCATCACCGACATGTGCTTCACTTGTGTACGTGGGATGATCCACACATTACACAATGGAGGTGTTCTGGAGGATCATTTTGGAGTATTACGGTCATCCAAAAGTAACGGGAAGTAACGAGTAACTAGTCATTGTAATGGATTACATGTTTAACCAAATCTCTATGCTCCTGTAATGTAAACATATATTCCTGCTACTAACTAACTAAGTATTTTTTACTTTTTTAAAACATTTTAAATATCACACATTTTAATATTGTTTATATTTGATATCATATTTTTCATTTTATTTGTACTTAGTTGTTCATTCTCTGTTCCACTTTTTAAGTAGTTTTTATTGTATGTCTGAACACACTGATGCTTCTTCTGTAACAAAATAATGTATCTATTTATCCATCCATCTATCTATCTATCTATCTATCTATCTATCTATCTATCCATCCATCCATCCATCCATCCATCCATCCATCCATCCATCCATCCATCTATCTATCTATCTATCTATCTATCTATCTATCTATCCATCCATCCATCCATCCATCCATCTATCTATCTATCTATCTATCTATCTATCTATCCATCCATCCATCCATCCATCCATCCATCCATCCATCCATCCATCCATCCATCCATCCATCCATCTATCTATCTATCCATCCATCCATCCATCCATCCATCCATCCATCCATCCATCCATCCATCCATCCATCCATCCATCTATCTATCTATCTATCCATCCATCCATCCATCCATCCATCCATCCATCTATCCATCTATCTATCTATCTATCTATCTATCTATCTATCCATCCATCCATCCATCCATCCATCCATCTATCTATCCATCTATCTATCTATCTATCTATCTATCCATCTATCTATCTATCTATCTATCTATCCATCCATCCATCCATCCATCCATCCATCCATCCATCCATCCATCCATCCATCCATCCATCCATCTATCTATCTATCTATCTATCCATCCATCCATCCATCCATCCATCCATCCATCCATCCATCCATCTATCTATCCATCTATCTATCTATCTATCTATCTATCTATCTATCCATCCATCCATCCATCCATCCATCCATCTATCTATCCATCTATCTATCTATCTATCTATCTATCTATCTATCCATCTATCTATCTATCTATCTATCTATCTATCCATCCATCCATCCATCCATCCATCCATCCATCCATCCATCCATCCATCCATCCATCCATCCATCTATCTATCTATCTATCTATCTATCTATCTATCTATCTATCCATCCATCCATCCATCCATCCATCCATCCATCCATCCATCCATCCATCTATCTATCCATCTATCTATCTATCTATCTATCTATCTATCCATCCATCTATCTAATGTTTCTCAGCTGACCACTCCCTCCATCTCTGCAGTGAGCCTCCTCTGAGTCTCCGACACCTGGATCAGCACATCTCCTGTTGGAAAGGAACACACTTCACTCAGAACAAATACATTCCTAGAAAAAAGGGACATTTCAAAGAAAAATTCATAAAAAAGAAAAACTGAATTTACTGACTTTTTCTCTAGGAATTTTCCTTTTCTGAATTTTTTATATTTTAAAATAATAGGAATTATAATTGCTTCCCCCCCCCCACTGTAAATCACTTAAAAAGTCCGAATTCTAAGAACAAATCATCTTTGTGTGTGTTTGATGAGATTAAAGTCAGGATTCAGACAAAGAATTTCGAAAGAAAAAAGTCATTTTATCCTTTTTTTCTTGATATTTTCATTTAATCTATAAACAAAATTCACATGTGGCCCTAACCCTCTTCCCTAGTGAAAACATAGTTATTGTTTAATGGATAACATGAGTCATAGCAAAATTAGCCTTGGTAAAAGAAGAGCTAATGAATGTGATGATATAATACAGGGCTTCTCAAACTCCGGACCAAGGTCTGTAAAACTGCAAATGAATCCGGACCGAACCGTGTCCCATCATAAAAAATTAAAACCTGGTATCAGGGCAAGACATGTGGCGATTTACCACGCTGGGAGACGTGAAGATGTCACAATTTCGTCCCTTCAAAGGTGACAGTTACACGGTATTGCTAACATGGCCCAACCAGTGGAGAAATACCTGGAAATGCCAAGGAAATGCTCCCCGACGGTCGGTTGTTATTGTGAATATTAATATAATAATGATTTATTTTGTAATGGTCACACTCGATTTCGCCGATGTACTTGTTGCCCCAGCTGGTCAACACCTCTTTTAGCAGAAACAAAGGCTACATTAATGTATTAAATCGATGTTAATCCATGCGTGTGGATGTGGAATTAACGGACGTGACGTTGTGCGATTGCGTTGCCAGGCAACAGCTTCGGTTCATGTTGATTTACAAACTATTTAACTAGAACCGTAATTATATTTAAAAACATTTTAGAAGGCCTCACAAAATACTTTAATGTAAATTAAAATTGAAATGTGAAGGAATGTGTGTATAACAAAATACATCCGTCATAAACAATACCGGAGACAGACGTAGGCAAGATCCTCAGCTCGGTGATTGGATGGTTTAGCTGCAATGCACGCTCGGAAATGGTGTTTATGCGATGTGAAATCCGAAAACATTTAAAAAATATATAATAATACTTTATTCCGAGTGTGCTTGCTTTTCTCTTTGAAGGTCATCACATAACGGCGTTGTAATACACGGTTCGGCTGCATTACATATTACAGATCTGCCGTAGTTCTTTATTTATAGAGCCCTGATGAGAAGACTTCTAGACAAACAGGAGAACTGCCGCCAAAACTGAAAACGTGACGTGGATCATAAATATATCAGCCATTAAACAACATCTTACATTTCTTTTCACACAATGCGTCTCCTTGCAGTATCAACACTAATTCGGCTGACTTTTATTTTTCCAATTGGTAGATAGGCTGTATTTACACCATAAAGGTGCACCGCTGATAGAAAGGGACACCTAGTGGTTAAAGCACGTTTTTTTATTTTATTATTTTTCACAAAAATGAAACCATCAATAGCAAAAACAGAATTAAATGTCATTAGTAAACCACTCAAATAAAAAGATCTTAAGTGGTTTCGTTTTACATATATGTTAAGGATAATAATAGCAATGTAACACTGTCTATGACACTTATAACACTGATTGAAAAACATGCAGAAAAAATGTATTCACTGCCCTTAATAAAGTATTTAAATATATATTTCAGGTGTGCTGTTTTGTTTAGTAATGGATATTAAATATGGAATAAAGGTTTTGACAAGACCTGGTGTAACAATAATCAAAAAGGACATTAAAAGAGCCCCAGATGTTAATTATCTGTTTTTGCAAAAATAAAGTATACAAAGTTGATTCTAGACTCTTTAAACACTGAGGTGATTGTATTCTTGTAATAGTAACAATAACAAGCTCCATGTTCTATCTCCAGTCCGACTCATATTCATATGCAATGTGTTTGGTTCTATGCAAACTCAGTAATCTCCATTGTGATACAGTTATAAGGCCTTCACATGAGTGGAGATTAAAGGGGATCAGGAGCTCACGTCTCATCATCATCATCATCATCATCATCATCATCATCATCATCATCATCATCATCATCATCATCATCATCATCATCATCATCATCATCATCATCATCATCATCATCATCATCATCATCATGTTCGCTCTCCTGCTGCTTTATTTGTACAGATGTGAAGTGTGAACGGTTGACACAGCCAGCCACTGTGACTGTGCAGCCAGGTCAACGTCTGACCATCACCTGTCAGGTCTCTTATTCTGTTAGTTAATAATAATAATAAAATGCAATAACGTGCTTTAACCACTAGGTGTCCCTTTCTATCAGCTGTGCACCGTTATGGTGTAAATACAGCCTGTCTACCAATTGGATCAAATATAAAAGTCTGCCGAATTAGTGTTGATACTGCAAGGAGACGTATTGTGTGAAAAGAAATGTAAGATGTTGTTTAATTGCTGATATATTTATGATCCACGTCACGTTTTCAGTTTTGGCGGCAGTTCTCCTGTTTGTCTAGAAGTCTTCTCATCAGGGCTCTATACATAGAGAACTACGGCAGATATGTAATATGTAATGCAGCCGGACCGTGTATTACAATGCCGTTATGTGATGACCTTCAAAGAGAAAAGCAAGCACACTCGGAATAAAGTATTATTTTTAAAAAATGTTTTCAGATTTCACATCGCATAAACACCATTTCCCAACGTGCATTGCGGCTAAACCATCCAATCACCGAGCTGAGGATCTTGCCTACGTCTGTTTCCTGTATTGTTTATGACGGATGTATTTTGTTATACACACATTCCTTCACATTTCAATTTTAAATTAAAGTATTTTGTGAGGCCTTCTAAAATATTTTAAAATATAACTACGGTTGTAATAGTTTGCAAATTAACATGAACCGAAGCTGTTGCCTGGCAACGCAATCGCACAACGTCACGTCCGTTAATTCCACATCCACACACATGGATTAACATCGATTTAATACATTAATGTAGCCTTTGTTTCTGCTCAAAGAGGTGTTGAGGTGCTGGGGCAACAAGTCAATCGGCGTAATCGAGTGTGACTATTAAAAAATAAATCACTATTATATTAATATTCACAATAACAACCGACCGTCGGGGAGCATTTGCTTGGCATTTCCAGGTATTTCTCCACTGGTTGGGTCATGTTAACAATACCGTGTAAGTGTCACCTTTGAAGGGACGAAATCGTGACATCTTCACGTCTCCCAGCGTGGTACATTGTCACATGTCCACGTCTTGCAGTGATACCGGGTTGAAGATAAGATAACAGAAGGTAAGTTTAGATTAGATAAGATAAAATAAGTTTATATAAAATAAGATAAAATAAGATTAGATAAGATTAGATCAGATAAGATAAAATAAGATTAGAAATACTTTATCGATCAGAATTTGGGAAATATTTGCAGCAGCATAAAAAGACAAGGCATTGTACAATACACATTAAAAGACTAGAAATAAACGCTCCAAAATGTAAAAATCTTAATAGAAATAAAATAGCATTCAAAAAGTTGAAAATATACATGTTGAATTACAAAATACAGTCACAACATATTTAGTTAGGAATATCAGTAATGTAATATATGACTAACACAATGCTGCCATGTTGTGAAGCTGCTCTGGTCCAGATAATGATCTGCAGCTGAAAGAGCCTCGTCTATAATTCAGAGCCGTCACTCTTTCAGCTCTGTTATCCAACTGGGTGCTAGCACTGACGCTGGAGCCCATTCATTGTCAATGGGGAACACATTAGCACAATGCTAACAATGCTATCACACATATCGACAGGGTCAGAGTGAAAGTGAAGTGAGTGGAACATACACACTCATGCATGCATGACACACACACATAGACAAATACACACACACACACACACACACACATACACTGGAAAGAGGTTATTTTGAGGTTAAAGATGCATGATATTAATTAATTAATATCAGCT
>CM070480.1:2076208-2148708 GCA_036324585.1 Champsocephalus esox | reverse complement strand
AACATGTGTCCCCTCTTCTTCATGTCTCCTCTACATCAACATGTGTCCCCTCTTCTCCACGTCTCTTCTACATCAACATGTGTCCCCTCTTCTTCATGTCTCTTCTACATCAACATGTGTCCCCTCTTCTTCATGTCTCTTCTACATCAACATGTGTCCCCCTCTTCTTCATGTCTCTTCTCCATCAACATGTGCCTGGAACACCTCCCTAGGGTGGCGCCCAGGTGGCAACCCTTGCTTCTGCCCCAGTTCCTGCTCCTATCCAAGAGCCGTTCTCTGGAACTCGTATGAAGGAGTCGCAGGTCCAGGTTAGCAGCCTTAGCCACAGAAGCCATGCTTTGGGCTCCAGCACAGGCCCCAGCAGCCATGGTTCCGGCCCCAGTTCTGGCCCCAGCAGCCATGGTTCCGGCTCCAGTACAGGCCCCAGCAGCCATGGTTCCAGTCCCAGTTCTGGCCCCAGTAGCCATGGTTCCAGCCCCAGTTCTGGCCCCACCAGCCATGGTTGCAGCCCCAGTTCTGGCCCCAGCAGCCATGGTTCCAGCCCCAGTTCTGGCCCCAGCAGCCATGGTTTCGACTCCAGCCCCTCGTCTCTGGCCGACGCCAACTCCCCGTGTCCTGTCGGCGTACCGGCCGACGCCAGCTCCCCGTGCCCTGTCGACATTCCGGCCGACTCCAGCCCCCCGTGTTCTGTTGGCGAACCAATCGTCTCCAGTCTCCTCTCATGTTCCTTCTCAAGTTCCCTCTCAAGCCACATCTCCAGCTCCCTCTCGAGTCCCCTCTTAAGTTCCGTCTCGAGTCTCCTTTCAAGTCACCTCTCGAGTCTCCTTTCAAGTCACCTCTCGAGTCTCCTCTCAAGTCACCTCTCGAGTTCCCTCTCAAGTCTCCTCTCGATGTCCCTCTCAAGCCTCCTTTCAAGTCACCTCTCGAGTTCCCTCTCGAGTCCACTCTCAAGTGTTTACGCCAATCAGAATGCACCAAACTTAATGTGGAGTCGGTGTGTAGTTATGCTAAAACAATGTCGGACACCGTAATCTTCTCTGGTCCCCTCCCCAATCTGATCAATGACGACATGTATAGCCGCATGTCATCATTTCAGCACTGGTTGTCTCGGTGGTGCCCAGCAAACAATGTGGGCTTCGTAAATAATTGGACAGCCTTCTGGGGAAAACCTGGTCTGATTAAGAGAGACGGCATTCATCCTACTTTGGAAGGTGCAGATCTCAATTCGGCAAACATTTCAGGGCTTTGTGGACGTAATCCATGACAAACTGGAGTTGAGACCAGGAGGCAGAGTCTCAGTCTTACACGCTTCTCTGCGCTCTCTCCTAGGCATAGGAATCCCGAACCCAATAAAATACCCAATGTTAACGGTGTGTGTTTCTGCCCAAGGACAATTTAGTTGGGTAAAACCTAATAGAGGTGTCATCAGAGATGGGGTCGTTACTAAAAAAAAGTAATATATTACACTACTTTGTTACTCTCTACATAAAGTAACTTGTTACTTTACTCGTTACTTTACTCGTTACTTTACTCGCAGCCCGCCCCTCCCTGCAGGCAGATCACGCAGACTGATAAAGTTTCAAATGTTCTCTTTAGTTCAGTTGTCGCATAAGACTGATCCAGATCCTGAATGTTTTCCTATCTGACCGTGGCTGTCCTCTGTCTCCTGCTATCTGACCGTGGCTGTCCTCTGTCTCCTGCTATCTGACCGTGGCTGTCCTCTGTCTCCTGCTATCTGACCGTGGCTGTCCTCTGTCTCCTGCTATCTGACCGTGGCTGTCCTCTGTCTCCTGCTATCTGTATATTTTGTGCAGTCTATCTCTGTTCACGCTGTTGCGTCGGCGGGTTCTCCTGCGTGTTGGCCATGTGTTGCACTGGAACCAGACACCACAAAGACTTCAGCCGAGCACGTACGAACTGCGCATGTGTGAGTGGAAATAACTCTCCTTACCAGCAGGCGGCAGTAGTGTGTATTCGTCATTCAAACCAGGCAACAACCGGAAGACAGAGAAGAAGAACAGACTACGTAATATAAACACACAACAAATAGCTGTGCGTTAGCTTCACATTAGCACGTGTTCTTTGCAGGTGTGTGTTGAGGTTTGATTATGACTGATTTGAGTAAGTAACGAAGTAACTCGTGTCGGGGCAATGTTAGTAACTGTAGTGTGATTACTGAATTATAAAAGTAGCACGTTACACTACTCCGTTACCGACAAAAGTAATATTATTACAATAACGTTGTAACGCGTTACACCCAACTCTGGGTGTCATACATAATAACCTAATAAAAGTAAATGTAACAACTACTACAGTGCAACAAAACAGGAAGATTAAATGTGGTCTCTTAAACATAAGATCTCTAGCATCTAAAGCAATATTGGTAAATGATTTAATATCAGATTATAATATTGATATATGCTGTCTCACTGAAACTTGGTTGAGACATGAAGAATATGTCAGCATAAATGAGGCCACTCCACCCAGCCATGTCAACACTCATATTGCTCGAGGCACGGGCCGAGGAGGTGGAGTTGCAGCAATCTTTGACTCAAGTTTACTTATCAATACTCAAACCAAAATGTAATTATACCTCTTTTGAAAGCCTCGTTTTTAGTCTTACGCATCCAACCTGGAAAACTGTGCAGCCAATCTTATTTGTTACAGTGTATCGTGCACCAGGTCCTTGTTCAGAATTCTTATCAGAATTCTCTGAGTTTTTATCAACTTTGGTTCTTAAAACAGACAAAGTAATTATCGTAGGTGACTTTAATATTCATGTTGACGATGATAAAAATAGCCTTACTGTTGCATTTAACTCTATATTAGATTCTGTTGGTTTCTGTCAGAGTGTAAATAAACCAACCCACTGCTATAATCACACTCTCGACCTTGTTCTGACTTATGGTATTTAAATTGAACAACTATTAGTGGAACCGCATAATCCTGCTTTATCCGACCATTTCTTAGTAACTTCTGAAGTACTGTTACGAGACTACAAAGCATTAGTCAGAAGCTCCTGCAGCAGAAACCTGTTAGTGCTATTGTTTGAAAAAATATCACTCGACACCAGGTTGAGAATCAATTGTCAGGTAACTAATTTATTCTTGCAAGAAGGAGCAGAGTAAAAGGATATGGGTTAACTCACACACATGGGGTATGTTGCTCAACGGAGCAGCAAAAAACATCAGGCTTATATCGTCCAAAACACGGAGATAACAACAAAGTCGTAAATCGAGGTGGCGCTAATATCATCCGCGGGTGTCGGAAAAGTGTCAGGATCATCTGCGACGTCTTCTGGAAAGAGTCACGCCTCATAGACAAGAGATATTTAGGAGACAGCAAGTCTGTCTTCTCATAAATATCAACAACATGAAATGCCCTGCCTCCTCCTATCACAAGAAGGGGCAGCTGCAAGGTCATACACAGTTCAGAGTCACCCACAGTATCAGTGCATTAAAACAACTCAAAGAGTGGAGAAAACAGTATTTCTCCAACATATCCCTCCTGTTTATACTACGGAATAACATAGAACTTGGAAAAATACAAATGATTATAAGAGATAAAAATGCATATACAACATCCAAACGACTGAAGTAGGTAGATTGTATAGGCACATGTTTTAATAATGATAATAATCAAAACATTGAGGTAGATCACACCAGTAGTTCATCTTATAATTGCATGGAAATTGATTGATTCTAAATATTTGTTACACTTTGATTATAAAAGATTTCTCACACTATGATTATAAGCATAAATGTAAATAAAATCACTCACATCAAACACTGTCTTTATTTAATTAGGAATGGCCTCCATCATCATCATCACTGTAAGGGAAACTTCTGTAGCAATGGAGAGTCAGGACTCAGAGAGACACGGGACGAGCAGGAGTTCTGATGTCAAACACTGAGATTGAATACAAGTATCGGCCGGAGAAATTCACGTCACAAGTCACACAGTCAAAGGTTCTGATTGCACGGGTGGGTTGCCATGTCAAAATCTGAATCCGCCTCTCATCCTAATAGACCTTTTAACCAGCTTACCCCCACATTGGGGAAGGCATCTGTGTCCACCGGGAAGCACTGAATTATCTTTATCTGACTCTAGGGCTATTGTGACCGAGAGTTGACTGGTCATTAAACTGGTAAGGTCAGCCACAGCTGACCGTTCCCATTCCTTAAGACAGATACCAGACTTCGGCTCGGTCGTAAAACGTCAACAGGCCGATAGGTCAAATATCTTAGGAGTAAGGAGAATTATTCTTTGACACTTAGGAGTAAAGACAAAATTAATCCCTCACAATCACTATGTATCTTCTCTCGATGTTCTACATGTGAGTCATTGTGTTAGTACAGCCCAGTTTTTCCTTTCCGTCTGAACCAGGAACTTCCTGATCAAACAAGGAGGTGAGGAATAAGTCATCATCATGGAAATGGCCATCCGGCCCTATTTCCTGGTAGTACTCGCGAGCTGAGCTTTGGTGATTCATTAGCATTAGGTTCTGTTTTGTCAGGGAAGTCTCAATCAGTCTCATCATTAGGCCTCTCAGACAGGGTATGCAGCAGTATCCACATACTGTGAGTATTGCCACAGCAATCATCAAAGAGGTGAACAAAGACAAAGCTAAATTCTTCCATTTCCCAAACCAGGATCCCAATATTTTGCTGAAAGGATGCTCAAATGCTGAATTCTCAGTCAGCTCCACTGCAAGGGAGGTTAAACCCTTTAAGGCTCTGGTTACAGTTCCATCTGGAGCAGTATTATTTGGGATAAAAGTGCAACATGAAGATCCAAACATTTTACACACCCCTCCCTTCTCCGCCAGCAACATGTCAAGTGCCATTCTATTCAGCTAAGCCATCAAACTTGTCTTATCCAGCTGTCCGTAAAGTCCCTCAACTGCATCTTGTGTGTAATTTATGAACCTCATCTGATTATAGAAGAGATCATTTATCCAGTCCACATTCTTGTTAATTGTAGCCCACCAAAATAGAAATGATTCAAACCCTGCTGCTACTTGATTTCATGCCTTAAATTCGTCAGGAACCCCCCTGGGCACCCCCAGAATGTCTATGTATACTGATGGGTTAAAACTCCAAGGTATAATTAGCAGCATAAGGGGTGAAATAAGGTGGTACATACTGGGTATCTATATTGGGTATCTATCTCGGGTGGGCCGATCACAAACAAGCTTAAAGCTTGACTCACGTTCAGAGTTCTCTTCATCATAGTTGAATGTTCAAAACTCTAAATCTATCTAACTATATCTAAATTCTCAATGTTTGTCTGTCACTTTACTTCAATCGCAGTCTCCCGCAGCCTCTCTTCGTCTCCCGCCGCCTATCTTTGTATATCTTGATTACCTCACCCCCTCCCTGGTAAATACATCCTGTTGAACAGGATCTACAGTTTCCAGTATTTTCCGTTTCGTAAAATTATAAAATACGGCGAATATATTAAAATATGTGCTTCCATTATTCATACTTCTGAAATATATCTGTATTAACTTTATATCATCGTATGTCCGTGTTTACTGGGTCTTTTTGCATGAAACAAAGACTGGCATATAGTTCCAAGCCAGTACTTTCGAAAGAAATACACATATACATCCTGTTGAGCAGGATCTACAGATTCCAGTATTTTCCGTTTCGTAAAATGATCAAATACGGCGAAGATATTCAAATATGTGCTTCCATTTTTCATACTTTTGAAACGTATTAACTTTATATCATCGTATCACCGTGTTTACTGGGTCTGTTTGCATGAAACAAAGACTGGGATATAGTTTCAAGCCAGTACTTTCGACAGAAACACAGGGCAATGTTGTCCGGACTGTTGTTTGTATGCGGCAACGGCTTGAACATGTCATGTGATCTGATCACGCCGGCGTGACGGTCGACTCCAAAGGGTTAATATTAAATACATATAAGTATTTTTACAACTTGTATTTAGAAATACTCTGTTGTAATTATTGATGCATAAATGTGTTCATCCATTCAATGTTGCATCTGCTATAATTGGGTTAATGTATGATATTACTTAATAATACAATACATTATAATATATGATATGATAATTACATTTTAGTTTTATTCATTTCTTATTTCATAGTTTCTCATTATTATTATATTTTATCGCTCATCTTAGTTTGGATTTTATTAATCTGTGTGAATCTGTGCTGTCCTGTTTTTCACTCTCACCCTGTTGCTGTTTGAACTTCTGAATTTCCCCACGGGATTAATAAAGGTCCATCTTATCTTATCTTAATATATAAGTTAATTTACTTCAATCTACTGTACTGTGTAAAAACACCCCAACAATATTACAAGAAATATACTGCATAAAGCAAACTATATACTTTATTTGATCTAAAATATTGATGCTTTTTCATTATAGTAGCTTGTGAAAACCATAGAGTAACAAATAAGTGATTAAATGCTACAGTATTCAGCAAACACAACTGCAGAGCTGCAAACATTGAAACAGACTAAGTTCTACAACACCCAGTTGTCTTTTTGTATTTGTGAATGAAGCGCCATCTCATGGTTAAATCCTGTCATTGAACAAATGGGGAAATTGGGCAACGACCTCTAGCAATTTGGCAACACCCGCTGGGGGTGTTGTGTTGTGTTGTGCACTGGCATCTGGGACACACCCATTTGAGTCTGATCTGCAGTGCTACATCTGTACATTACTGTCTTCATAACCTGTTTCAACAGTTATCAATTGTTTGATTGAGGTAACATTCAAATAGCTTATTGCTGAGGTTGGTTGTACAGTTGTAGGCTCGTCTTCCACTTGTGCAGATCGTTCAGCTTGTGCAGGTACAGTTTTTATGAAAAAGGAACCCACTGGATCTATTCCCTCAGAACATGCCCCCAGTGAAAACACCCTTGAGTCACATTCTTTCACATCTTTTATCACTAGTCGTAGTGGATTACAGTTGTACCGTTGGCAATGCAGAGGTGGCACTAATCTCCTCAGTGTCAGTCTGGACTTCCAATTTTTGAAAAAATCATGTCCATGGTATCCCCAATCTAACTCTGCTGTGGTCCAAAGTGCCTGTTCCCACGACTCACACAATCTCCCAGACATGGTGTTCTCATAAACCATGCAGAGATACTTGTCAGTGAACTTTATCTTTTCAGCGTGGGCCACATCTATACAGGGGGCAATTATGCAAAAATCAAATATCGCAGCACAGGTTAAACCCAGGGTGCAGGTTAAATTGTGCAACCCTTCGACCCACCTTTGTGGGTCCCTTGTCCCTGTCTGTGGACATCTGACCCCCCTGTGCCCCCCCTAACAATGAAAAAATGTTTTTCTTTTTTTTTAAATGTATATTTTCTGGTACTCGGTTTGCCGAAAACCTCAGGATTTTGTTGCTGTAATGTGAGATTGTGCAGACACCCTTATGTAAAGTAGGGATGTAACTGTTCATTGCCTTTTTATTTTATATAAATATGGTGTGAGTGCAAACATTGCACTATAACTTAAGCTGAAGCTAACAGTAATAAGTATAAGATCTATCTGAAATAAATAAGTGTACTGAAACAAATACCAATAACTGTATTGCATTGTTTTCGTATGCGCAATTACTTCATACTGTCTAGTTCTCTTTTTCGTCCAGCATTTATTGTGCCCCCCTCAGAAAATAACTGGCCCCCCAGTGGCCCCCCCATTCAAATTGGTCTAGAACCGCCACTGGGTCTCGGTGTGTCAGGTGTCTGGCCTGTATTTCCCACCAGATGAATGGTGCAGTCGTGATGATGGAAATAATTGCCATGATGGTCATAGTTCCTCTCATGCCACATAACCCTGGCAATCTGAATGGATGCCAGGGTCTAATTCTCTCTCTTTGATACATCGTCAGTTTCTATCACTCAGACCCGTTACTGTTTCCCTGCTAATTTCCACTCTTTAAATTCTACTGGGTTCTGTTGGTTTCTTCACTGGTTTGAGATGAGCACCCTTATTGGAATCACCCCCCTTTGTAGCCAGACTTCACCACAGTAGAGGCGAGCTTCTGTTTTTAGGTTTCGACAGCTCCGCAGTCAGGTGACGACAACTGATGTACTTTTTTACAATGAGTCAGGGGTTTCCAGGACGGTTTCTCCGCCACTCGAACTGCAGTCGGTGTAGACAGGAGAACTTGGCAGGGACCCTCCCACTTGGGCGAGTGCCAGCTCTTCCTCTTTATCGCTCTGGTGAACACCCACTCTCCTGGTTTCACTGTCTGTGTGGAGTCAGGTACTTCCTGTGCAGAGGGGACAATAACATTTGTGATCTCTTTTCTTCTCAACATTTTTGGCATATATTCTGCTGTGTTTTCACTCATACCCTCGTCCTCTCTTACAAATGGTTTTAAGTCAGGCAGATAATATGGTCTCCCATTTAACATTTCAAAAGGTGACAGCCCTCTAGCACTAGGTAGGATGTGCATGCTTAGCATCACTGGTGCTAAGCATCTCAGCCATGTTTTCCCTGTCTCGGCCATCATCTTCTTCAGTTTAGCTTTTACTGTACCATTATTTATTTCTATCAACCCTGCTGACTGTGGATGATAGGAACAATGTCGTTTTAATTGTATTCCAAATACAGCTGTCAAATCCTGAATTATTTGTTTACAAAGTGTGTGCCATTATCACAAAATATATTTTCCGGAATTCCAAAACATGGGATTTTGTGATTTGTCAATGCTTTAGCAACTGTCAATGCATCTGCATTCCTAGTTGGAAAAACTTCAATCCATTTTGAGTACATGTCAATGATTGTTAGACAATATTTCATTCCCTCACATTAATTTAGTTGAATAAAGTCCATGCAAATGTGCTGAAACGGATACTGGGGCTCAGGTTTGTTATCTCTCTTTGGTCTGAACTGTCCCTGAGGGTTATACTGTGCACACACAGAACATGCTAAACAAAATGTTTTAGAGTAGTTTGTAAAGCCATAGGCTGTGAATATATTCTGTATTACTTCCACCATCCCCACTGTTGAGCCGTAGTCCAACCCATGGCTCAATATAGCTGCATATCAAAATAAGCTTTTTGGTAATACAAATGTGCCTTCTGTACTTTCTCACAACCCCTCTTTATTCTGTGTACACAACTTCTTCTTCCAGTATATCTTTTCTTTATCAGGCGCCCTTGAGCAGTTTCGTCTGTGTCACGACAGCATAACCTGTTGCATTAGTTCCATAAAGATTCCTCTTACATGAACCGTCAACATACATTGTTATGTCTGCATCTGGGAAGGTAGTGTCAGTCAGGTCTGTCCTTGGTAACATTCTGTTCTCGCATAATTAGTGAACCCTCTGTCAAGACTGATGTATGACCTGCCTATGGCAGCACATGACAAGCCAGAATGGAATAAGAGCACTGAAACATCTTGTGTGAAAGTTAAGCAGATGTTAACCGGATCCTCAGTTTTAGGCCTACCAGATTATACAAAACCTTTTGTTCAGACTGCAGATTGTAAAAATGGATTTATGACGTCAGTACTCGCTCAACTACATGGGGGGGGAAAATAGACCAGTGGAATTTTACTCCTCACAGTTGGACACCATAGCTCGAGCCATGCCCATTTGTTTACCAGCAGTAAAGCAGCCTCCATGGCAGTACAGGCATCTGCAACAATAGTGCTTTTTAGATCCTTGACTCTAAAAGTAACTCACGCAGTGTCCGTACTATTGTTACAAAATAAACAAACCTATATGTCACCGGCTAGACATTTAGCATGCATGGCTACGTTGTTATCACAACCAAATCTTACTATTGAGAGATGTACTACTTTAAATCCAGCTACAGAAAAAGAGAGAAAAATGAGGCTCCCGGGGTGTTGAGCCTGTGTATGGGCCTCACCCATCCATTGTTCCTGAGTCACAGCAGGTTCCACAGGAGGATACGGAGGAGGGGGCTGGCGGTGAGGCCCTAACCCTAAACCTATTCAGAGAGAATGGATGTCCATTCTCAGGAGACGTCTGACAGTGGTGCGGTTACCCAAAGTGACAGACCTCATTTTACCTCTATTTAAAGGCAATGGACTTCCACTCTCAGGAGAGGGACCTCCAGCATGTGTCCCTGAAATGGGGACTCAGAGGACAGGCTGCTTCACAGCACTATGTAACCCAGGAAAGAAGCTTGAAATCTGTCCATTTCATCCACATTTGACTCATGAAATGTACAGCAGAGTCACTGCTGTAAGCAGGGTCCCACGCCGACACAGGCAGAGATCCAGGGTCATGCACATGGCTTTCTTACCCAGCAATAAGTGTGTGCAAGCTGGGTAAAATTTATGTGAATACAGGGAGGGAGAGACCAGCAGCAGCAGCAGGCTGTGGCCCAGACAGAGAGCTCCTTCCAGCACCTCGCTCTCCCACCCAGAGGACAGGCTGCTTCACAGCACTATGTAACCCAGGAAAGAAGCTTGAATCCTGGGTATGTCAGTGTTAAAAAGTGCATTAAACTAGTTTAATTACCCAGCAATAAGTGTGTGAAAGCTGGGTAAAAGTGATGTGAACAGAGGGAGAGAGCAGCATTTCACAGGCACATAGGCAGAGATCCAGGGTGATGCACATGGGTCAGAAAAAGTCTAAGTTAACTTTTGGAAGAACCAGAGAAAAGGGTGAAAATGGATAAAATGTATCCCAAAATAGTGTCTCTTAAGGCGGACATAGTCCCCTGACAACTCCCGTTACATTCCTGCCGATTCAGCCAGGGCCCTCCCCTCAAACACACCCCTCAATTTTGACAAGACAAACAGCAAGAAGAGTCCCCTTTCGACTCCCCTTGCATTCCTCCAGAGACCAGTTTGGACTTAAAGTTAAGAACCAGGCTGGGGGGGTCTCCAGGCAGAACCAGAGAAAAGGGGTGAAAATGGAGAAATTGTATCCCAAAATAGTGTCTCTTAAGGTGGATAGAGTCCCCTGACAACTCCCATCACATTCCTCCAGAGTCAGAAAAAGTCTAAGTTTCTGGAAGAACCAGAAAAAAGGGGTGAAAATGGATAAATTGTATCCAGAAATAGTGTCTCTTAAGGCGGGTAAAAGTGTTGTGAATATGGGGTGACGTATATGGACACTTGAGCACCAGCAAGACCCCCACCTCCATAACCTTGTGCACCAGGCGAACCTGTGTACCCACACTTACTCACTTCCCCACGGACTAAACCAAGAGGGAACACCGGTCAGAAGCTCGTGCCCCTGGTAACACTGAATAACAAAAATGAGGATTTTAGTCCGAGATGAGTGCTTATTTGTCCCACATGGCTCTAAACAGCTCAATAGGCACACACTGTAGATACTAATTAGAAGAACACAGACTAAAACAGCAATGAGACGAATCAGATGATTAAATATGATCTTAAAATATATTTTATATATTTTTTAATTGATTTTTTGCATTTTGTTGTAATCATTATTTTAATACTTCTGCTGACACTAGGTGGGTCTGTACGGTGTAGCTTCGCTCAACCGTGACACACAGCTTCCGGTCTTCCAAGACCCGACCGGACAAAAAGACGTGGTGCAGGCACGAAACATACTATCAATAGAAATACATTGCTCTTAAAATCGTTCTGTGTGACACGAAAAAAAGGAGAAGATGCTATCCTATATATTCTCTATAAAAGTTCAAATTTAATCGAATTTCTTTTTTTATTATTTGAACCTTTTGTTGTCTAATTATTACGAAATATTACGACTTTTTCTCCCTAAAATGTCACATTTTCAGTGGCGATTCTAGAGTATATGGGGGGGCTTGTATTCTGTGTTTTTTTACGCACGCACGCACACACACACACACACACAATATATTAAAAGGTTGAGTTTGATACCTGTGCTTTAGAGATTTGGTAGAAACCTGTTTACGAGAGCGACATAGCAACATATTTGCTCTGGGCGTTCTGACATTTTGATTACACGTATAACCAGACTGAGAAGTTTTCAGGATTGTTGGCATCAGTCTTTAGGGCCGGACGAGCAGCAACAGTATAAAAACAGACGGAGCGAGACACAGCGCCACATCTGAGCTGCACCTGAAGGACCAGGACTTCCAGGACCAGGACCTCAAGAGAAGCTTCAGTTGCCCTCCGCACCTCCAGACGGTGAGTCTCCACTTCTTTCTCCTCACGGTCCTGCAGCTCCGTCAGGAAGCCTCCTGTGACTCGGTGCAGGGACCAGTCCCCTCAGAAACACAGAATCCTGAAGAGAGGTCCGTGTGAATGCTGAATGCTGAGCTTTCTGAGTAACATACGACTTAGTAACAGTTTCTCCATTGACTTCTGTTTTGAAAT
The DNA here is from genome assembly GCA_036324585.1 of Champsocephalus esox. Classification (NCBI taxonomy): domain Eukaryota; kingdom Metazoa; phylum Chordata; class Actinopteri; order Perciformes; family Channichthyidae; genus Champsocephalus; species Champsocephalus esox. Next base: position 2,136,411 of record CM070480.1, on the reverse strand, counting down.
GTGGATGAATTTAGTGAATATTATTCATAGCATTCCTAACTGAGATTAACGTTTTGATGTTTGAACCGAGTTTGTGGGTTGAAGATGTGGAAGTAGTTAAGTACAGAAAAGTGCACAGAAGACTAATAGAGGTAAAGACTTGTTGCTGTAGAAGAGCGTACATTGTAAAGCTTAATAAGTTGTGGTAACTTTAAAAAAAATACGCAAACTCATTGCCTCACAATCACAAAGTTAAGTTAGTATGGTGAGTAGGAACAACTTGTTTATTAAGTACAACTAACACAACACTTGTAAGTTGTAAAAAAACATTCATTGCATTAACTTAAAGGTCGCCTATCATGCTTTCATACATACATATGTGTCCCGGTGTGTCAGGAGACTCACAAAGGGGCGTGGCCAGCAGCAGCTTGGGCACGTTTGAAGCTACTGACCCAGAATCAGCTCTTTAGTCGCAGGCCTGAAATAGAGGGGGATGAGGCTGCAATGATCTGTTTGGGCTTTGGAGCAAAGCACTTCAGAGACATGTTTGTTATATCTCTGAAAGCTATAATATATGCCTAAGAATAGTATAACGGAACTATACGGAAACTTCAAGTAGCTCATAATGATGCCATGAGAATATTGCTGAAGAGACCTCGATGGTCGAGTGCAGGTGAAATGTGTGTGGCTGCAGGAGTCAATACTCTACAAGCTGTTTTAAGAAATATTATGTATAAATGTATTTGCCGGCTTAATGACTCTGATCATGAAATCCTCTTGGCCTGATCGAACATAAGGTTTCGTACACGCTACCAATCGCAGCTGTGGAGACATTGGTATAGCTGTCTCTTCGTAGGACACTGATTTAAATTATTCTTAAACTATGAATTAATGTTATGTATGTAATTTATTACATCTAATGCCTTGTCTTTCATCTTGACCCTGAGTCTGTAATAACGTTTTCATTCATTATAACAGGAGACCTTTAACATATCCCAAACAGTTCGCTCTGTCGCTCGGTTCATTTCAATAAATGAACAACATGCACTTTAAACATTTCATGCGGGAGTAAGACAGTGATTGGAGTACCTCCATGTGAGTATTGTGAATACGTGATTGAAGGGCTTAGCCTGTCTGAAACATGATGTCACTCATCACTTGTGTATTGTTATATTTGATAAATCTAAAAGGTTTCATTTGTCTGAAGCACTTTGAGAGCATTATCAATAGGATATCCATGTCGTGTGCTCTCGTAACAAGTGTGTGCATTTGTAAAGCATTGAAAGAGAGACACACTGAGTGTTTAACTATTAACGCTAACGACACAGAAAGAAAGTTCCCTCGACACCTCACGGTGGAGTTGGCATTCCTCCTGAAGTTACTCGTGCACAGAGTCGGGCCTTCTCTACACAACGTGAGCACGTGTGTTCATTGGATGACGAAGCTGAGGAAAATGATTTCCAGATATGTGTTCAGTTAAAAACCACCGGTCCGTCTTCTCATCTCGATGTCTCAGTTCTGCTCACAGCCTCTTTGCGTCACTCAACCGGTGGCATCAGGGAACCAGTCAGGGAGCCTGTGACGGGTTTAGAGAACTTCAGGAAGTGTATGAACCACCTCCTGCCGAGGACCCTTCATTGTGTACGCTGTTATTGTGTGTTATCGTGCGTTAACCCGTGTGTGTGCCTCTTCCTCTGCAGAGTCATGAAGCTGCTCCTCCTGCTGGCAGGTAAGCAGCATCGCAGGCTTCACTGTGACAAACAACATGTGTTTGAAAGGCATTATGAATGCGTTTCAAAGTCAAGTCCTCTGTGCAGAGTCACTGCGAGTGTGTACTAGCCCCGCACTACTCTGCTGTCTTCTTTGTGCAAGTAAAACAAGATAATGTTTGAATGGTAGACTTTTAAAACACAAACTCATCCATGAAATCAATATAAATGTGAACGAGCTCTTATTCAACATGTTGATGGCTTCAGGCAATGAGGGCGTTAGCCTTCAACCACTTGGCACAGAACCCAGATACCCTGTATACATTCACCCTGAAGGAGCACATGTTTACAGAACAAATAAGGATATCATTATTCACTCGTTGCACTGATGCGTGTCACTTCAAGTCAGAGGAGAGGCTTCAGGGAGCAATGAGTGTTCAGGTTGTACCTGATGGATGTGTTTCTCCTGGAACTCCTGCAGTCACTGCCAGCCAGATGGAGCTGTCTGCCTCTCAGGATGGTACTCTGAATGCTCCTGGTGGAGACATCGACATCAGCGCCGTTCCCTTCACTTTCTATGGAAAAACCTGCACATGGTTACATGAATGAACCCCTGCCTGACTGCGTGGCCTCTAAAACGGCCCGTCGTATCCCTATTTTAGGCACTCCAGCTTCGGATGTCCGACCGCTAGGAGAGCACCACGGAGTGTGTAGTGCAGTAGATGTTGGTGGGCTGGGAGAACCCTAGAGCAGTATCTGCCCCTGCAGGAGAATCCCTCTGTCCTTGGGAGACCCCTTGGTAATTAGGGCAGCTTCAGGACCCACCATCCCTCACCCCCAATGTCGATCCCCTTATACCAATTAAAACAATGCAAATGCAATATCAAACACTGCCAGAGTCAAACATTAACATCACAGCAGTGACATCACTACGTCAACAGAGCTCATATCATATCTCAGCATCAATCCACACCACATCAACCACAGTGACCAATGCCAAACTATAGTTGAACTTTAGCAGGGTTTCTATTCGACACTAATGTCAGCCTTTTCCAAGGAAGGGAGTTCTTACCTCACTCCAAGACCAAGCCGATACCTTCAGAAACCACGAGAGAGACCAGGAGTCGGGTCGAAGGTTACAAAGTACAATCCGGTTTTATTAAGGTTTTAACAAAAATAGAGCATTACAAGAATCCTAAACAATAACGAAGACACCAAGTCAAAATACAAAAGCAACAGGCTCACAAGTCAAATGTTCTCAAGCCGTCTCCTTCCTTCTCCTCCATCTGCTCTACTGCTTCTTCCTCCTCCCTCTCTGCGTCAGGTGGTCTCCCCCTCCTCTCTTTGAGTCAGAAGGAGGTCACAACGGTTTGAATTATTGAACATTAAAACATGTAAGGTTTAAAAATGAAACAAATAAAGACTTATAGTAATGCCATGTCATTTTAAAGAGAGGGAATATGAAACAAAGTTACGAAAGCAGAACACTTTGTCAATGTCATGTTTGGAATCAGGTGTTTTTCTTTAAACGTTTCCATTTGAAATATACAAACTTTATACTTGAATTCATTAACAGATCAAAAGTTCAGAATGCTCTATCTAGTTTCACACGTTTGGTTTCACATGTCTGAACAGACATGATGGAAACTACGTCCTTCTATTCACAGCCCATTTAGCATCTTGTTATCAATGGTGAGCTTAATAGAGGTCGTGAGGTTGTTCCCTTTTTTGTTTTTGCAGGTGAAGATCGGCGATAAGGTTGAACTTTGTTTCAAAAATGACCCATCTGAGGAAGATATTGACTGTCTGATGACCAACGACGGGGTGGCTTTCGAAAAACTGTCGTACGATGTGACTGCTACGTCATTTGACCCTAACCCTGGACATGGTCTTGTTAACATCAATACCCAGCTACTGGGTATCATTGTTCTCCAGTTCTCCATTAATGCTACATTTAAAGGATATGATGTGAGTCCTGATCCGATCCCTGTCACACACCGACTGACTGTCCAGCTGTTTGTACAACATGAACATTTCAAAGACATTATGTGGCAAAGACAACTTCAATGTTTGAAGCATTTCCTAATAGTTCTCTTCTGTTCCTGCTTTCAGATGAAGTTGATATTCTACAATTATGGTTTACAAGCTGCTTTCCGGACAGGTCATGCTGCTGGCCTTCCGTTTTCTGCTAGTTTAGTAAGTATGACATGAGGCTCTTACCTAACCCTCACCCTTCAGCCTCACCGATGTTGAGAGTTACCCTGTGTCAGGTCCCGATACCAATGCAATGTGTTCCTGTTTGTTTCTGTGTGCCAGGGAAACTCATATCCTAAATCCTTTATGTTAGAAAGCCGCTGTCTTCCAGCCTTCCTCACAAGCACTCTGAAAGAGAACCGATCCCTGAGAAGACTTCTGTGCCCTAACCACCCTGAGAGATGAGAACTGATCCCTGAGAAGACTTCTGTGCCCTAACCACCCTGAGAGATGAGAACTGATCCCTGAGAAGACTTCTGTGCCCTAACCACCCTGAGAGATGAGAACTGATCCCTGAGAGACTTCTGTGCCCTAACCACCCTGAGAGATGAGAACTGATCCCTGAGAAGACTTCTGTGCCCTAACCACCCTGAGAGATGAGAACTGATCCCTGAGAGACTTCTGTGCCCTAACCACCCTGAGAGATGAGAACTGAGGCTGTGTGTGATCCATTATTCCTTTGTATCACCATCAGACATCATCCATATGAATACAGAACAAGCTTTCAGTTCAGCATGGATAGGTGAATGCAGAAGACAACGTGCAGCAGTCTGTTTGCTCCTCGAAGCCGCTCCTTTTAAAACCCTCTTCTTATGTTCACTTCTAAACAGAGATAGGTGTCAGACATAATGTCATACTCAGCCTTAGAGTTTTAGGAAGCAGAAGTCACTCAGCGTCACGTGTTAGCATGAAGACACAGAGAGTTATTATCAGTGACACCACATGTAGCTGCTAGCATGCAGAGCTAACGGGTGTGTTAGCATGAAGACACAGAGAGTTAGTTTCAGTGACACCACATGTAGCTGCTAGCATGCAGAGCTAACGGGTGTGTTAGCATGAAGACACAGAGAGTTAGTATCAGTGACACCACATGTAGCTGCTAGCATGCAGAGCTAACAGGTGTGTTAGCATGAAGACACAGAGAGTTAGTATCAGTGACACCACATGTAGCTGCTAGCATGCAGAGCTAACAGGTGTGTTAGCATGAAGACACAGAGAGTTAGTATCAGTGACACCACATGTAGCTGCTAGCATGCAGAGCTAACGGGTGTGTTAGCATGAAGACACAGAGAGTTAGTATCAGTGACACCACATGTAGCTGCTAGCATGCAGAGCTAACGGGCAGGCTGCACTCACAGCACCAGGGGCTGGTGGTTCTGTGTGTTTGTGAGTGTGTTGATGTGCGTGTGTGTGTGTGTGTGTGTGTGTGTGTGTGTGTGTGTGTGTGTGTGTGTGTGTGTGTGTGTGTGTGTGTTTGTGAGTGTGTGATGTGCGTGTGTGTGTGTGTGTGTGTGTGTGTGTGTGTGTGTGTGTAGGTTGATGGAGAAGCCCTGGTGCTCAACAGCACAGCTCGGCTGCTGCACGGCGTGGAGCTCTCCAAGGACCAGACTGGAGTCACTGCTAAGCTCCCGTCCTCCAGCATGACTCTCTTCTTCGATGGCAACAGCGCACATGTGGCAGGTACAGAACAGAACTTCCAATCTGGACTGAATATTACATATTTATTTCTGAAGCATAGCTTTAATTCTACCCTCACTTCCACCAGGACCCCCTGAAGCTGTAGAGGGTTTGTGTGGCAGCCCCTCCAGCTCCAGCTGGACCACCACCCCGACTGCCGAGAAGTCCTCGTTCAGCCTCCCTGGGTACCGCTCAGTCTGACTGATATTACCTCTTTGTCATGATGAGGGTTCAGATGTGATGTGATCTTTGTCTCCCTCTAGCTGTGAGATTCAATCCCAGGACTCAGTCGACAGCACCATCAACTGCACTCGCTCCACCGACCAGTAAGCGCTGAGCCATGAAGACCCTCGTCTTGTCATGTCATATAAGCAGCGTTGTTTCTGCAAGATCGACCAATGTAACACGGAAAACTCTTCCCTCTGAACAGCTGTAATCTCATGAGGCAGCCTCCCTTCTCCGCCTGTCACGAGCACACCGACCCAGAGCCGTACATCAGCGCCTGCACACACACACTGTGCAGCTACCCGTCAGTGGATGGGGTCGACTGCCACTTTTTGGAGGCTTACGCCAAGGCCTGCAGCCTGGAAGCCAACGTGACCATGGAGGACTGGAGGTCGACTTCTGGCTGCTGTAAGATTCTCTATTTCCATTCGTGGAGACTGCACTGGAACTCGTGCAGTCAAGCAGACATATTTGATCAAATGTATCGTAAAAGCAACCAGAAGCCAACGCTCCCTAATACATGGGAAACAAAGTGAAGAAGCAGATACATGAATGAAGTTGTGTGTGTGTGTGTGTGTGTGTGTGTGTGTGTGTGTGTGTGTGTGTGTGTGTGTGTGTGTGTGTGTGTGTGTGTGTGTGTGTGTGTGTGTGTGTGTGTGTGTGTGTGTGTGCAGCCTACCCCCCTCTCTGTCAGCAGCCCTGCAGTGATCATGAGTTCTGTGGAGAGGAGGTTAGTTTAGTGTGGAATTAGAAACAGCTTTCATTATAGTGTCAAATACATTCTGTTAGTAACTCCACTGCCCGTTATAGTCCACGGTGAAGTGTGGGTGTGTGGTTGAAGTGTCGCGTGTGGTTAAAGAGTCGGTGTGTGGTTGAAGTGTCGGTGTGTGGTTGAAGTGTGGGTGTGTGGGTGAAGTGTCGGTGTGTGGGTGAAGTGTCGGTGTGTGGGTGAAGTGTCGGTGTGTGGTTGAAGTGTCGGTGTGTGTTTGAAGTGTGGGCGTGTGGTTGAGGTGTCGGCCTGTGGTTGAAGTGTGGGCTTGTGGTTGAAGTGTCGGTGTGTGGTTGAAGTGTCGATGTGTGGTGGAAGTGTCGGTGTGGTTGAAGTGTCGATGTGTGGTTGAAGTGTGGGCGTGTGGTTGAAGTGTCGGTGTGTGGTTGAAGTGTCGGTGTGTGGTTGAAGTGTCGGTGTGTGGGTGAAGTGTCGGTGTGGGTGAAGTGTCGGTGTGTGGTTGAAGTGTCGGTGTGTTGCAGGCGATCCCACGGTCTGCAGGCAGGACTCGGCCTCTGTGGTTCTGGCTGGATGTCTGCTGGACGACAAAGGCATCGACTTCTCCACCTTACACCTCAAAGACCCCAGCTGCAAGGGCCACATGGACCCCCAGAGCCACCTGGTGACCTTCAGCTTCAACAGCAGTGCCCCCTGCGGGATGGAGGTCATGGTGCGTAGTTATCACTTCCTCTAGACTCAAGGCGGGTTATTTTCAGAGCGTCTTTGGGCAAAGGAGAAGCATGTAAAGCTGCTTTAACCGAGTCCTGTTCAGTTGGTTATTGACACCTGCAGCCCTCAGAAGAGCTTAATGATCGATGGAAGGGAAGGAACAGGCTTCAGTCACCCTGTTTCACTTTAATTAAATGACCTGGATGGTTTGGACTGTGAACTCCAACACTGACCGTTCTCCGTCAGCAGTGAGCACTGGAACAATGTGGCCACGGCCGTTAGCCAGTTGAGCCCTGAGCCTGTTGTTCAGGTCTCAGGCTCGAAAAGGACATCCCCAGAACAAATGACCATATCTTCTAAAAGGGTTCAATTCATAATCTTTGTTCTCAAAGTAAGGATGAACCTGTGAGTTGGATGTAGAAAAGTCAGAATCAATATAGATTGAACATAGTAAAGAACTGTAAATTATAGTGTCCGTCCAAAAATAATTGTTTTACTTAAAGTGAAACAATTAGCCCTTGGATTAGGGCTGCACGATATTAAACAAAACTGACATTTCGATATTTGTTCCCGTGCGATATATATTGCTGTTTTTGAAACTATATTTAACCGGATGAAGGATTTTAGTCACGGACGTCTGGATCTTAACTGGTTGACTCATCATACCTGAAGTCATGATAACGCACGTTGCTTACCCTCAAATAAGGGGGTTCGTCTGTGGATGAAGAAGAGAAGAACCTTTTTGCATCCAAAATAGTTCCAGATGGCAGATGTTGCTTTCCTTTTTGGAAGTAAATCTTCATTCTCGCCGGTATTGCCCTCCTGTGCCTCGCTCATTTTTCACCGGTGTTTTGATGGTCTGCAAACTAGCGGGGCGGAGCCTGCTGTGATCTGATCAGTCGACTGGTTGGTAGACTAAAAGCTTTAGGAATCCAAAGTACAACATATAATAAGTACCCTGTATCAAGATTGATGCCGAACAAGTGAGATGTGACCTTTTCAGAGAGGTTTAGCAAAGAAAAACCCTTCTGGGGTCTTTCGGGTGGATGTTCCATATCTCTGGCCCCCCTTTGTCGACTCTGGTCATTGACATCTCTTGCTGACTGTTTTTGACCAGACTACGACACAGGTAAGCCATGTTAGCGTTTCTAGCTACCTAGCGCCACAGGCTTTGATGTCTGTTTTTGTTTATAAAGTCGCAAGTTCGTATCATTTAGTGATAATGTCTGTACCCATCGATTCTGTGTCATCTCACGATCAGATCGATGGGTTGGATGTGCACAATGGATAAATAATAAGGTTTTGTGAGTGAGTTTCGGTGCAGTAAATCTGTTAGCATGTTTCGCTCGTTGCTGATTCAGAGGCTCAGCGTTAGCATCGTGGGACTTAAAGAAAAGAAAAGATCAGTTCGATGAGTCCCGTTACATGGATACAAAACATTCATAGTTTATCAAAGGAACATGCCCTCAGACACTGTTTCCTGCAAGATGTTGCGGGAGGGCCCCGGTACCGGGGTCTCTCGGGCTTAACGGGTTAAATGAACTCGTTTTCTGTCACATTGCAGACAAACAGCAGCCAGATCTTCTACGAGAACTCCATCATGTCCTCCAACGGCTCGTCAGGCGGAGTCATCACCCGCAGCGACCAGTTCCAGATCGACTTCTCCTGCAAGTACACACAGCCAGAGGTCAGGAGCGAGTCCTTCAGGATCAAAGACGGATGAGCGTGACCTGGTCCTTAATGTACCACAGCTCCAAGCGTCACACCGCTAAACTGTGTGTGTGTGTGTGTGTGTGTGTGTGTGTGTGTGTGTGTGTGTGTGTGTGTGTGTGTGTGTGTGTGTGTGTGTGTGTGTGTGTGTGTGTGTGTGTGTGTGTGTGTGTGTGAGTGCAGCTCTGTGGTGCAGCAGCTTGTATCTGGACAGTGGAACTACACTCTGACGATGAGCTCCTTCATCGACGCCGGCCTCCTGCAGCCGGTCGGCCCGAACACGGAGATCCTGCTGAACGAGACGGTCTGGCTGCAGCTGGAGGCGGTGGGGCTGGACGCCAACATGGTCGCCATGGTGACAGACTCCTGCTGAGCAACCAATCAGGCATCACCTGACAGTAATCTGCGATACGACCTCATCATCGACGGGTGAGGAAATGTTAGAACAGAATAAACTCTGACTGTCAGAACAGAATGAACTCTGACTGATGGAACAGAATGAACTCTGACTGTCAGAACAGAATGAACTCTGAGACGTCAGCGTGTGTACTCCTGTCTCCGCAGATGTCCTGCTGAGGACACGGTGCAGATGCAGGGGAACGGACAGGGAACGTCCAGCGTGTTCTCCTTCAACATGTTCGAGTTCTCTGGAGCCAGCAGTGAAGTCTACCTGCACTGCAGACTGGAGCTGTGCCCCACACAGGGCCAGAGCTGCACTCCGGTACACACCGAGTACTAATACACAGAGTACACAGAGTGCTAATACACCGAATACTAATACACAGAGTGCTAATACACCGAATACACAGAGTGCTAATACACCGAGTACTAATACACAGAGTACTAATACACCGAGTACACAGAGTGCTAATACACCGAGTACTAATACACAGAGTACACAGAGTGCTAATACACGAGTACTAATACACAGAGTACTAATACACAGAGTACACAGAGTGCTAATACACCGAATACTAATACACAGAGTACTAATACACCGAGTACACAGAGTGCTAATACACCGAATACTAATACACAGAGTACACAGAGTGCTAATACACCGAGTACTAATACACAGAGTACTAATACACAGAGTACACAGAGTGCTAATACACCAAGTACTAATACACAGAGTACACAGAGTGCTAATACACCAAGTACTAATACACCGAGTACTAATACACCGAGTACTAATACACAGAGTACACAGAGTGCTAATACACCAAGTACTAATACACAGAGTACTAATACACGAGTACACAGAGTGCTAATACACCGAGTACTAATACACAGAGTACACAGAGTGCTAATACACCGAGTACTAATACACAGAGTACTAATACACAGAGTACACAGAGTACTAATACACAGAGTGCTAATACACAGAGTACTAAAACACAGAGTACTAATACACAGAGTACACAGAGTACTAATACACAGAGTACACATAGTGCTAATACACAGAGTACACAGAGTGACAATACACCGAGTACTAACACACAGAGTACACATAGTACTAATACACATAGTGCTAATACACAGAGTACTAATACACAGAGTACACAGAGTGCTAATACACAGAGTACTAATACACAGAGTACACATAGTACTAATACACAGAGTACACAGAGTGCTAATACACAGAGTACGAATACACAGAGTACTAATACACAGAGTACTAATACATAGAGTGCTAATACACATCGTGCTCATACACAGAGTACACAGAGTACTAATACACATAGTACACAGAGTGCTAATACACAGAGTACTAATACACAGAGTACTAACACACAGAGTACACAGAGTACTAATACACAGATTACACAGAGTACTAATACACAGAGTGCTAATACACAGAGTACTAATACACATAGTACTAATACACAGAGTATACATCGTACTAATACACAGAGTACACAGAGTGCTAATACACAGCGTACTAATACACATAGTACTAATACACAGAGTACACAGAGTACACAGAGTACTAATACATAGAGTGCTAATACACAGAGTGCTAATACACAGAGTACACAGAGTATTAATACACAGAGTACACAGAGTGCTAATACACAGAGTGCTAATACACAGAGTTATAATACACAGAGTACTAACACATAGAGTACTAATACACATATTACTAATACACATAGTACTAATACATAGAGTGCTAATACACAGAGTACACAGAGTACTAATACACAGAGTACACAGAGTGCTAATACACAGAGTGATAATACACAGAGTACACTGAGTGCTAATACGCAGAGTTATAATACACAGAGTACTAACACACATAGTACTAATACACATAGTACACATAGTGCTAATACACAGAGTACACAAATTTATAATACACAGAGTACTAACAGACAGAGTACTAATACACAGAGTACACAGAGTGCTAATACACAGAGTGCTAATACACAGAGTACACAGAGTTATAATACACAGAGTACTAACACATAGAGTACTAATACACATAATACTGACACAGAGTACTAAGACACAGAGTACTAACACACATAGTACTAATACACAGAGTACTGACACACAGACTACTAATACACAGAGTACTAATACACAGAGTACTAAGACACAGAGTACGAATACACAGAGTACTAATACACATAGTACTAACACACTGAGTATTAATACACCTGTGTGAAGTTAAGCTAGCTTCCTGTCTGTGAAGCTCACTTCCTAACGAGTTCCTTGATTAACACAATGTTTAAAGAGTTCCTTGATGAACACAATGTTTAAACGAGTTCCTTGATTAACACAATGTTTAAAGAGTTCCTTAATTAATACAATGTTTAACGAGTTCCTTAATTAATACAATGTTTAAAGAGTTTCTTAATTAATACAATGTTTAAAGAGTTCCTTGATTAACACAAGGTTTAAAGAGTTCCTTAATTAATACAATGTTAAACGAGTTGCTTAATCAATACAATGTTTAAAGAGTTCCTTAATTAATACAATGTTTAAAGAGTTCCTTGATTAACACAAGGTTTAAAGAGTTCCTTGATTAACACAAAGTTTATCGAGTTCCTTGATTAACACAATGTTTAACGAGTTCCTTGATTAACACAATGTTTAAAGAGTCCCTTGATTAACACAATGTTTAAAGAGTTCCTTGATTAACACAATGTTTAAAGAGTTCCTTGATTTACACAATGTTTAAAGAGTTCCTTGATTAACACAATGTTTAAAGAGTTCCTTGATTAACAAAATCTTTAACGAGTTCCTTGATTAACACAATGTTTAACGAGTTCCTTGATTAATACAATGTTTAAAGAGTTCCTTGATCAACACAATGTTTAACGGGTTCCTTCATTAACACAATGTTTAACGAGTTCCTTGATTAACACAATGTTTAACGAGTTCCTTGATTAACACAATGTTTAACGAGTTCCTTGATTAACACAATGTTTAAAGAGTTCCTTGATTAACACAATGTTTAAAGAGTTCCTTGATTAACACAATGTTTAAAGAGTTCCTTGATCAACACAATGTTTAAAGAGTTCCTTAATCAACTCAAAAGCAGCAGTGTATAAACCATGACTCAGCAGTTTCTCTGTGTTCTCAGCTGATTCCTGACGGTGGAAATGAAGGTCTTGTTGCTGTGAAACCGAGCCGGCACATTATCTGAGATTATCCCTGAGGACTCCAGTTATTCTGAGCTTTAACTTCTTTATGATGTGGGGGTAATAATCAAAAGGGTTTATTTTACTATGTGCACTGGTATATATATATATAATTTCTTCTTTGATATAATGTCTGTTTTTAAAGCTACCTGAGTGTTACAGAAGGGAAACAGGAATTGAATGAGAACTGAAATGTGGATTACTACCCAGGAAGAGGATCAGATCAGATGTAACTCCTCAGAGCACGCTGTTGGACCTTCTTATTGTGATGTTATTACTAATGGAACCAAAAACAATGAAAAGTGAGTGGGAAAAAGAAACATGAGTCTCAGTCATTCATTCATTGAGAGTGTGTGTGTGTGTGTGTGTGTGTGTGTGTGGTGTGTGTGTGTGTGTGGTGTGTGTGTGTGTGTGTGTGTGTGTGTGTGTGGTTAATGTTTGATCAGCACTGCCTATGGGGGAAACTTCTGTGTAGCAATGCAGTGGGAGTCACCGACTCATGAAGGAGACACGGGACGAGCAGGAGCTCTGATGGTTTATTTAGGAGTATCGGCCGGAGGACTCACATCACAAGTCACGCAGCCAGAGGTTCTGACTGCCCGGGAGAGTTACCACGTCAATTCTGAAGCGCCTCTCTTTTGCTAGACCTTTTAATAGGTTCACAGAGAGTAATCAACATCGTGGGGGGGATAAACTAAACATCTGGGAACACTAGAGATAGCTGTAGTGGACATTTTTATTATATCATCCTTATTATATCCTTCATATGCTTAAACCAAATGCTTCTTATTTCCTCTTGTTGTGCTTTTACTATAATCATTATATTATATTTTCTTCTTCTTCTTCTTCAAGGCCACAGAGCTGCTATGGCTACTGGGAGACTCACACAGACACACACAAACCTCCCTGCTCTGAGAACCGTTCTGCTATCTCCCGCTCAAGGCCAGGTGTCTAATAACAATATGACTGTGTGTGAATCCAGATTTCTCACGTTCCCACTCATTTCCTATATGATCTCAGCTGTTTCATTGTTCTGCGCACTCTCGGGCAGACTTTCTTACACTCTGTTCGACTTGTGACATATTTAATTATTGTATCGTGTATTTGAAGCTTCAAATAAATAACCAAAAGACAGCTTTTCTCGATTCACCATTTATTTGTTTTGATCACTTTGACTTGTACTCTCCAGCCGTGTTAGGGTCCTAGATTTCCATAACAAATGGCGTTGTCGGCAGGATCTCTGTACGTTCGATTGGGAACACCTCTGGACGCTGGTGGCTGCTAGCTCCGGGATCTTTGGATCCTCCTCTACCTCGACACAAACCGTACGGGACGAGGGGACCAGCGCCGGGGTGTAACCGATTGACTTCACGAGATCCAACGAACTCAAAGGGGAGTGGAGATTTGTCCAGGATTTACGATGTAAATGCAGCTGTGCATGCACGCTCGTCCGGAATCCTTATCTGATTCCTCCCATAGATGTCTCAAATGCATTTTTTTCAGTGTTCCGGTACACAAAGACAGTCAATTTTTGTTCACATTTGAATATAATGGTAAACCTTACACATTCACACGTTTGTGTTAAGACTAAATGTTAAAAAAGTCACTAAGCGACAGATTATGTCATTGCGTATGTGTTCATAACACACAGCTGTTGTTATGCTTGCTGTGACGTTACATTAGTCCGTTCTCTGCTTTTAATTATGCCGTTACAAGCTTCAAAGTTGTATTTATCATCTGAATTTGCCGAAACAAGTTTAATATTCTGAAAGCCAATACTTTGAAGATGTATAAGTGAGGTGTCTTGAGTAGTCAAAATTACCTACAAATCATTGTACACACGTGTACATATTATTCTATTTTTATGCAGCTCTGTGTGATTTTGTAGCTACAATTCAGACTAATCCACTACCAGAAGTGAGATTATAAGTACTCAGATCTTGTACTTGAGTAAAAGTAGAAGTACCAGAGTGTTACAGTAACAGTCCTGCATTCAAAATGTTCCTCAAGTAAAAGTAGAACAGTATTATCAGAATATAGTGAAAGTAGTGACAGTGAAAGTAGTCGTTGTGCAGATTGGTCCATTTCAGAATAATATATATGATGTGTTTTATAAAGATTGATCATGAAAGTGTTCTCAGAGCTGGTGGAGGTGCAGCTAGTCTGAAGTACTTTGTAGACTGCAGGGTAGCTGGTGGAGGTGCAGCTAGTCTGAAGTACTTTGTAGACTGCAGGGTAGCTGGTGGAGGAGCAGCTAGTCTGAAGTACTTTGTAGACTGCAGGGTAGCTGGTGAAGGTGCAGCTAGTCTGAAGTACTTTGTAGACTGCAGGGTAGCTGGTGGAGGTGCAGCTAGTCTGAAGTACTTTGTAGACTGCAGGGTAGCTGGTGGAGGTGCAGCTAGTCTGAAGTACTTTGTAGACTGCAGGGTAGCTGGTGGAGGAGCAGCTAGTCTGAAGTACTTTGTAGACTGCAGGGTAGCTGGTGGAGGTGCAGCTAGTCTGAAGTACTTTGTAGACTGCAGGGTAGCTGGTGAAGGTGCAGCTAGTCTGAAGTACTTTGTAGACTGCAGGGTAGCTGGTGGAGGTGCAGCTAGTCTGAAGTACTTTGTAGACTGCAGGGTAGCTGGTGGAGGTGCAGCTAGTCTGAAGTACTTTGTAGACTGCAGGGTAGCTGGTGGAGGTGCAGCTAGTCTGAAGTACTTTGTAGACTGCAGGGTAGCTGGTGGAGGTGCAGCTAGTCTGAAGTACTTTGTAGACTGCAGGGTAGCTGGTGGAGGTGCAGCTAGTCTGAAGTACTTTGTAGACTGCAGGGTAGCTGGTGGAGGAGCAGCTAGTCTGAAGTACTTTGTAGACTGCAGGGTAGCTGGTGGAGGTGCAGCTAGTCTGAAGTACTTTGTAGACTGCAGGGTAGCTGGTGGAGGTGCAGCTAGTCTGAAGTACTTTGTAGACTGCAGGGTAGCTGGTGGAGGTGCAGCTAGTCTGAAGTACTTTGTAGACTGCAGGGTAGCTGGTGAAGGTGCAGCTAGTCTGAAGTACTTTGTAGACTGCAGGGTAGCTGGTGGAGGTGCAGCTAGTCTGAAGTACTTTGTAGACTGCAGGGTAGCTGGTGGAGGAGCAGCTAGTCTGAAGTACTTTGTAGACTGCAGGGTAGCTGGTGGAGGTGCAGCTAGTCTGAAGTACTTTGTAGACTGCAGGGTAGCTGGTGAAGGAGCAGCTAGTCTGAAGTACTTTGTAGACTGCAGGGTAGCTGGTGGAGGTGCAGCTAGTCTGAAGTACTTTGTAGACTGCAGGGTAGCTGGTGAAGGTGCAGCTAGTCTGAAGTACTTTGTAGACTGCAGGGTAGCTGGTGGAGGTGCAGCTAGTCTGAAGTACTTTGTAGACTGCAGGGTAGCTGGTGGAGGAGCAGCTAGTCTGAAGTACTTTGTAGACTGCAGGGTAGCTCGTGGATTTACTCCAGGTGGAACTAAAGTCTGATTCAACACTTGATTAGATTTACCATCATTCATCCACATCTGTGAAGTAACTAAAGGGATTAAATACATGTAGTGAAGGAAAAGTACACCATGTACCTCAATCAAGGCAATAGGTTGCATCGATGGTTATTGAGTTAAGACAACTTCTATTGAAATGTTGTTAAAGCAACAAAGTTATTTGAGTAAGGGGAGAAGGCTTTTCCTCTGCAATCAGAGGTGTTTTCTATCTATCCACTTACTTAATGATCGGTAGCATAAACACAAGTTTTTAAGGGATTACTCCAAGAGTTCCAACTTGTTTAACCGTATGATTTAAATATAATCTTAAATTGAATGTACTTAATTACCACATGTTGAACATGAACACATGTTGTTAAGTTGACAACCATTTATAAATTAAGTTGCTCCAAATAATATTGTATTCAATAGGGTTTTTCTCTTAGCTTTTTCATGTTTTTGCCTTTAAAGAAAGAAATTAATTGATTCCACAACAAAAATATTAGGCAATTAACTTTTATTTTTGAACTGCAGGTGTTTATTTCAACACATGATG
Source organism: Champsocephalus esox (assembly GCA_036324585.1). NCBI lineage: Eukaryota > Metazoa > Chordata > Actinopteri > Perciformes > Channichthyidae > Champsocephalus > Champsocephalus esox. Next base: position 2,119,963 of record CM070480.1, on the reverse strand, counting down.
TTTCAAAAGGAGAGACTTCATTTAGTTTGAACATTGCCTGAAGACGGTTGACGTACTTTCCATTGTGTGCACACCTAGACCGGACTTAAAAGACATTCCTCTGACCAACGCTGACCTCATTCTGTATGTTGATGGGTCTGCCTCTCGCGACCAAGGGGGCACTAATCGGGTGGGTTTTTCTGTTGTTTCAGATTCTGCTGTACTCCGCTCTGGACCGCTTCCATGTCACCTCTCAGCACAGGCAGCAGAGCTCATCGCACTAACTGAAGCCTGCACGTTTGCAGAAGGCAAAACCGTGACTATTTACACTGACTCACGCTATGCTTTCGGGGTAGTACACGATTTTGGGGCTATTTGGAAGTGTAGACAATTTCTGAAATCTGATGGCAGACCAGTACTTAACCATGTACTGGTTGCAGGCTTACTAGACGCCATTCTGCTCCCATCTGAGGTTGCAGTCTGTAAATGTGCCGCACACGCAAGCAGTACAGACCCAGTTTCCCTAGGAAATGTGTCTGCTGACTCAGCCGCAAAGGCAGCTGCCCTGATTCCTCTCGCACCTCACGCACACTCATTTGTTAAAATCCCTGTCTCCTCCTTCACTGACAAAAAGTCATCACTGACTTCCATGCAGCAGCTAGCTACACCAGTTGAGAAAGCTCAATGGAAGGCTGCTGGGGCTGTTTTTGACCCAAAATCCAGCACCTGGGTCCAGCACCTGGGTTGGCCCAAATTCATTTTTTCCCTCATTTCGCTAAGTTGACACATGGGTGGGATCATGTGTCAAAAGGAGGGATGTTAGAGTCTATCAATCAGGAGTGGTTCACAAGGGGGTTCACAGTAACAGCTCAAAAGCACTGTGAAGCATGTCTAATCTGCATTATGCAACATTCTGGTAGACCAGTTCTACAAACTAGCAAAATGCTGTGCAGACACAGGTCTGTCATGGACACAAGCTCTGCCCATTGTGCTGATGTACATGCGGATGCGGAAAAGAACACGGAGTCAACTCAGCCCATTTGAAATCCTTTTTGGGGCTCCTCCACAGATTGGACTCAAGGCTCCAGGATGTCCTCTTCCCTCCACCACTTTGTGTGAGGATGCTATGTTGTCATATTGTGTTAACCTATCATCCACTTTAGCGACTGCCACTGGTCCACTTCACCATCTCCAACCCGGCGACTTCGTGCTGGTCAAGGATTTCCGGAGAAAGAGCTGGAAATCCAATCGTTGGCAAGGTCCCTACCAGGTGCTTCTCGTCACCCTGACAGCGGTCAAGGTCGCCGAGAGAGCTACGTGGGTCCACGCCAGCCACTGCAAGGTCGTAGTCACAGGAAAGGAGAAACGATAGAAACAGATGACAACAAGTGACATGTCCAAGTCACCAACAGAGATGACAGCAAGTGACGTGTCCAAGTCACCAACAGATGACAACAAGTGACGTGTCCTAGTCACCAACAGAGATGACAACAAGTGACGTGTCCTAGTCACCACCAGCACCACACTTGCACTACATACACCAAAACACACTACACACAAGGTGTCACGAGCGAGTGCCAGCTGAGCGGTTCCATATGCTCTCTGGTTCCTCGTTTGTGTTATCGGTGTGCGGAGTCTGACTGTCTGTGTCACGAAATTGACCGAGAGAAGACACTCACACACACCATGGAACATTTCCCCCTCGTGATGAGGGCTCGCCTGGAGAGACGACAACGCAACCGTGAGCAATGTGAATACTACTGGAGAGCCTGGACACATAGAATGGTTCCTCTGCATACTTGCCATGATAGTTGTGTTAGGACTAGTCCTATATTTTATGTATCCATGGTCAGCATCCAGCATGTTAGCCAACATCGAGGTATCTAAGAGGTACATGGGGAAAGCAGGGCGAACCACATTTATTTTATTTTGTTGTCTGTATGTATGTATCCGGCGCCGACCCGTGTGGCACATTTTACATAGACATCGCGCCCAAAACTCGGAGCCCCGGAAAAGCGTAAGCAACCTTTGACGCAACTGTTGACATCCATAGGTACATCTACATTTAATCTATACATATGTGATAACGACCATAGCAACATTGATGTGGGTCAGACCAGTAATGGGATCACCGGTAACGTCTGGTGGCACACTCTGAGATCATTCTTGCAGGAAGCAGGACAAAATGGGTCATGTTATGCATGCACCCTTTTCCCCCAGGACTCATCAATGTCCGTGCCAGTTCGTCCGCGCTCTCTGACCCAGGTTGAACACCTCTGTGCGTTTATGGCTCTGACAAAGCCCATCAAGGGTGAAGACAGCGTAACCGAGTGGCGTTATGCTAGGCAGCTTCCCCCACCATGCAGTAATCGGTCTAACTCCTCTTTGCGTGCATCTACATTTGACACCACATACGCAAAGTACCAACCCGTCAGCCATGTGCACCCCAGCCATTTGAGAGGGATGAAACACAGCCTCTGCATCCAGAGAGTTTACCACAAAACGTCTCTTACACCACCTTATTTCTTCCTAGGCACTACTACTGGTTGTACCCGCATCCTACGGAACACATGCGGTGACGGTGCTTACAAAATCTCGTATTGTCACATATCTGGTGCCCCTGAAAGAATCCTTTCTAACTTACCATTCCCTGATGTTAAACATATGTCCCTCCAACTGGCGTGGCCCAGTGATGCTGGGTTTAGCGCGCCACAAGATTACTTTTGCACTTACATTCCCGACGCCACCAAGAACATCACTGACACCGTGCTGCATCTCAACGACCTGTTAGCCGACATGAAGGCGATCATTTTTGGCCTATTAATCAGTTGTACCTGTTTGATTATCCCAATACTGAAGAAATGCGTTTCCAGTATGATATCCTCAGCTTTCGTTCAGTATACTACTATTCCATTACACGACAATCCTTTGTGCAACAGTGAGATAGACCAGCTAGAATCAGAAGAGTCTGATTCCCATTTATCAATATAATCATGTGTGTATCTCCTCTCTTATGCTTACATTATATTGGAGTCTGTCCTGCACAAAAACAGCCAGTTTTCTATGATATATTTGTGATGTGTTTACTCAAACCAGCGATGGAGTGTATTCATGGATGTGTTATATCAGTCTATCCTGTCATTTGTTTTTTTTATTGATCAAGTATGATCAAAAGGGGAGAATGTAGAGGACATTTTTATTATATCATCCTTATTATATCCTTCGTATGCTTAAACCAAATGCTTCTTATTTCCTCTTGTTGTGCTTTTACTATTATCATTATATTATATTTTCTTCTTCTTCTTCTTCTTCAAGGCCAGAGCTGCTATGGCTACTGGGAGACTCACACAGACACACACAAACCTCCCTGCTCTGAGAACCGTTCTGCTATCTCCCGCTCAAGGCCAGGTGTCTAATAACTATATGACTGTGTGTGAATCCAGATTTCTCACGTTCCCACTCATTTCCTATATGATCTCAGCTGTTTCATTGTTCTGCGCACTCTCGGGCAGACTTTCTTACACTCTGTTCGACTTGTGACATATTTAATTATTGTATCGTGTATTTGAAGCTTCACATAAATAACTAAAAGACAGCTTTTCTCGATTCACCATTTATTTGTTTTGATCATTTTGGCTTGTACTCTCCAGCCGTGTTTGGGTCCTAGATTTCCATAACATAGCCTAAACATCTGGGGACACTGCATCACTTGCCTGACCCTCATGGCCTCGAATATTACACCTTGAAGTCCACAAACACAGAAAAGGAAGTGTTCCAGCGTTCTCACAACCATAAACCATTTGTGACCGAGAGTTACCCGGTCATGAACTGGGAATATCAACATATAGCTGGAGCAGCACATGCCTTAAGGGAGAAGTAGTTATAAAACCCCAGCAAATGTTCGATTTTGATTAATGACTGATAAGGAATGATTTATGACCCTATAAACCGGAAGTCCCGCCCCTATAAACCGGAAGTACCACCTCCCAAACCGGAAGTCCCACCTCCAACATCCCTTTAAAGTGTCACCTGTCACTCTGAAATCAGACCTTTGACCCTCTTATCTATTCTGACCTTTGACCCCCTTATATTTTATGACTTGTTTGTGCGAACATTGCCCTATGGCGGCAGATAAGCCCCTTTGATGTGACCCTGTTAATATTTTACGAGGTCACGATCGGTCAATGATATATTATATATATATATATATACTATATATATATATAATATGGCTATAAGATGGCCTGCTATAATATAGTGTTCTTTATTAATAATATGACATAGCGACTCGTTTACGGTAATATGAGCCCTGGAGTGTTAAGTAAAAAATCAAAAATATAAAAATCATATCTCCCCCTTTCTTTTTTCCTTCCTCCACCCTCTCTCTCTCTCTCTCTCTCTCTCTCTCTCTCTCTCTCTCTCTCTCTCTCTCTCTCTCTCTCTCTTTCTCTTTCTCTCTCTCTCTCTCTCTCTCTCTCTCTCTCTCTCTCTTTCTCTTTCTCTCTCTCTCTCTCTCTCTCTCTCTCTCTCTCTCTCTCTCTCTCTCTCTCTCTCTCTCTCTCTCTCTCTCTCTCTCTCTCTCTCTCTCTCTTTATTATTTCATTCATCGGATTCATCGGATTAAGTCAAAAGAAGACACCCAACACTTATGCATCTTTGAGTTCACACAAACACACACACACAAACACAAACACACACACACACACGCGCATCTCCGAATATATGCTTTTCAGACTTGGGGATATGAATAATCGATAGGGAAACAGGGTCTTTGAGTTTTACCTGCAACCTCTGAAAGATAACCACCGTTGTTGCTTTTCATGAAATCAAGTTAGCATCTAGAGCCCACACTAGGACCATCGTCTATTGAGATAACAGGGTTTTTTGTTTGTGTATCCATCCTTAGGTTGTTCAAACTCTTACACAAGATTAGGGTTTGTTTTCAAGTTCAACTTAGAAATATACGACTTTACAAATAGCTAGGGGTATAGGAGACCTTTTTTTCCTTTCAATAAAAACTGATAAGAATCTGTAGCGATGAAATATAAAGGGAAGGTTTCCCTTAAAAACTCTAGCAGACAGACAGAGGAAGAAGCTATTCCGTCCAGACCCGAAACATGACGGAGGATAACGGTAAGAGGAATCTCATTTTACTTGAAGAAATGTCATATCTCTACAGAGGAGAGCAGGGAGGAAACTCCGGCTACAAGGATTGACTCAGTCATCGTGTGGGGAGGGGGCCGAGTACAAAGACGTGAGAGGCCTACACCGGCAGACTGTGACTCCAAAAGGCAAGTTTATTAAACAGCCCTGCTATATACTATGGCCATTCTTTTCTTATTTATAATATGGTTCAAATGGAGCAATTGGAGTTGTCTGATATACTTGATACAATTTGACGTGATGTGCTTATTCAAATCCATTTCCACACACAATGTCATGACTTTTTTTCAAGATCTTTTAGACAAACTATACTATGACTTTCTTTCTTTTTTTTAAATCATATACTGACATTGCAGACAAACTAAATAATACAATTCTTAACTACATACTATCCTTTTATCAAGATACTTTTAAAATAAATGTACGGACATTCTACACTGTGACTCTTTTTCAATTATATATTTTATATATATATATATTTATATATATATATATATATGAAATACTATACTAAGACTATGAACAGATTTGATGCAAAACTTTCCAACTTGGCAAAATAAGAATTATTTTGTAATGAATTGAGTTTCTTAAAGAAACTAATTCTAAATGGAAAGTTTGTGATTTTAACACTGATTTAACAATACAGTTCACTTTAATAACCTGACTTCCTTATATGTTTTTTAGATGCTTTACTGTGAATTATTTCATGTTATTATAACATTACTTTTTTCAACGTGCTGTTTTCATATTTTCCACATACTGTGCTATTTTTTGCCCTCTATGACTTCGTTCATTCTATTTTGAAAAACTACACAGATATTTATCAACATACAACTATTACAACATACAACTATTACAACATACAACTATTACAACATACAACTATTACAACATACAACTATTACAACATACAACTATTACAACATACAACTATTACAACATACAACTATTACAACATACAACTATTACAACATACAACTATTACAACATACAACTATTACAACATACAACTATTACAACATACAACTATTACAACATACAACTATTACAACATACAACTATTACAACATACAACTATTACAACATACAACTATTACAACATACAACTATTACAACATACAACTATTACAACATACAACTATTACAACATACAACTATTACAACATACAACTATTACAACATACAACTATTACAACATACAACTATTACAACATACAACTATTACAACATACAACTATTACAACATACAACTATTACAACATACAACTATTACAACATACAACTATTACAACATACAACTATTACAACATACAACTATTACAACATACAACTCGCTGTTTGTGAAATCTTTCAACACACTTTACCTGCATTTCTTTTTTGAAGGGTTCCAGGATATGTTGCACTGCGTGCATAAAACTGATCTTTCTTGAAAATGACATACATTTGAGGAAAAAGACGTGCTGTCCTTTTTACAAACAAGTTATTTTTCTGCCTCTTCCTCGCCCGTGTCTCTTCCTTCAACCAACAGAACAATCAAGTCAGATCTTTCAAAGGAATCCTCTACCTCTTCCTTTCCCCCACCCTAGGGTCCAGAGTCAAAACACCTTCCCCTCCAGACCCTCCCCCTCCTTTTATATCCCTTGCCTGTGTTATGGGCAGTCCCTGTGGCTCTGTCTCTGGCAGGTGTCCCCACACTGTTGGTTCAAACAAAAATAAAAATAAGTCATCTTTCAGATGATCTACTTCCTTTCTCACAGTATGGGTTTTAAAAAAGAAGAAGAATAGACATCTCTGAGGGATGGAACATCACAGTTTTAGTGAAAACCCTTTCTTTACATGTCACAGTTTCTTTACTCACAATGTTTTTGAGATAACAGTGTCTCCCCACACACACACCAAACACACACCAAACACACAAAAAGAGACAACACACACTATACTGTGACTCTCAAAGGCTAGTTTGTGTGACCTTTTATATATATTTGTATGATATTCTGATATACCATTCTATAATTAGAGCCACATGTAACTTAAATCACCAATCTCCATAACAGTTAGCCTCTATTATTAACTCAACCTCATTTAAAGCTATTGCTTTCAAGCTTTTAACTTAAATACGCTATGCAACGTTGGCTACATACTGAAAGGTATGGTGTGAATATAAAATCACCCCAGAAATAAAAGCTAGGTTAGAGCAAACAAAATGATCAGACCCCAATCTTATATGTTGTTAGAAAACACGTGTGACCAACAGAACATAAAAACTAAACATTTTGGCCACTGTCAGTCATCAGTTCCAAGATTCAAGTAGTTCGATATGTCCAGACACATCCGAGATGCCCGACCGCAAATACTTAAAGAAGATAGGCCATGATACCTGGATATACCATACTAGTACTTTTTAGTTTTGGTTGTTCATATATTTGAAAATATTATAATGACTATTTGACATATACCATGGTTATGCGATTGGCAGAGGTAATATATATATCTTAGGGCTGTCAAGTTAATGCGTTAATAACGCGTTAACGCAAAAAATGAATGCCACTAATTATTTTAACGCGATATTTTTTTTCCTCGGCCGCCCCGTAGCTTCAGAGCATCGAGTTTAAAATACCATCTACAAACTGATGCTGACAGCCCCGCTCCTGCCGCCCGCTTGAGGCAGACCACACTTCCACGCTCACCGGCAGGCACCGACTGGCCATCGGGAGGACCGGGAGGGTGTGTGTGTGCACGTGTGGCCCGAGCGAGCGAGAGAAAGACCTTACGTGCATTGTTGTTGTTAGCATCTGGTGCTAGCTAGCTGCGCTAACGGATATAAGGAGCTGTTTAAATGAAAACAGAGGAGCGCTCTATCCACACAACTGCGCCGAGCACTTGACTTGATGCAGGAAGCAGACAGCGGGACGTTGAGGAGAAGTCAGCACACTCAGCAACATGATTGCAGCGTCCAGGCAGCTCCCGTTCGAGCATATGCCTTGAGTTGCACATAGCTCCAATGATCCAACACACACACACACACACACACACACACACACACACACACACACACACAACACACACACCACACACACACACACACACACACACACCATTTGTATTGAATGAGAGAGGTTCCAGGTTGTTGTGTTTAATATTCATGAGAATATTTGTCATTGTTCAAATGATAATAAACATTAGCATAAAGCATATTTGTCCACTCATATGTTGATAAGAGTATTAACAACTTGAAAAATATTCCTCTAAGGCAGTGATTCTCAAACTTTTTTCAATAATGTACCCCCTTTGAAAAAAAAATGCAGCTATGTGCCTTGATCAGCACAAAAACAATTTGTTAGGGAAGAAATGCCTATATTTGAGGTACAGCACAGCGCTGCACCATCGGTGTCTGATTTATTAAAATAACAACATTGTAACTGAGAAACACTTAAATGCTACATTTTAAATGTTTACAATCCATCACTAAATTCATGGCAAACCAATTTTAACATCATGCGATAACACTAAGACGACATTATTTGCATTGAACTGATCTGTGTAATAAGTTGTACTTACAATATAGTGAGAAACATGGGCTTGTGCTTCACTGAGGATATGTGTTATTCTCAGTGACAGGAAGGCCACTGCAGTTATTACACTTCGCGTTTTGAAATATGTGTAACTCTGTTAATATAAAACCCACACTGCTCAAACTTTGTTACATTTCCTAAAATTGGTATTTTATTTTTTTCATTAATATAAAAATAAATCTCACGTACCCCCTGCAGTACTCCAACGTACCACTAGGGGTCCGCGTACCCCCATTTGAGAACCACTGCTCTAAGGTACATTTAGAACAGATCAAAAATGTGCGATTAATTTGTGATTAATCGCGATTAACTATGGACAATCATGCGATTAATCGCGATTAAATATTATTAAATAAATATATATATATATATATTTATATATATAAATATCTTATTTTTCATTTCCTCGGTATCACCGGAAGTTGATTTGTCTGCGCCATCTTGAGTCAGAGTCCTGCACGGGTCTGATTTTCAAGACCTGACCCGCATATCAGTATGTAGTGTCTCTACTTTAAAGAGTCCTCTCCTGCTGATGTTCAGGTGTATATCAGTATGTAGTGTCTCTACTTTAAAGAGTCCTCTCCTGCTGATGTTCAGGTGTATATCAGTATGTAGTGTCTCTACTTTAAAAAGTCCTCTCCTGCTGATGTTCAGGTGTATATCAGTATGTAGTGTCTCTACTTTAAAGAGTCCTCTCCTGCTGATGCTCAGGTGTATATCAGTATGTAGTGTCTCTACTTTAAAGAGTCCTCTCCTGCTGATGTTCAGGTGTATATCAGTATGTAGCGTCTCTACTTTAAAGAGTCCTCTCCTGCTGATGTTCAGGTGTATATCAGTATGTAGTGCCTCTACTTTAAAGAGTCCTCTCCTGCTGGTGTTCAGGTGTATATCAGTATGTAGTGTCTCTACTTTAAAGAGTCCTCTCCTGCTGATGTTCAGGTGTATATCAGTATGTAGCGTCTCTACTTTAAAGAGTCCTCTCCTGCTGATGTTCAGGTGTATATCAGTATGTAGTGTCTCTACTTTAAAGAGTCCTCTCCTGCTGATGATCAGGTGTATATCAGTATGTAGTGTCTCTACTTTAAAGAGTCCTCTCCTGCTGATGTTCAGGTGTATATCAGTATGTAGTGTCTCTACTTTAAAGAGTCCTCTCCTGCTGATGTTCAGGTGTATATCAGTATGTAGTGTCTCTACTTTAAAGAGTCCTCTCCTGCTGATGTTCAGGTGTATATCAGTATGTAGTGCCTCTACTTTAAAGAGTCCTCTCCTGCTGGTGTTCAGGTGTATATCAGTATGTAGTGTCTCTACTTTAAAGAGTCCTCTCCTGCTGATGTTCAGGTGTATATCAGTATGTAGTGTCTCTACTTTAAAGAGTCCTCTCCTGCTGATGTTCAGGTGTATATCAGTATGTAGTGTCTCTACTTTAAAGAGTCCTCTCCTGCTGATGTTCAGGTGTATATCAGTATGTAGTGTCTCTACTTTAAAGAGTCCTCTCCTGCTGATGTTCAGGTGTATATCAGTATGTAGTGTCTCTACTTTAAAGAGTCCTTTTAGAATCCACAGTAGAGGAGAACCCAATGGATATGATTATGATGTATTAGATTAATTCTTCCATGTTGCCGTTAGGTTAGAGTCTGAGTCTGTCTTGTTCTTTTATTTTGCTCCTAAGGCAGATGAACGTAAGCATTTTGCACTGTCTCTGTTTAAAGTGTATGTGTGTGTGTATTTTGTATTTCCATTGTAACATGTGATCAAACTACAGTGTAGCTGCTTACATATACAGATGATATAAGCAGAGCAGCTCCTTGTCTGCACAATATTCAGAGACAGAAAGAGTCTTTGTGCTCTGATGTTCAAATAATCTGCAGAGACACACACACACACACACATAGAGTTTCTCCGCCTGCGGTTCTTTCTGACGGCTGCTGCTGAACAGCTCTGTGGTCAAAGTGTGTGCGTGTGTGTGCATTTGTGTGTGTGTGCGTGTGTGTGTGTGTGCATGTGTGCGTGTGTGTGTGTGTTTGGGGTTTTGGCCCACAGCAAATTATTGCCACCAATAAAATGAGGCAGTATTGCTTTTTCACTGGAAACAGCTGCAGTTAAACTCAACAATCTCTAAACCAAAACACCAGTAAAATCTGAAGTTAGGTGTAGTGGTTGTGCAACGTGGCATCATGGGAGTTGTAGTCTTCAGCTTTAGCGTGAATGTTTCAGGAGGTTTTTAGCGCCTCTTCTCTTAAAGCAGTAAAAACAGTGAATAAAGTTTCAGTTTGATGTTAAAATCAGTGTTTCTTCATGCAGGCTGTTTGGCTGCTGCTAACGTTAGCTTAGCTTGTTTCTCTTCAGATCCAGATCAAGTCTCCAGAAAGTTTTGGCCCACGTTTAAGTAAATATTATGGTGGCCAAACCGCAGTACTACAACGTATGTGGCCCAAAGAAGGCTTTTCCCCATTGATTTACATTGGGAAAGATACGTTTATAAATCAGCGGATATATTTCTGGAGCTACATCAACTACCCAGTACGAACACTTGTATAGCCCGTATTTCAATCATTAGGGTGTAAAAGTTGCAAAGTAGGCCTACATTAAAAGCTATATCCAAAGTTATTTTTTCTCTGCATCGCTATAACCAGATCTCATTAAATATCCATGATCCGGACGTCCCCTCACTGAAATCCTTCATCCGGTTCGAATGTAGAGTTGAAAAGCACCATGATGTAAAGTATACGTTAAAAATGTGGCTTCAAACTGGATAGAAAGTCAGTTTATAACAGACTCACAGGAAGATTTAAATTACTTATCTGACACTGCACAACTCTAAATATCACATTTGGCGAGTTGTTTTTAGATATTTTAACGCAAAAATGTTACACGTTTTATGTTTTAAAAATTTCTGACATTCAGAGAGACATTTTTTGTAAATGTGTGACTTCAGTGACATATGTACAACTTTAAACTCAAGTTCTTTCCCTGAAATATATATTTTACAATTTGACCTACCTTTACCTTAATTACACATTTCTCTGAATCCTTTGGCATAATATGAGAACAATACATGTAAGGGCTATAGCTCGTGGTGTTAACACATTTTAAAGTAAATAATAAAATAAACTCATATTCTACAATGAATACACTTTGTGATTGCTTTCATGGAAGTCCTTATCTTTCTGCCCAGTCTCCTTCTTGTGTCTTTTTATCTCTGACTCAATCAGCCCTGAAGGTTTTTTTAAGAGCTTTATTTAAAGGTTTTATTTAATCGCTGCTGTGACGTCTTGCGGCTGATTGTTCAGTTTCTGCCAGTCTGCACTCCAGCACCAGAAGCGTTTTTGTGGTTGGACAATTGTTGGTTTCCACGGGGAGAATATTTTCATATTAGCTGATTACAGCTCTGAATAAGTGGAACACACTGTATGTTCTGTATAATCTGTGTGTTGCCTGTCAGTGTGTGTTCATGTGTGCAGGAGATGCATGGAGTCTGAAAGCGTGGGTTGGAGCAGGCCACCCACTGCAGGCCTGATGCTGGGAACATGCTGGACCTGCACCAATTAAAACTTCACAAAGAAGCAAGTCAAATCATTTGTTCGGAACAGGGCCGTTTCTAACTTTTTGGGGGCCCTATTCAAGATGCTGTTTGTGGGCCCTAGTTTTCACAGTTTTTACAACTACAATGGGGGGATTTCGAAACCTTTAAAAGGATCTGTGGAGATGCATCAATCTGTTACACTTTAAAGGGGACCTATCATGCAAAATGCACTTTTTGATGTCTTTTCTACACTAATATGTGTCCCCGGTGTTTCAGGGAACTCACGCGGCGTCAGAAAATAAAACCCTCACCCTTTTCCCCCGTACAGAGCTGATCAGGATTTGCAGCAACTTGACGTCATATTGGCGGCGGACCCACAGCACTATCAGAAACAATACCCGGCTGTTTTGGACGTAACATGGTCGGTGTTTACATTAGCATCGCTAACACTCAGAGCTAACCTGTTCTGGAGAGCATGTGTGTGAAGAAGCAGGAATTAAAAAGGAACTCACCTTGTGGTATAACCGGCAAGAGAGAAAGCCTTTGAGCTCCAGACTGTTTCAGAGACAATCCTTGATAATCCATGATATGGCATTTCATCACGGCAGTATCTGCCGGTAGAATCTCCCGCATGAGCATGCATAAGCTCCGCCCCTCTTTTTGTAATCACTTTTTTTTAAAGCTTTATACATCAAATCAGCACTTTTGAAACAGGAAGTGAAATAGAGGGATATGAGGCATGGCTAGAATGGGTGATCTGTTTGGTATTTTGAGCAAAACACTTCATAGACGGTTTTTATATTTTTTTTATTTATCTGAGACCTATGCTATTGCCTGGAAATAGCATGGGAGGTGACCTTTAAGAGGAAAAAAGGCTAATTTCACGAAAACAGTGGTATGAAAAACCATGCGGGCTAATGACAGATCCGAGCGAGTTTGTGTACAGTGAGAAGAGGAGGGGAGCAAGAACAGAGCCCTGAGGGACCCCTGTAGTTAATTGACAAGGGTCGGACTCAGACCCTCTCCAAGTAACCCTGTAGGTGCGGTCTTTGAGGTATGAGGTGAGGAGGGAAAGTGCAGAGCCTGAAACTCCAAGTTCTTGGAGTGTGAAAGAGGATCTGATGGTTCACCGTGTCGAATGCAGCAGACAGGTCCAACAGGACGAGGACAGAGGAGAGAGAGGCTGCTTTAGCAGTGTGCAGTTCCTCAGTGACAGCAAGGAGGGCAGTTTCTGTGGAGTGACCTGCCTTGAAACAGACTGGTGCGGATCCAGAAGGTTGTTCTGATGGAGATAGCAGGAGAGTTGTTTAAAGACAGCGCGTTCAAGTGTTTTAGACAGGAACGGGAGGAGAGAGACAGGCCTGTAGTTTATAACCTCAGACGGGTCGAGAGTGGGTTTCTTTAGGAGAGGGTTTACTCTTGCCTCCTTGAGACTGTTTGGAAAGTGACCAGAAGTTAGAGAAGTTTTGATGAAATGGGTGAGAAACGGTAGAATATCAGGAGCGATAGTCTGAAGGAGGTTTGAGGGGATAGGGTCCAGAGGACAGGTGGTAGGGCGGGCAGAGGTAATGAGGGTAAGAACCTCACTTGGAGAGAGAGGGGAAAAGGAGGTCAGTGTGTGGGTGGAAGGAGGGTCTGGAGACCCAGCGGTGAGTAAAGGTGAGTCAGAAAAAGAAGAGCGAATATCATCAACCCTTTTTTCAAAGTGGTTAACAAAGTCGCTTGACAGAAGTGAGGAGGGGGGAGGGGCTTTGGGAGGGTCCAAGAGATGCAGCATTTTCTCAACAATGTATAATTTACATTTTTCATCTTCCTCAGATGTCACTGATTGGCTGACAGCCCAACGATGATTTGGACTTTATTTCGCCAAAAACACAAGCCTCAGCTTTGCTATCGCTACAGTTTAGTTGTGTTTATATCCTACATTAGATTTTTAAATAATGCTTCACCCAACACAGGAGGGGCTTGGCTCTCTACAAATAAAGACGGCTCATTTGAATTCTCCCCAAATATATTGAGGCTGAACCTGAACGTTCAGCTCGGGGCCCCCTAGTGGCTGCGGGGCCCTATGCATCTGAATAGGAAAAATAACGTGGCTTTTTACTTTTCTGCACCTCAGATACGTCAAGTGTTCCAGAAGTTGCGTCGTGTAATATCGGGGATAACAAGCGAGGAAGTCAAAATATGGTCCAAGGCTCAAATAAACGCAGGACCCTAAAACCAAAAGTCACCGTGAAATGATGTAACAAGCGTAACAATATTTCATAAGGACATTTGGTAAGGGCAGTTGTTACTCATGCTATTTATCGACATACCATTAAGGTACATTTTTAAGTTGCCATGTGAGGATTTGTTGTAAAGTTACATTGAGAAGTGAATTAGTAAAGTTGTGTTGTAAAGTTAAATTAAAAAGTTAAATAAAGTTATGTTGTTATTTGAAATTGTTTTTTCACATTGATTTGTAATGTTATGTTGCTACGTTGCAGTGTTACATTACGTTGTTACTTAACGATTGTTACAGTTTTAGCCTAACGTTATAAAATGATGTTGTTAAGTTAAGTCATCATTTTACGTTTTTTAAAGTTTCAAATTTACATTTTTAAAGTTGCATTGTCATGTAAAGTTGCAAAATGAGTTTGTTCAGTAAAGGAGGAATGTTGCACGTTTAATTTACAGTGTTAAGATATGTTTGTTAAGCTCCTGTAAGTTACATTGTAAAGTGACATTAGGTTGTTTTGTTGATTTGTAACTTTAAAGTCACATTTGAAAGTTTTGTTGTAAAGTTAGTTTGTAATCTTCCGTTGTAAAGTGAAGTTATGTCACGTGAAGTTGCGTCGTAGAGTTATGAAGTCAAATTACAATGTTATGTGTCATTAGGTTGTTGTGTACATTTGTAACGTTATTTTGAAGGTGTTACGATTGTTACATAACTTTATTCCTTAACATTTTTACATTATGCAGTAGAGAGATTATATATAAAGTAGAAAAGTGACATTGTTAAGTTACGCTTTCACGTTATGTTGTTAGTAAAGCTGTTCAGATAGATTTTTTAAAGTTACGTTAAGTTGCATTGTTTAGTTGTAAAGTTGCGTTGTGACATTACGTTGTGACAGATGTTACATTGCTTTGTTATTGTTGTGATGTTAATTTGTATCTTCATGTTGTTACATTACATTGAAACAATTGTGACATTACGCTTTTACTTTATGGTTGTGACGTTACAGCGTTACATTATTCATTTGACACAAACCATGCTCGCTTCTAGCCACGACTGAGTACAGTAGTTGGTTAAACACGGTAACACTTTATATTAAGGCACACATATTCACCATCAACTAGTTGTTAAATAACATGCATATTAGCAGTATATTGGCTCTTTATTAGTCATTATAAAACATGCCACACCTGTGAGGTGGGATGAATTATCTCGGCAAAGGAGAAGTGCTCACTATCACAGATTTTTTCAGAGAGGAGAGAAACAGAAGAAGAGACTAGAGAGAGATACAGGGAGATAAACAGAAGAAGAGACGAGAGAGAGAGACAGAGAGATAAACACAGAAGAAGAGAGGCGATAGGGATACAGGGAGAGAAACACAGAAGAAGAGACGAGAGAGAGATACAGGGAGAGAAACAGAAGAAGAGACGAGAGAGAGAGAGATACAGAGAGAGAAACACAGAAGAAGAGACGAGAGAGAGATACAGGGAGAGAAACACAGAAGAAGAGACGAGCGAGAGAGAGAGAGAGATACAGGGAGAGAAACACAGAAGAAGAGAGGAGCGAGAGATATAGGGAGAGAAACACAGAAGAGACGAGAGAGAGATACAGGGAGAGATTTGTGAACAATATTTGAGATAAATGGTTATTTTGTGTATATAGAAAATGTTTTAGATCTTTGAGTTCATCTCATGAAAAATGGGAGCAAAAATAAAAGTGTTGCGTTTATATTTTTGTTCAGTGTAATAAGCCATTAGTTGAGAGTTTTTCCTCAATAACTCCCTAATTAGGGCTGATTTATTGTAAGTAAGGATGTTGTTGTTCATGAGTTTTGGTCTTATAATGCTCTAGTCAATATGCAGTAGCAGTACCACAAGAATAGTAATTCTCCCATAATAACACTTAATGTGGTCTATTCATATATAACAAGTCATGAAACTATTGTTAATTAAGTCTAAATAACTCAAATTAGATATTTGGAACTCAGAATAAGTTCCCTATTTTAAAGTGAAGACTTGTTCATAACAAATAAGCTTGTAGTTTGACTTTAATATGTTAATGAACAACAAGTTCATGGTGAATATGTACCTTAATCTAAAGTGTTACTGAAAACACTTATAAAAGAGCCTCTGTTGTTTGTTGTTGACTTGTGAAATGACACAAATGTAAGAACAGTTTCAGGCCCCGTCCACACAGAGACGATTTCAGTTGTATCCGCTAATGTTCTCTATCGTATAGACCAGGGGTCAGCAACAGGCGGACCGCGGTCCGGATCTATAATAAATACATTAATAGGGGATTTTTTGACGGGGCGATTCTATTTTAACTGCCGCCGACAGGGGGCAAAAGAGAGGAGAGAGCGATACAGGGAGAGAAACACAGAAGAAGAGACGAGAGAGAGCGATACAGGGAGAGAAACACAGAAGAAGAGACGAGAGAGAGCGATACAGGGAGAGAAACACAGAAGAAGAGAGGAGAGAGAGAGATACAGGGAGAGAAACACAGAAGAAGAGACGAACGAGAGAGATACAGGGAGATAAACACAGAAGAAGAGACGAGAGAGAGAGAGATACTGGGAGAGAAAAACAGAAGAAGAAACGAGAGAGAGAGCGATACAGGGAGAGAAACACAGAAGAAGAGACGAGAGAGCGATACAGGGAGAGAAACACAGAGGAAGAGACGAGAGAGATACAGGGAGAGAAACACAGAAGAAGAGAGGAGAGAGAGATACAGGGAGAGAAACACAGAAGAGAGGACAGAGAGATACAGGGAGAGAAACACAGAAGAAGAGAGGAGAGAGAGATACAGGGAGAGAAACACAGAAGAAGAGACGAGCGAGAGAGAGAGAGAGATACAGGGAGAGAAACACAGAAGAAGAGAGGAGCGAGAGATATAGAGAGAGAAACACAGAAGAGACGAGAGAGAGATACAGGGAGAGAAACACAGAAGAAGAGACGAGCGAGAGAGAGAGATACAGGGAGAGAAACACAGAAGAAGAGACTAGAGAGAGATACAGGGAGAGAAACAGAAGAAGAGACTAGAGAGATATACAGGGAGATAAACAGAAGAAGAGACGAGAGAGAGAGACAGAGAGATAAACACAGAAGAAGAGAGGCGATAGGGATACAGGGAGAGAAACACAGAAGAAGAGACGAGAGAGAGATACAGGGAGAGAAACAGAAGAAGAGACGAGAGAGAGAGATACAGAGAGAGAAACACAGAAGAAGAGACGAGAGAGAGAGATAAAAAAGGGGGAAATTAAAACTAAATATTGTTCCAGGACAGGCTAACCGAGGCTAAACAATGCGCTAACCGAGGCCAACCAATGAGCACCTGCATGTGTGTATGAGAATGGCCCTGACACCATTTCAGCCCAGATCCAAACTCCTGGCGGGACAAGCTTGAGGTCAATTCTCGCACTGAACAGAACAAAGTGAGAGAGGGACTGCAATATAAGAGGGACAGAAAGAGAAACTTTAAACGGTTCAGTTGTTGTGATGTAAAGACTGATATGTTCTATAATCGTCTGGAACTGTTAAGTCATGATGTGAAACGGTTAACAAAGACAAACTCAAGCTGCTGCTGCACTTTATTTTATTCATCTAAAATTAAGCACTTTTAAGATGTACACATTTTAAAAAGCTATTTTATTTATTGTCTCTATTTTATTTGTAAAAGCAGCCCGAGAGGAACATTACACACAGCCACAGTATTTACTGTATATCTGTTTAGTTCAATGTTAATTGACAATACATATTGTTGTTTATGAATTGTACTTTCTTCATTTGATTGGCAGTCAGTTGTTGATTACATGCAGACGTTGATAAAGCTACAGGTCACTTCAATATACCTCACATTAATTCATAAAGCAACTTAGACATTTTGATGTTCCAGACCTTTGCATGGGGACATTTTCTCTAACTGGACTTCGTTGAATTTTAGTTGAATACCCCTGTGAAGAATGTGGTTCTGCACATTGGAACACATGATGTTGTGAAACAAGAGTCAGAAGTGCTGAAAGAAGACTTTAAATGTCTGTTGGAAACTGCCAGCTCTCTAAATGCAGAGGTGTTCATCAGTGGCCCTCTGCCGCCAGGCAGAAGAGGAGTGGAGAGATTCAGCAGATTCTTTGCACTGAACACCTGGCTTTCAACTGCCTGTACTGACCATTCTGTGCATTTTATTGACAATTTTAACTTTCTCTGGGACCGCAGACATCTTTTCAAGGCAAATGGAGTTTGCCTGAACAAGTCAGGAGTGAAATAGTTTATCTCTAACATATTGAACTGCCTGCATCATCAATATGTTCCCTCTGCCAAGGACAAGCAGCAAGAGGAATCAAAACAAGAGAAAGACACAACACATCGCGCAAAAATACCCTGAAGAAGTATCACTGCACCCGCCTGAGGAATGTTCTGATTATGGGAGACCTATGAGACACACGAAGGAGTCTCCACTGCCCGTCACCCCCCTGTCAACGCCTTTGAGGATACTCTTCATTCATCCCCCAGCTCCCTCTACTCTCCGCTCACCCTTGCCCTCCCCTCTGGAGTTCGATGACCGCATGAAGGCGACACGCAGGATCAGCAGCATGTCCTTTACCCCCGCCCCTCAACGACGCCCGCCAACATCACCATCATCATGCCTACCACAATCATCCAAACCACAACTATACAAGGAAGATGGAAGCATATTTCCAAACCCCCCTTTCTACAGTGTAGCCCTCACCCTGCCCTCCTATGATGAGAGGAGCAGGGTGGTGGGTCCTCCCTCCCCTTCAAAGCCTGATAGGGATGTGTGTGTACAAAACGCTGCAAACTGATATCTGCTGAGTCCAGGCTCAAGGGCGTATGGCACTCTCAACTCTTTCCAGGACATGCCGGGGCCCTGCCTGCCAGTAGCTTTACCGATATCTGTGTTGATAGGTAATAGATTAAGAGAGATAAATCATCTTAGATACAGGAAGCGCTCAAACGTTTGTGTGAGTTTATCTAATTTAGCAGTGATTCCATGTCAGCCACAGCTTGTTACAAAAAACATGACTGATAGTGTGTTTAATGAACTTAAACGAGCTTTATTAAATGTCAGGTCTTTGGCAGGAAAAACATTTTTAATCAATGATTTTATCACTGAGCACAATCTTGATTTTATGTTTTTAACGGAAACTTGGATTGAACAAAATAACAGTGCAGCTGTTCTTATCGAATCAACCCCTCCCAACTTTAGTTTTATGAGTCAGGAAAGAATGCATAGGAGAGGAGGTGGAGTTGCTATTCTGTTCAATGATTCCCTTCAATGCAGGAAGACATCGTATGGAAACTTTGATTCTTTTGAATATGTGGCCCTTCAGCTGAAAGGCTCCTCTCGAGCTCTGTTCCTAAATATCTATAGGCCACCCAAATACAGTGCAAGCTTTTTTGATGACCTTACTGAACTGCTGTCTGTAGTGTGTATTGACTTTGACCGTCTAGTCATTGTTGGTGATTTTAACATCCATGTTGAGAACCCCCAGGACAGAGGGGCTAAAGAACTGTTTTGTGTTCTTGATAGCTATGGACTGACTCAGCATGTGACGGAGCCCACGCACAATAAGGGGCACACTCTGGACTTAATTATCTCAAATGGTCTGAATATATCCAAGGTTGTGGTGACTGATGTTGTGCTCTCGGACCATTCCTGTGTTGCTTGCTTGCGTCCTGAGAGCTCTATTTCCGTTCATAAAAATGTTCAAAAAGAGGTAACCACAAAGCGATATTTAACTGAAAATACTAGGGAAATGTTTACTCAGAATTTTTCTAAAGTAAATGAGCTAGAAGATCATTTTAATTCAAAAATTAAAAATGTTAAAGATGCCATTGCTCCAACTAAGGTAAAGGAAGTGACTGGGAAGAAAATTGTTACGGTGTGTGAAGCAGGTAGGACCACCAGGGTGGGTGGAGGGGGTCAGGAGGACGGGTTTGGGCTGACAACCCAGGAGCACCACGGAGGACCCGGAAGGGATCTCGGGCGGACGGCCCGGGGGAAAGACAGAGTCCAAGGTGGGGGTTATGGAGGGGCGAAGGCCGCGGCCGGGAAAGTCAGGGGGCCGGGCTCGAGGGCGAAGGCCGTGGCTCTCAGGGGGGGATCGAGGGTAAAGACTGCGGCTCTCAGAGGGCCGGGCTCGAGGGCGAAGACCAGACAGCTCCGGAGGCCGGGCAGGAAGGCGCTGACGGGACAGCGCCGGAGGCCGGGCAGGACTCGGTGTCGGAGCTAGTGGGACAGGCCTCGGCAGGATCCCCAACGGAAGAGGACCAGGACACGGGATTGGCAGGACCCCCGGCAGGAGAGCAGTCGGCGGGACCTCCAACGAGACAGGACATAGGTTTGGCAGGACCCCCGGCAGGAGAGTAGTCGGCGGGGCCTCGAACAGCACAGGACAAGGGGTTGGCAGGACCCCCGGCAGGAGAGTAGACGGCGGGACCTCCAACGAGACAGGACAAGGAGCTGGCAGGACCCCCGGCAGGAGAGTAGACGGCGGGACCTCCAACGGGACAGGACATGGGGTAGGGACTTGAGACATGACTCGAGAGGGGAACTAGAGAGGGAACTCCAGTGGGGACTAGAGGAGAGACCAGAGGAGGAACTAGAGGAGGGAAATCGATAGGGAGCTAGAGGAGGGACTAGAGATGGGACTAGAGATGGAACTCGAGAGGGAACTGGAGATGGGACTAGAGAAGTGACCTGAGGAGGGACTAGGGAAGGGACTCGAGAGGGGAACTAGAGAGGGAACTCCAGTGGGGACTAGAGGAGAGACTAGAGGAGGAACTAGAGGAGGGACTAGAGGAGGAACTAGAGAAGGGAACTCGAGAGGGGACTTGAGAGGGGAACTAGAGAGGGGAACTAGAGAGGGACTAGAGAGGGGACTAAAGGAGGGACTAGAGGAGGGAAATCGAGAGGGAACTAGAGGAGGGACTAGAGATGGGACTAGGGAATTGTCTAGAGTAGGGACTAGAGATGGAACTCGAGAGGTGACTCGAGAGGGAACTGGAGATGAGACTAGAGAAGTGACCTGAGGAGGGACCAGGGAAGGGACTAGAGGGGGAACTTGGGAAGGGACTAGAGGAGGGACTAGAGAAGGGGCTCAGGAAGGGACCAGAGGAGGGACTAGAGAGGTGACTAAAGGGGGGAATGGAGAAGGGACTAGGGAAGTGACCTGAGGAGGGACTAGGGAAGTGACTTGAGTAGGGACTAGAGAAAGGACTTGAGAAAGGAATTGAGTAGGGACTAGAGTTGGTACTTGAGAAGTGACTAGAGAAGTGACCTGAGGAGGGACTAGGGAAGGGACTAGAGAAGGGACTAGAGATGGAACTCGAGAGGTGACTCGAGAAGGAACTTGAGAGGTGACTGGAGAGGGAACTCGAGATGGGACTAGAGAAGTGACCTGAGGAGGGACTAGGGAAGGGACTAGAGAAGGGACAGAATCATGGCTGTAAGGTCCGGTTCTGAAGCCGGAAACATGGCTGTAAGGTCCGGTTCTGAAGCCGGAAACATGTCTGTAAGGTCCGGTTCTGAAGCCAGAAACATGGCTGTATGGGCCGGCTCTGGAGCCGAATCCATGGCTGCTGGGGTCAGAACTGGGTCTGGAACCATGGCTGTGTGGACTGCTAGCCTGGCCTTGCGACGACTCCTCTTAGCAGCCGCCTGAATACTCCGTGTACCTCCATAAGCCAGACGAGTTCCGGAATACAACTCCTGGACAGGAGCAGGAACTGGGGCAGAAGCACAGGTTGACTTCAGGCGGAACCCACCAAGGCGTATGGTGCCAGGTTGGGAATTGGGAGACATGGATATCGCATGCCTGGGGCTAGCAGGCCGGGAATCAGGCTTGACCTCAAAGCTGCCAAAAAAGTCCTCCACCCACTCGGGTAGCAACTCCCTCAACCAGGGCCTTGAGGTTACCTCCTGGCGTGCCGCAGAAAAAACGGACTGCCTCTCTTCACTACTGGAGGCATATTTAAAGTCATTCCTCAAACATGTCAAATTGTACTCCACCTCGTACAAACTGTCCGCTGGGTCCATTCTAGGTTGGTTCGTAATGTTACGGTGAGTGAAGCAGGTAGGACCCAAATGCAGATTAACGTGAAAATTCCTTTATTTCAAGGCTATACTAACAAAGACAGAACAGAACACTCACCGAGGACTAGCCAAATCACAAGACGAACCGACACTGAACACAGGAAGAGACAAGACTAAATACAGGGAGGGGTAATCACAAGACGAGACACAGCCGGGCAGGGGAGGAGAAACACAAGGGCCACAGGTGAAAACAATCAGACACACCAGGGAAACTAATGACGGGAGGAACACAGGGAAAAGGACCAGACAATATACCCAGAGGAAAACATGACAGGGAGAACAGCAAAACACCCAAACTAAGACATAGAAAACGTGACATAACACAATAATCGTAACAAAAATATCTCCATGGAGAAAGGCCATGACCGTGAGAGCAGAAAAAAGAGTGTCGAAAAGCTGAACGCAGGTGGCGAAAAACAAATCTCCAGGTTCACTTTGAAATTTATAAAGAGAGACTTGGCCTTTATAATTTGGAATTGAAAAACGCACGACAATCGTTCTTCTCTGACATCATTACCAACAACAAAAACAACGCACGTGCCTTGTTTGCTACCGTCGACAGACTAACTAACCCCCCAGTGTCAGTAGCCTCTGAATTTCTATCCACCAGGGCGTGCAATGACTTTGCCTTCTTCACTGACAACATTCAGAAAATCAGACAAGCAGTCAGTGCCTCTGCATCAGGAACAGCAAATGTGTTGTCTCTGTGTCCACTTAACATCAATTCAGACACCATGACACAATTCCATCAGATTAATGATAAAAACATAGAGGACATTATTCAACTTCTGAAATCCTCCTCCTGCTGCCTTGATATTATTCCAACAGGATTTTTCAAAGATGTTTTGCCTTGCATGGCCTCAGAACTACTTCATATAGTAAACAAATCTCTTCACTCAGGTATTTTTCCACAAGCCTTGAAAACTGAAGTCATTAACACTAGAACCGCCAGAGGTCGCTGTATACCTCTATCCGCCAACGGGTAAAGTTTACCCGCTATTGATTTCCAAGGTACAATGTACCATACAGAACCGTGAGTTTTGATCGCACAGGGATGACATGTATACCACTATAATCTGTGGACTCTCAGTTTTTCATATTATATGTGACCCGCTCTCTCGAAATCAGTCGGAAGTCGCAACGGCTCATTTCAGAATAAACGTGGATTTACGTAAAAAACTATTTGTTCAGGGTTCAGGTGTTTTGTTTGATTTTAAACAAACAAAGTCTTGGCTTTCAGAATATGAAACTTTTATTTCCAAAATCACACGATAAATACATTTTTGAAGCTTGTAAAAGGACGAAGACAAGCACCTCTCACTCGCAATCTGCTCTTCCAGCAGCGCCGCCCCCCCTCCCTCCGGCTGAAATTATGAATTTAAGAATATAGTAATCATAGATAACACGGCAGGGTCCGTTACAGTTTGTTTTCATCTGATTTAAATTAAACAAAGTCTTGGCTTTCAGAATATTAAACTTGTTTCGGCCAATTCAGGTGATAAATATAACTTTGAAGCTTGTAACGGCATAATTACAAGCGGAGAACGGAGTAATTTAACATCACAGCAGTCATAACAACAGCCGATGTTTCTCGTGAGGGTTTTCTCTGGGAAACAAACACAATACACACAAACGCAAACATACACAAACACACACGCGTATACACACACACTTGCGAGCTTCCCCTCCAAACGAAAATATCTTCCCTCCGTAGTATTTTGATCATTTTGATCGCGAAATCAATAACGCGAGGAGAGCTGCATTTCTATGAGGTAAATATTACCCGCTGGCGGAAATAGGTATAAATATCAATTTTTGTTGGCGATTTTTTCAATCTGACTTCATATTGACCATTTTTAACAACACAGGGTGTTACATAACACACTTTCAGGAAAAGTCACGGACTGGGAGACGTTAATATTGTATTGAAAAAAAGTTACATACAATAAAAAAACAGCTGCGGGTAAAATTTACCCGTTGGCGGTTCTAGTGTTAAACCGCTCTTAAAAAAGAATAATCTAGATGCTTCAGTAATGAACAATTACAGGCCCATATCAAACCTGTCCTTTCGAGGTAAAATCATTGAAAAATAGTCTTTCAACAGTTGAGTAATTTCTTGCATTTAAATAGTTGTTTCGATGTGTTCCAGTCGGGCTTTCGTCCAAACCACAGCACTGAGACTGTTCTTGTAAAGGTCTTCAATGACATCCACTTAAACACAGACAGTGGCAGAACTTCAGTGTTAGTATTATTAGATCTCAGTGCTGCGTTTGACACTGTTGACCACAGCATATTACTAGACCGACTAGAAAACTGGGTGGGACTTTCGGAAACAGTTCTAAATTGGTTTGAATCCTACTTGAAGGACAGAAACAACTTTGTTTCTATAGGTACATACTCATCTGAGTTGACAAATATGACATGTGGGATACCTCAAGGCTCCATCTTGGGGCCTCTTCTCTTTAACATATACATGCTACAACTGGCTCAGATAATGAAAAACAACAAAATAAGTTACCATAGCTATGCAGATGACACACAAATCTACGTAACAATTTCACCAGGAGACTATGCTCCAATTCAAACACTGAGTAAGTGCATTGAACAAATCAATGACTGGATTTGTCAGAACGTTCTCCAAATTAAACAAAGATAAAACTGAGGTAATGGTTTTTGGAGCCAAGGCAGAACGTATAAAAGTTAGCGCTGAGCTTCAGTCTGCAATGTTCAAAACAACAGATAAAGCCAGAAATCTAGGTGTAGTCATGGACTCTGACCTGAGTTCCAACAGTCACATTAAAACAGTAACTAAATCAGCCTACTATCACCTAAAGAACATATCTAGGATTAAAAGACTAATGTCACAGCAGGAATTGGAAAAACGTGTCCATGCCTTTATCTTCAGTAGACTCGACTACTGCAATGGTGTCTTTACAGGTCTCACTAAAAAATCTATTAGAAAGCTGAAGCTGATTCAGAACGCTGCTGCTCGAGTCCTCACTGACACTAAGAAAGTGGATCACATCACTCCTGCTCTGAAGTCTTCACACTGGCTTCCTGTGTGTCAAAGAATAGATTTCATACAATACTGCTGCTGGTTTATAAAGCACTGAATGGTTTAGGCCCAACATACATGTCTGACCTCCTGCTAAACTATGAACCATCCAGATCTCTCAGGTCTTCAGGGACTGGTCAGCTTTCTGTCCCCAGAGTCAGAACTAAACATGGAGAAGCAGCGTTCAGTTATTATGCTCCAAATATCTGGAACAAACTCCCAGAAACCTGCAGGTCCGCTGCAACTCTGACTACTTTAAATCCAAACTAAAGACTTTTCTTTTTGCCGCTGCTTCTAATGGCGCATTTCCACTGCAATGGGGTAGCCCCGTTTAAGCGTCCCTAAGCGTCCTCGCTCAGGCCTCGGGCTGCCTCGCTGGCCGGCCGAGGCCGTGGCGCATTTCCATTACAGTTTAGGACCTGGGGTAGCAACGCAGTGTAGGCGGGGCATTTTTTGGTCGGAGCGACGCTGGGTAAAACTGCAGTGGCGTCCTCTTCAATGCGACACAACTCACAAAACACACACAACTATGTGGAAGCGATCGTTTACTTGTTTCTTGGTGTGTGGCTTGTTATCACAGCAAGAAGGAAAGTGATCACAACAAGCATTGTATTGTATTCATTGTATTGAACATAAATAAATCCTTTTTTTTTCATATACATGTGTTTGTCAAATGTTTTAAACAAATGTTATCTGAATTGAATATTTGAAATTCAAGCACCAGTAAGTACTGATCCATAATAAGAACATTTGAGGAAATATCAGATCATGAAAAGAAAATCTTTCAAATCAATTAAGCAAATATCAAAGCTAACTATAAACATAAATACTAAAGTGTAAAACACGGCAACACTATATTCATAAATGCAAGTGTAAAATAGTGTGGAGAATTGTAAACATGGATGGAGGCTAAAGTATCCACAACATAAAATAATATATTAAATATAACCTCAATCTTTCTTCTAGACATGTTAAAAGCTTGCTTGAATAGGTTATAGGTTTCTTTTGTTCTCTCGTCTTTGAAATATATAAGGAATGTGTTTGAGTCTAGTATAAAGAGGGTATTACAATTGAGTAATGTCTACATGTATTATATAGTTATCCTGTATTCTTAATACTATTACAAAATAAACATGTAATAATGTTTTAGAGGAGGACCTCAAGCTAGCAAACTCAATTTCTTGCTTTAAATCTCTTAAAAGTAAGGGGCTTTTTCCTAACTGGTGGTGTTTGTTATTGTTTTATAAATGCATGTATGTTTATATCTTCTCTAAATCAAGATTATGTGAATCTGATTTGTTTCTGTTGGGTGCCATTCATTATCAACAAGAGATAAGATAAGTCAAAGAAGTACTTTAATGATGGCAGTATAAAAATACAAAAAAAAATGTTGTATCAAAAAGTCATGCCATTAAACAATACAAATAAAAATGTAAAACTGTATTGCAGCCAGCATAAATATACATGGAATTGTAAATATAAAATGAACATTTTTAAGAAAATAAATAAACAAGGAAGTACAAATGTTGCATTTAAAAATTAACTAGATAAAATATATAATATGTACAATAACTATTACGGTTTTTTTGAAGTATCACGGAGGAGACGGGCCACGTCGGCTGCCCAGTCATGGTGCCGTTCCTGCTGGGCCCGATCCTCTCCTCCTCGTTTCCTCTTGCCTGGGTGACAATCAGATAATAATTAGCAATAAGGAAAACACACAGGACAGGTACGGGTCACACAAGGATATAAGAATAACGTGTATAAACAGAACAACAGTAAGGTGAACTAAAGAAAGTTCTGGCCCTAGATGTTTGCAATGATTGTGAAAGTGAATTACATTATGTCCAGCCTGTTGATAATGCATATAAATATATGTATATGATAGGATGTCACACACAACTGTACTAGCTGCTTACAAGCACTTGTAACAGAGCATTTCCACACAGTGGTATAGCTTATTTGAATTACTGACGATGGATGATCCAAGGTTTAAAAAAACAAAACACAATTCCAGTCGTTTTGCCATTTCTATTTCTTACCTAGAACCACCCGCTGCGGTGTCGTGATGGCACTCGGCGTTGGTGGTTGAGTTGGTGTCGGTTCTTCGG
The DNA here is from genome assembly GCA_036324585.1 of Champsocephalus esox. Classification (NCBI taxonomy): domain Eukaryota; kingdom Metazoa; phylum Chordata; class Actinopteri; order Perciformes; family Channichthyidae; genus Champsocephalus; species Champsocephalus esox. The sequence continues at coordinate 2,092,230 of CM070480.1, read as the reverse complement.
CTGGGGTCCGTTCTGGATTCGATGACGATGTGGACGGAACACTGCCATCAACCGTTGTTCGGGAATGTTCCTCCTCACGAGTCCCAATGTAATCATCTAGCACAGCAACATGACTTGTTAATTCCACAAACTACTGCAGCACAATACTAAACAGCAACAACAACTATAGAAAAGAAAAACTGAACGTAAACAATGGCACATATGGTGTTAGCAAACAATAGCTCTAGCTAAGGCTATCTGCCTAGGCTATCTGCCTTAGCTAGCTATGTAGCTCTTCGGGTTGTCGAACATTAATGTAAGGATAAAATAGACTTCTTTGTTAGAAGTGAGCGTACCTTGCAGGGACTCCAGTAAAGCCGTTGCCGTTTTCCCTACATCGCAGGAAAGTCCTCGAAACTCCGCGTTCGGACATCTGTGCAGAGACATCCTGGAACACTTTCACATTTCGCGTTGTTCCGTCGGAACGTCGTCACCTCCTCGGTCGACCACGGTGTGCTTTTCTTCGACGTTGCCTTTTTTGTAGCTCCTCCGTTTACAAAATGCTGCAAGCTTGCTTCTAGATCTATATGCCACGCTAGGGATGATCTTGCGCGCAATCTTGTGACGATTCTCTCTGACCAATCAGCAGTCGAGTGTTGACGTCACAGCCCTGGCCTGGTCTGATAGAACTACAATTTTATGGGGCCGGAAAAAGTACCCGCTAGCCGGTACTAGGCTATATGGAAATGCCACCAAAAACTGGCCTGGCCGCTTGAGGACGGTTAAGGACGCTTAAACGGGTCTACCCGCTGCAGTGGAAATGCGCCATCATTGAACTATTCACATCTTAAACTGGACTGTAACTTTTATCCATGTATTTTTTCTTTTAATGTTTCTTTTATTATCTTTTCTTGTTAATGACTGATTTTAAATTCCATTTTCTTAATGTCTTTGATTTTTTGTAAAACACTTTGAATTGCCTTGTGTTGAAAGGTGCTATATACATAAACTTGCCTTGCCTTGCCTTGGTATCGACGGTTCGTCCACACGAGGCCGAAACGGAGCCACGGCTTCGGAGCCCGAAACCGATAAACTTTGAAACCGGCTCCCAAAGTGGGTAGGTCTGGAGACGACACGCTTGTGGCTCCGTGTGTACCCCCTATACGAACATTTTCTGAAACGATGACACCATAGCCCCGCCTCTCCCCGCCTCTCCTACTCACCCCGCATCATTGCTGATGCGTTTCGCCAACAACAACAACAATGGCGGATCACAGAATTGCGTTCGTGTTCAAGACGCTACTAACCATGATGTTCGTGCAACATCTACAGCTTCTCTCCTACAACCATCAGCAACAAGTGGACATGGAGAACTACATGAACTACATGTTGCTAAATCCACCGCGGAGAATAACCAGAAGGGCAACCATGACAACCATGCTCGGGGGGTCTTATTCACTGCTTTTGGTGTATTTTGTGGCAGAAGTACAGAGCCAGTTACAGGCCCAGCATATGTACTATGCGGTGGTGGCGAAGTCGATAGGGACTTGGCTTGGCAACTGGAAGGTCACCAGTTCAAGTCCCGGCAAGACCAAGTGCTACCGAGGTGTCCCTGAGCAAGGGCACATCGTTCCTCACACTGCTCCCCGGGCGCCGTTCAAAATGGCAGCACACTGCTCCAAACACTAGGATGGGTCAAATGCAGAGAAACAATTTCCCCACAAGGGATTAATAAAAGTCCATCTTATCTTACTACAGGGTCTCCAGCGTTTCCGTGTGGACGGAAGACCTTTTTGAAAACTACTTCGGTTCATTTTCGTTTTCGTCTCCGTTTCGTCTCCATGTGGACGGGGCCTTAGACACAAAGACCCTGAGGGTTTCTCAGAGACCACCACAGCGGCTTTATCTCCGGAGTCCGTGTCTAACTTTGACGAGTCCACTTCAGACTCAAAGAGATGCTCCATTCGTGAGGGATGTGTGGGGGGGGAGGGTCTCTGAGCTGAAGATGTGACTGCACACTTGACCTGCTTTCTTTTCCTCATCACTCCCAGCCACTGAAGAACGGGAATGTAAAGAAGTAAAAGAAAAGGATTTTGTGTTGATGTGACACTTTCCCCTGTCGGGTTCAAACCAAAACAATACCCATAATTCCTCCTGTTTGACCAACTGTGGACATGAGAAAGAGAGATCAACCCATTCACAGCGATGGATCAAATGCAGGTATTTTAAACACACAGGGAACATTCTGAAATGTATGCTAATTTTCTCATTGACTTCTATAAAACGTGAGGAAATAAATCAAGACTTTGGAGGCACACTTAAAGCACTTTGAGGAGTCAACAATACCTGATGAAGCACTTTATAAGCCCTCATGACACCTCCTCTTCATCACACCTCCTCATCAAATCCAGATCTCCAACATCACCACCAGTGTCTAGACACCAGGGGGGTTAAAGACTATTAACACTACCATCATGTGGCCTAGCATAGATAAATGTTCTTTAAGCTAAAAAGTCTTTCCTGATGTAAATGTAAAAAATGTAATGTAAAATACAAATGTGTCGAATGTGCACATTGATAGTAAAGATGTCCCGGATCAAAGAGGGAGGAGTGAAGATGTTTTATATTTTCCTCTCAATGTTTGATGTCTTTGTGTCGAGCTCGCCTGAAACTCTCCGCAGAGGTTTGGACATGGGAGTGTTTCTTTGTGACTTTTCTGTTTCTTTGTGCAGGAAAGACAATACCCCACCCCTCGATGGGAGCATCTTGAAGGAATCTGGATCCTGACGGCCCCACAAAGAGAGGTCAGGGGTCAGGGTTCACAGAGGAGAGAGAGAGCCACCTTAGATCAGGGGTGTCCAAACTCATCGAGGGCCACATACAGAAAAATATACGAAGGGCTGGGACGTTCCCTGGAGGTTTATCGCCTCGTAAGCTAGGAAAATCAATCAACTGTAGGTAAATGATGCTGAATACTTGAATACAGCTCCCAGCTCTCCAGAGGGTTTCATTTATTGAGTTAGCAGCTCGTTCCTTAAAACAGAAGCCTCAGATTGATTATAATTAGAGGAAATATGAAGGGTATATTTGAAGTCTGTTATGAAAATAAGTAATTGGGCTTTTTTCTTATCAACTAAGATTTGATAGAATATGTTTCCAACTTTAACTGACTGAATTTGTTTGAAAAGTGAGCTTCTTAACTCATGAATACTGTGTAATATCTGTTTTCATCTAAGAAGTACAAGACAAGCTCAAGTTTCATTTGTTGAGGGCCGTAGTTTGGACACCCCTGCCATAGATCATTCTGTCCCCTCCTTATTATCTCTGGAGCTTTCTCTAGGCATTGATGTACCAAACCATTGCAGTTCAGGGGCCACATGCAGCCCAATGGGGTCTCAAGTGGGCCGGACCAGTGAATCGTAGCATAAAAACTCCTTCCACTTTGTTTCAGTGCAAAAAAGTACCTTCTGAATATGATCACGTTTAAATGAACTATCTTTTTATAAAAAAACATTATTGACAACCTGACATTTCTTTCGAAAAACAAGTGCAATTTCAGCGGTTTTCTGCTCCAGTTTATCATGTGCATTACAGCAGATCACAGTGTGTCCACAGAGACATTTAGTCAGCAGGATCCGAACTGAACAATACAGGGTTTTACTTTATGATCAAGACAACTTGTCAAGATCTATGAATAATTTCACACTCATGTTCACATCTGTGTAGTAATCCCGACACTTTGAACTGACGACTGACACCTGGACTGTCATTTTAACACTTTGCAAAGTCATCCTGCGGGCCAGACTTAAGTACTAATACCACACTGTAAGAATACTCTGTTACAAAAGTCCTGCATTGTGAATGTAACTTAAAGAAACCACATTCTAATGTCTGTGGTGTTCTCTGTCCTGTAGTGTGTTATAGATTTGTGTGCATGTAAAGGCTTCAATCCCTGAATCTGAGTTATAAAGTGTATTTAGTAACCTCATCAGTACTTCTCTACTCTGGAATCAGTGGTGTCTTTATATGAAACGAAATTGTAAATCAATAATTCCAAAGACACAAAGTGTTCGTGACATTTTGTCCCTAACTGTTAGATATAATAGAGTGTTGTAACGCGCAGACAGTGAAGGCATCACGAGGCTCCAGCAGAGAGGATGGTTTATGGGTAATAATAAAGAGTCTTTGTAGTCCTCAGCCTGAAGCAAATGTACTGCCTTCAGTCATGGGAGGGTATTTATTTATTTTATATTGCCTAAATGTCCCCGCCATCAACCAATCACGAGCTGTTGAAGCTGCGGGACGTTGAGCACGGCTGTAAAAAGTTAAACTGTATAAAAACACTTTTAATTTTGTTAATTTGGTGATGTGTTTGAGGGCAGAGCGTCTATGTCTTGGACTGAATGATACACGTCTCTCAAGTAATGTAATCTTTACCCTACTAGATCTTCTATTTGACTCTAAAAGGAACGCAATTTACTCAGTGAACATCAGCTGTGTTGAAGAAATCTTGAAACTAGAGATTGAGACCGTAAAGTCATCAGGAAAATGTTCACTGAGGTAACAAATCAAGAAAGAAGTAGGAACATTTCCTCATAGACTTCTCTACAATCTGAGGTAATAAAGAGAGAGAGAAGTAGGAACATTTCCTCATAGACTTCTCTACAATCTGAGGTAATAAAGAGAGAGAGAAGTAGGAACATTTCCTCATAGACTTCTATACAATCTGAGGTAATAAAGAGAGAGAGAAGTAGGAACATTTCCTCATAGACTTCTACACAATCTGAGGTAATAAAGAGAGAGAGAAGTAGGAACATTTCCTCATAGACTTCTATACAATCTGAGGTAATAGAGAGAGAAGTTGGAACATTTCCTCATAGACTTCTATACAATCTGAGGTAATAAAGAGAGAGAGAAGTAGGAACATTTCCTCATAGACTTCTATACAATCTGAGGTAATAAAGAGAGAAGTAGGAACATTTCCTCATAGACTTCTCTACAATCTGAGGTAATAAAGAGAGAGAGAAGTAGGAACATTTCCTCATAGACTTCTATACAATCTGAGGTAATAAAGAGAGAGAGAAGTAGGAACATTTCCTCATAGACTTCTATACAATCTGAGGTAATAAAGAGAGAGAGAAGTAGGAACATTTCCTCATAGACTTCTATACAATCTGAGGTAATAAGAGAGAGAAGTAGGAACATTTCCTCATAGACTTCTATACAATCTGAGGTAATAAAGAGAGAGAGAGAAGTAGGAACATGTTCTCATAGACTTCTATACAATCTGAGGTAATAAAGAGAGAAGTTGGAACATTTCCTCATAGACTTCTCTACAATCTGAGGTAATAAAGAGAGAGAGAAGTAGGAACATTTCCTCATAGACTTCTCTACAATCTGAGGTAATAAAGAGAGAGAAGTAGGAACATTTCCTCATAGACTTCTCTACAATCTGAGGTAATAAAGAGAGAGAGAGAAGTAGGAACATTTCCTCATAGACTTCTCTACAATCTGAGGTAATAAAGAGAGAGAGAAGTAGGAACATTTCCTCATAGACTTCTCTACAATCTGAGGTAATAAAGAGAGAGAAGTAGGAACATTTCCTCATAGACTTCTCTACAATCTGAGGTAATAAAGAGAGAGAGAGAAGTAGGAACATTATCTCATAGACTTCTCTACAATCTGAGGTAATAAAGAGAGACGTAGGAACATTTCCTCATAGACTTCTCTACAATCTGAGGTAATAAAGAGAGAGAGAAGTAGGAACATTTCCTCATAGACTTCTATACAATCTGAGGTAATAAAGAGAGAGAGAGAAGTAGGAACATTATCTCATAGACTTCTCTACAATCTGAGGTAATAAAGAGAGAGAGAAGTAGGAACATTTCCTCATAGACTTCTCTACAATCTGAGGTAATAAAGAGAGAGAGAAGTAGGAACATTTCCTCATAGACTTCTATACAATCTGAGGTAATAAAGAGAGAGAGAAGTAGGAACATTTCCTCATAGACTTCTCTACAATCTGAGGTAATAAAGAGAGAAGTAGGAACATTTCCTCATAGACTTCTCTACAATCTGAGGTAATAAAGAGAGAGAGAAGTAGGAACATTTCCTCATAGACTTCTATACAATCTGAGGTAATAGAGAGAGAGAGAAGTAGGAACATTTCTCATAGACTTCTCTACAATCTGAGGTAATAAAGAGAGAAGTAGGAACATTTCCTCATAGACTTCTATACAATCTGAGGTAATAAAGAGAGAAGTTGGAACATTTCCTCATAGACTTCTATACAATCTGAGGTAATAAAGAGAGAGAGAAGTAGGAACATTTCCTCATAGACTTCTATACAATCTGAGGTAATAAAGAGAGAGAGAAGTAGGAACATTTCCTCATAGACTTCTCTACAATCTGAGGTAATAGAGAGAGAAGTAGGAACATTTCCTCATAGACTTCTATACAATCTGAGGTAATAGAGAGAGAGAGAAGTAGGAACATTTCCTCATAGACTTCTCTACAATCTGAGGTAATAAAGAGAGAGAGAAGTAGGAACATTTCCTCATAGACTTCTATACAATCTGAGGTAATAAAGAGAGAGAGAAGTAGGAACATTTCCTCATAGACTTCTCTACAATCTGAGGTAACAAAGAGAGAGAGAAGTAGGAACATTTCCTCATAGACTTCTATACAATCTGAAGTAATAGAGAGAGAGAGAAGTAGGAACATTTCCTCATAGACTTCTCTACAATCTGAGGTAATAAAGAGAGAGAGAAGTAGGAACATTTCCTCATAGACTTCTATACAATCTGAGGTAATAAAGAGAGAGAGAAGTAGGAACATTTCCTCATAGACTTCTATACAATCTGAGGTAATAAAGAGAGAGAGAAGTAGGAACATTTCCTCATAGACTTCTCTACAATCTGAGGTAACAAAGAGAGAGAGAAGTAGGAACATTTCCTCATAGACTTCTATACAATCTGAGGTAATAAAGAGAGAGAGAAGTAGGAACATTTCCTCATAGACTTCTATACAATCTGAGGTAAAAAGAGAAGTTGGAACATTTCCTCATAGACTTCTATACACCTCAAGTTTATTTTACTTTTGCCTTGCGATTATCTTTTTAAACATACATTTTTTAAACTTCCTTTCAACTTTGTGTCTCCACTTTCCATAATTCCCAAGATTATGATCTGCTGAGCCACGCTGAGTTCAATGACCTCATTCCCGCATGCAAACTGCAGCTAATCCTCTCGTTACGGCAGCAGATGGATTCCCTGACTCTGTCTCTGCTTTTTCTTCATAGAGAGATTCCTCCCTTTGCTTTTAATCAACAATATGCAGTGAAGTGGAGGAAATTAGGTTTTCTTGGATTTTAATTATTGTCTTGTTCTCCTCTTCTTAAACAGGAGTGTGATAGCTACTTTTATTGTCTTTAACTTATCACTCGTTTAATTTAGTAAAATTATCTAGGTTGTTTTTCACATTTCATTTATTTATTTCGTGAGGGAAACAGGAATAGTAGTAGTCTTGTAGAGAAGTAGAAAACAACAATTTGCCTCTAAGGTGAGTTGCATGCCAAAGGAAAAGCATTTTAAATAGAGTTGCTACAGTATGTAACAGTTAGAAAGTGCTCGCAGAAACGTGTCACATATGAAAGGGATCAAGAGAGCCATTCATCCACAAAATATATAAATATTCCAAAGGAGATACAATCTGGTATCACAATGACTTAATGGCTTTGTGGTAAATGACCCACAGAGGGATTACACAGCTCCACGGAAAACAAAAATAACTCGCGTAGACTTTGAACACAGCTGCATGACATCCAGATTAATCTGCGGGGAAACGGGTTAGAGGAGAGGACGGCTCGGCAAGATGTTCCTCTGATGCTGCATGTCCGACTCTCCATCAGCTGTCTTCTCTCAGAGGAGAGAGAACATCCTCCTTCAGTTTATTTTACTATTTCTGTCTGTAGATTTCACCAAAGTGAACACGACATGACGCCTTGTTTACGGTAGCTGACCGTAAAGGTCCAGACCTCTTCCATCAGGAGAAACACACGGCAGCTTCAGAGAGGATGCAGATATAAGAACGCAACTGTTCCAAAACACATGAAGAAACATGTGTCGTGTCCCCTGGTCTCCAGCTGTGTGCGTCACTCTTTAGTGTCCCCTGGTCTCCCAGCTGTGTGCGTCACTCTTTAGTGTCCCCTGGTCTCCAGCTGTGTGCGTCACTATTTAGTGTCCCCTGGTCTCCAGCTGTGTGCGTCACTCTTTAGTGTCCCCTGGTCTCCAGCTGTGTGCATCACTCTTTAGTGTCCCCTGGTCTCCAGCTGTGTGCGTCACTCTTTAGTGTCCCCTGGTCTCCAGCTGTGTGCGTCACTCTTTAGTGTCCCCTGGTCTCCCAGCTGTGTGCGTCTCTCTTTAGTGTCCCCTGGTCTCCCAGCTGTGTGCGTCACTCTTTAGTGTCCCCTGGTCTCCAGCTGTGTGCGTCACTCTTTAGTATCCCCTGGTCTCCAGCTGTGTGCGTCACTCTTTAGTGTCCCCTGGTCTCCAGCTGTGTGCGTCACTCTTTAGTGTCCCCTGGTCTCCCAGCTGTGTGCGCCACTCTTAAGTGTCCCCTGGTCTCCCAGCTGTGTGCGTCACTCTTTAGTGTCCCCTGGTCTCCAGCTGTGTGCGTCACTCTTTAGTGTCCCCTGGTCTCCCAACTGTGTGCGTCACTCTTTAGTGTCCCCTGGTCTCCCAGCTGTGTGCGTCTCTCTTTAGTGTCCCCTGGTCTCCGTTGTGTTTTGAGCTTCTTCAGCGTGTGGTTTCTGCAGCTTTTAGTAAACTCTCCTCAAGTTGCTGGAGATGTTTCTTCATGTGGAACCTTTGGGTTTCTAGATCTGCGTCCTTTCTGAAGCTGCAGTGTGTTTGCACCTCTACTTATTTGCACAACTTTTAATATAAAATCAATTGTCTTAATGTCAGAAATGAAGTGGTGGGGTCTGTTGATCCTGGCTTTATCAAATGTTCACATTTCTGCTACGGAAACATTTCAAGTAAATTACCAAATGTTTTACCCCATTCGACGTGTCTCACTTTTACAATTGACTCCATCAAAAAGCACGTAAGCCCCCCCTGTGTGTACTCTTTGTGTCTGTCCAAAGGGGCGGTGTTTGTGGAGTGATTTGAAGCCTGGCAGCAGGGCGGCTCTTTGTGATAGTGGTGTTTGTGTGGAAGAAGGTTACGACTTTGAAAGGCTGTGCGTGCGTATGTGTGTCCGTGCGTGTGTGTGATCGCGATCAGCAGCTGTTGGCCCTGCGGCAGGTTCATTCTTCCTGCAGGAACTCACACGGTGGAGGAGTCTCAGGATACGGTTGATGTATCGCTGATGATTTAAAATACTGGTGTGCACGGGAGTTGTAGTAGGCCTATTTACACTAACCCTAGAGTAAGGGTAAATACTACAACTCCCATGATTGAATACTTAAACTGGACTTTATGTATAAGGAGTAAAAGTGACTAAAGCAGAAAAACATTTTCATGCAGAAGCATTTAGGAAGCTGGAGATGACATATTTTAGTAGAATTGCTGCTAATTATTTGTCTGTGAACCCACGGTTTTAGTCACTTAAATATAATGCTGGATGGTTTAATCTATGAGTGTTTGTGTGAGTGCATGTGTGTGCGTGTGCGTGTGTGTGTTCAGGTTCTACGTGACAGGCTGAGCATTTTAGCTAGCATGTTGCTAATCTGCTTATCTGAGCTTTAGACACACACACACACAAATCTACTATCATCTTTTGTCACACACACTTTCACCATCTGTCTCTCTCTTTCTCTCTCTCTCTCACACACACACACACACACACACCCACACACACATCATCCGGTGTTTCCTCTCTCTCGCCTTCCAGACTTTAGTCTCATCCCATCTGTCTCGCTCTGACTCAAACAGCTGATTTACTCACGTGACTTCCTCTTTGATATTTACATGTTGGAGAAGTTTAACTGCATTATTCATTAGCGTGTTGGAAGTGCAAATGCATTCATAATTGCATAATCATAGTACTTTAATTACTTTTTCACATCTTTGTTTGTGTAGTTAAATACTAAAACTAAACTTGTGTGCCATAAAAAGAACATATTTTTAATATATTTATAATTTTTTCTCTGACTAGTTGAAAAATAAAAAGATAAGCCATGTGCTGTTCATACCGGGGAAGAGGTGTAACTAAAGGTATCTTTACTGAAAGAGTCTCTATTCTTCTTCTGTGGTTCTATACGTTTCAGTGCATGCAAACGGTCTGCAGAGGCTAAAATGCCTGTTCCTCCAGAGGGAGAGGTTATTATCTTTCAGGAAGATTTGAAAGCAACTTCTCCAAATGTTAGATATTCTTTTGCATCTTTTACCAATGAAGCTGTAGAATTGCTGCTGCAGATTCCACATATTCTGACCATATTGAGTCTTCATGCACACTGGCCTCTTTGTGCAGTTTGAACAGAAACACTCGATGAGGTTTGTCCACCACCAGCCACCCACTCTGGTCCCCGTGAGGAGCAGAGACCACACATTTACAGAGGTATTCATCACTGCCTTTCTTCTGAAACATCAGCAGTTTAACATGAGAGGCAGAAAGCATGGCCCGATGGGTAACTCTCCGTCTCTGAGGGCAGAACAAACATCTCGTCTGAAGACACAACCCTTCTCTTCACTGCTCAGTGACCACAGCAGCTGTTACACAAGAGATCATTCCTCCTGCTGTTATTAACGTGTTAGTGTGTGTCGGAGCAGTCACGTCTGAGTCGCTGTAATACGGAGGCGGTCGCTCGCTGGTTTGTGGATTACGGTTTAAAAGCCTTCCGTTTTGGCCCATCTTATTTTGTCGGAGCCAGAATGTACGAGAGGCCAAGAGCAACGAAATGCTGAGAAACACATTTGAAGGAGACCAAATTGTTAAGAAAAAGGAATTGCCTTTCATGCAAGTCGTGTTTCTGTTCAAATGCTGAGCGAATATAAAGCAAACTTTAGAGACAAATAATCACGTTTCCATCCACTGCTAAATTATCCAAGTGAGGCTTTCTCTGAGAGGTGCAGGAATGAGTCCTAAAACCCTGACGTGAGTCTGCATGTCCTCACTTCCTGTCCCCGGGTCTGGAGGTCAATGGTTCTCGGAATGTGTTTCTGGTTGTTATCCTGAAATCAGGTCTGAGGTTAAGCTGAAGAGACTTTAACATGTTGTTCCACCACACGTCACTAAACACCCCACTGGAGGATCTAACAAGTGTCTAAAAGTAAATAAAGAACCAACAGTACAAGTAGTCGTTATGCAGAGTGGTCCATTTCAGAGTAATATATATGATATGTCCTTCTTGTTACTCTCCTCTCATTTCAGTGTCATCACTTCCTGCCCTGAGTAACTATCCCTCATTAGTCTCCCCTGTGCCCCATTATAATCCATCCCCCTGTGTATTTAGACTCACATTCCCCTGAGTCTCAGTTCCTCTTTGTCGCGGTCCAGAACTATTTTCTCTAGAGCAGCGGTCGCCAACCTTTTTCAACTCAGGGCCAACTTTAGAATTAAAAAATGTTTTGCGGCCCACATTCAACCATAAACAATACGGAAGCTAAATAAGATTCTGATTGGTCGATTCAGAAGATGTGACACTTTGTTAGTCCAGTAGAACAGACCGCTGTCAAGGACTGTGGTGACCGTTGCTAAGGACTGTGATGACCGTTGCTAAGAACTGTGATGACCGTTGCTAAGGAGGATCGAGAAAGAGAAAGGAAAAGAGGTTCAAATGAAAATAAATCTTAATAAGGAAATGTTTCCAAACAAATCATAATGTTTTGCTAATTATTTGGCGACCCACTTGCAACGCCTTCCCACAGGTTGGGGACCGCTGGTCATACACACACAGACACACACACACACACACACACACGCACACACACACACACACACACACACATACAGAGAATCAAACTCTGATCTAGAATCAAACTCAATCAGAATCAGAATCAAACTCTAGAATCAAAGTCTGGACTAGAATCAAACTCTGATCTAGAATCAGATCTAGAATCAAACTCTGATCTAGAATCAGATCTAGATCTAGAATCAAACTCTGATCTAGAATCAAACTCTGATCTAGAATCAAACTCTGATCTAGAATCAAACTCTAGATCTAGAATCAAACTCTGGTCTAGAGAATCAAACTCTGGTCTAGAGAATCAAACTATAATCTAGAGAATCAAACTCTGATCTAGAATCAAACTCTAATCTAGAATCAAACTCTAGAATCAAACTCTGATCTAGAATCAAACTCTGGTCTAGAATCAAACTCTGATGTAGAATCAAACTCTAGAATCAAACTCTGATCTAGAATCAAACTCTAGAATCAAACTCTGATCTAGAATCAAACTCTGGTCTAGAATCAAAATCTAATCTAGAATCAAACTCTGATCTAGAATCAAACTCTGATCTAGAATCAAACTCTGGCCTAGAATCAAACTCTGGTCTAGAATCAAAATCTAATCTAGAATCAAACTCTGATCTAGAATCAAACTCTGATCTAGAATCAAACTCTGGTCTAGAATCAAACTCTAGAATCAAACTATAATCTAGAATCAAACTATAATCTAGAATCAAACTCTGGTCTAGAATCAAACTCTGATCTAGAATCAAACTCTGGTCTAGAATCAAACTCTGATCTAGAATCAAACTCTGGTCTAGAATCAAACTCTGATCTAGAATCAAACTCTGGTCTATAATCAAACTCTGATCTAGAATCAAACTCAGATCTAGAATCAAACTCTAGAATCAAACTCTAATCTAGAATCAAACTCTGGTCTCGAATCAAACTCTGGTCTAGAATCAAACTCTAGAATCAAACTCTGACCTAGAATCAAACTCTGGTCTAGAATCAAACTCTAATCTAGAATCAAACCCTGGTCTAGAATCAAACTCTGGTCTAGAATCAAACTCTGGTCTAGAATCAAACTCTGATCTAGAATCAAACTCTGGCCTGGAATCAAACTCTGATCTAGAATCAAACTCTGGTCTAGAATCAAACTCTGGACTAGAATCAAACTCTGGTCTATAATCAAACTCTGATCTAGAATCAAACTCAGATCTAGAATCAAACTCTAGAATCAAACTCTAATCTAGAATCAAACTCTGGTCTCGAATCAAACTCTGGTCTAGAATCAAACTCTAGAATCAAACTCTGACCTAGAATCAAACTCTGGTCTAGAATCAAACTCTAATCTAGAATCAAACCCTGGTCTAGAATCAAACTCTGGTCTAGAATCAAACTCTGGTCTAGAATCAAACTCTGATCTAGAATCAAACTCTGGCCTGGAATCAAACTCTGATCTAGAATCAAACTCTGGTCTAGAATCAAACTCTGATCTAGAGAATCAAACTCTAGAATCAAACTCTGGTCTAGAATCAAACTCAAATCTAGAATCAAACTCTGGTCTAGAGAATCAAACTCTGATCTAGAGAATCAAACTCTGGACTAGAATCAAACTCTGGTCTAGAGAATCAAAGTCTGATCTAGAGAATCAAACTCTGGACTAGAATCAAACTCTGATCTAGAATCAAACTCTGATCTAGAATCAAACTCTGGTCTAGAATCAAACTCTGGTCTAGAATCAAACTCTAATCAAACTCTAATCTAGAATCAAACTCTGGTCTAGAATCAAACTCTGATCTAGAATCAAACTCTGGTCTAGAATCAAACTCTGGTCTAGAATCAAACTCTGATCTAGAATCAAACTCTGATCTAGAGAATCAAACTCTAGAATCAAACTCTGGTCTAGAATCAAACTCTGATCTAGAATCAAACTCTGATCTAGAATCAAACTCTAGATCTAGAATCAAACTCTGGTCTAGAGAATCAAACTCTGGTCTAGAGAATCAAACTATAATCTAGAGAATCAAACTCTGATCTAGAATCAAACTCTAATCTAGAATCAAACTCTAGAATCAAACTCTGATCTAGAATCAAACTCTGGTCTAGAATCAAACTCTGATCTAGAATCAAACTCTAGAATCAAACTCTGATCTAGAATCAAACTCTAGAATCAAACTCTGATCTAGAATCAAACTCTGGTCTAGAATCAAAATCTAATCTAGAATCAAACTCTGATCTAGAATCAAACTCTGATCTAGAATCAAACTCTGGCCTAGAATCAAACTCTGGTCTAGAATCAAAATCTAATCTAGAATCAAACTCTGATCTAGAATCAAACTCTGATCTAGAATCAAACTCTAGAATCAAACTATAATCTAGAATCAAACTATAATCTAGAATCAAACTCTGGTCTAGAATCAAACTCTGATCTAGAATCAAACTCTGGTCTAGAATCAAACTCTGATCTAGAATCAAACTCTGGTCTAGAATCAAACTCTGATCTAGAATCAAACTCTGGTCTAGAATCAAACTCTGATCTAGAATCAAACTCTAGAATCAAACTCTGGTCTCGAATCAAACTCTGGTCTCGAATCAAACTCTGGTCTAGAATCAAACTCTAGAATCAAACTCTGACCTAGAATCAAACTCTGGTCTAGAATCAAACTCTGGTCTAGAATCAAACTCTAGAATCAAACTCTGGTCTAGAATCAAACTCTGGTCTAGAATCAAACTCTGGTCTAGAATCAAACTCTGATCTAGAATCAAACTCTGGCCTGGAATCAAACTCTGATCTAGAATCAAACTCTGGTCTAGAATCAAACTCTGATCTAGAGAATCAAACTCTAGAATCAAACTCTGGTCTAGAATCAAACTCAAATCTAGAATCAAACTCTGGTCTAGAGAATCAAACTCTGATCTAGAGAATCAAACTCTGGACTAGAATCAAACTCTGGTCTAGAGAATCAAACTCTGATCTAGAGAATCAAACTCTGGACGAGAATCAAACTCTGGACTAGAATCAAACTCTGATCTAGAATCAAACTCTGGTCTAGAATCAAACTCTGGTCTAGAATCAAACTCTAATCTAGAATCAAACTCTGGACTAGAATCAAACTCTGGTCTAGAATCAATCTCTGGTCTAGAATCAATCTCACACACACACACACACACTCACACACGCACACACACACACACACACACACACACACACACACACACTGGAAGCTGTTGTCTGACCACCAGGCGCTCTTTGTTTTAATATAAATACTTTATTAGAGTTCTTTAAGCAGATACAAACAGACAGAGATAGAAAACGACAGGTTATAAAAACGACGAGTGTCTGCTCTCACGATGAGAGATCCAGTCCGTCTGCAGGGAGTATAATCCCAGTCTGTGAGCGGGAGGAGTCCTTAGATCTCCCAGAATGCACCTCTCTGCTGCCGGCCTCTGATCGCTGCCTCTCTCCGGCGAGAGGCAGGAAAGCAGTGTGTCACAACTCGTCAAAGCAAAGGTCCAGAGAGTCCTGCTTCAAGCGTCCCGAACTATTCTCCATCAAACTGAGCCGGCGGACATATTGGATTTCCTCCCCTTCCTCTTCCTCCTCCTCCTCTTCTTCACCTGATACCTGTTGGGAAAAGAGTCAATTTAAGACTTACTTATCCTGCAAAATACTTCCTTTTTTCAACCAAAAACATACGATAACGTGGTGTCGAACGATATCAAAGATTAACGGTTGAAAATGGTTTGAAAACGTAATTAAAGATGCTACTTTTATTTTGTATTCTCATGGGAATCAACGACGCAACTGAAGACCAAGCCAACAGCGCGTGTGTGTGTGTGTGAGTGTGTGCGCGTGTGTGTGTGCGTGCGTTTGTGTGTGTGTTGCCTTCAGGGTGTACTAATTGAATGAGAGGAAATACATCATAAATACCTGCGGTCTGTTATCAGCTATTACACATTCAGACAGGAGCAGCCTCTCACACTCACACACACACACACACACACTCTCTCTCACCGTTGTCAGTGTGTGTGTGTGCGGAGCGTCTGTTGGTACAGGTGCACTCCAGGTGGTCCTCCAGCTTCACCTGCACCTCCCTCAGCTTCGGACGCCGCCGCACAAACTCCACCTTCGCCACCTGACGAGACA
>CM070480.1:2061208-2071208 GCA_036324585.1 Champsocephalus esox | reverse complement strand
ATATGTTTTGGTCAACAAAGTGTCAAACGCAGCACTGAGATCTAATAATACTAACACAGAGATTCTGCCACCGTCTGTGTTTAAGTGGATGTCATTGAAGACATGACATTCCCAGAACAAATGAATATTTGTAGTATTTTTTATTATAACCTGTAAAGCCCTGAGCCTGTTTTTCAGGTCTCAGGCTCGAAAAGGACATCCCCAGAACAAATGACCATATCTCCTAAAAGGGTTAAATTAATAATCTTTTTTCTCAAAGTAAGGATGAACCTGTGAGTTGGATGTAGAAAAGTCAGAATCAATATAGATGTTTTTATTTTAAAGTAAATTCAGATTGAACATAGTAAAACAAAAAAAAATGAAATGATAGTGTCGTCCAAAAATAAACCATTACTTATAGTGGAAACCACCCTTGAATGATGGGATGGTAGACTAAAAACTTTAGAAATCCAAACTATAACATATAATAAGTCCCCTGTATCAAGATTGATGCAAAACAAGTGACATTTGACGTTTTTAGACAGATTTAGAAAAAAAATCCACTTCTGGGGTCATTTGGGTGAATGTTCAATATCTCTGGAACCCAGAGACGTGCACACACAGACTCAAGGTAGTGCTTGAGCACCTGCCCGTTTTGCCCTCTGGACAGCAATGTGCCCTTTTGAAAGTTCGTTACAGTGTACTGTATGTGGCTCAGGGTAACATCGATCAATTCTGGATTAAAAGTTTCTAATATATACAGCAATGCCCCGAATGCGCGTTGTAATTTTGTCAGACATCCCCACACGTGCCCCGCGGCATTCCCGTACGTGCCCTGGCTGCAGCTCCTCCCTTCCCTGCTCTCAACGTGAACGCGGAGCGCGCAGAGTCAGTCAGTCAGACAGACACCACACACAGCGGTGTGGTTACCAAGTAGGTAACCACCAGGTAACTAATACAACGAGTGTATTGTTTAGTCCCCTAAATCAGATGCCAAACTAAACTATAACTTCACTTATTTTCTTGCATCCATCCATTTAGTCTCGTTGTGCACTTTTGAAAATATCAGATCTACGCTCACAATGCGTCATTATGCTAGGGCTGAAGTGATTACATGTATGTTTTGTAATAATCTTAATCAAAATCGACATAGTAACTAGTAACTAAAGTTTTCAAATAATTGTAGTGGAGTAAAAGTAGAATATTTGCATCGGAGATGTAGTGGAGTAGAAGTACATGTATTGAAAATGGGAAATACTCAAGTAAAGTAAAAATGCCTCAAAAAGTACAATATAGTAGTAGTAACCTTATAGGTTTACATTAATGCTGCCGTTAAATGTTTCTCTGAGATTAACCCTTAATGATCACGCACAGCAGAGCAGTACATTGAGTTAGCTCATTTGCATTTACCACTTGTAGAATAATGCCAAGAAGAGACAGGATAAGAAAAGAAAAACAAAGAGAGCTCCAGCAAGCAGCCCGGGAAGCAGCTCTCTGCTCTCATGGGCAAGCAGCCTGCAGGAGGAGGAGGATGCAGATGTGCCTGATGAACCCTTACCCCATCATCACTGATGAAGATGAAGAAGAAAGGTCAGAGTCATGTTAAGGGACAAACTGTCTGTCTAGAGCCCTTTCATGCTCAGATTTGAACTGTGATAATAATAGTAGTAATAATAATAATAATAAATAATAATATAATTGTATTGAGAGGCCCACCATTTATTTTACACTAAGTGCTTTGGTGATACTGAATCAGACATGAAGCTACTTGCCAAATTACAACAAAACAACAACTAGTGGTAGGGTGTTGCATGTCGACCATGACAGTTAAAGTCTGGTGAGTCTTAATGTTGTCATGCATCGCATTGCCTTACCCACATAATTGAAATAAACATCATATTCTATATTGTTTGTATTCTAGCTACAGCAGGCTCAGGGAAGCAGCCCCTGCTGTCCTGCAATAGTCCATCTAAGATGAGGGAGACAGATCCATAGAAAGTATCTCTGAGTCAGACACAGATGAAGCAGACATGTCAGAGTCCAGAGCAGCACCATGTTCAGAAACAGTGCTCTCTGATGATGACCAAAATGAGGGAGAGATGGAAGGAGGAACCAAAGACCGAAAATAAACAACAAAATCCCCATTATCCGGCACATTTTCGCACACAATTTCGGCGCACGCACGCTTCGCGGGCGGGCGACCGCCAACACCGCCACGGCGACTCAGAAGGTGCCCTTTTTTTTTCTCTTGAGCACCTGCCCCTATAAATGTCTGTGCACGCCACTGCTGGAACCCATCAGTCGATTTTGATGATTGACACCTATTTTTAACCATTAGAGCCAATGGAATCGAGGGGAAGTTCCTAAAATCCATCTGAACATTACCCATTGGTGAATGAGTGATGCGCAGCCAGAATGCCCCCGGAACCGGAAACTGTCATACACTCTGGTAGCTTTCATAATAGCTATTATTAAAACTCAGTTTTTGCCATAAATATGACGATGGATTCTCAGTAATCATTTCAAAGTGACACAGACACGTTGAATTAACCTATGGATTAACCTTCAGCAGTGTTTTGATTGTTTTAATGCTTTTGACCAGAACAAAAGCAAAGGTAAGACAATGTCCCGTTTTTGCTCCAAAAGCTACGTCGTGTGATGTCTGGGTTTGATTCCCCTGCCCGTTTTGATTGCACAGTGATGATACTTATACATCTGGAATCTGTGGAATCCCAGCTTTAATCTGATATCTTGTTTGTGCAGAACCGATAAGCAATACATTATTTCTACCGTGAGTTCTGTGCTAAGCGCGTTAGCATTTTTTCGCTCAGGGCTCATTTAGACGCTTCTTGTGAGACTTGTGTTTTGTTTCGGTTAAAATGGTTCGTATCGTCAGTTAGCCGAGTTTCTTCCCGTTAAGTGGCTATGACACATTAATAGGTTTTTAAAATGTTAAGAATCCCTGAGACACAGTTTGGTGAAAAAAACCGGGGGCTGCGGTATAAAAACACAAAATGTGCCAAAAAACATTAAAATATCAAGGAATATCTTCCAACTTGAACAACGCAACGAAACGCTGCGGAATTCAGGCAATTTGCATTTGCAGCGTTTCCTTTATGTGGCTTTTAATAAAACGCTGCGCATGTTGGTGAGTTTTGTCTAAACGCTCGATGTGTTGGTGAAGATGTCTCTTTATTTGTTTACTAAGCAAGATAGAGGTAAACAAAGCAAAACTTTCAACAAGCAACCTGAACAGTGTTACGATGGAAACGGGGCAGAAAACAGTTCAGTGCTGTCGTGTTAAAATAAGGATTTGTGCTGATCTGGGTTTAAATGAGGTTGACCTTTCTGTTACAGAGTAATCCGAGTCATTTTTATTTTTTTATTCTAACCTTTTTTATATTAGCATATTTTATTCAATATGCTCCTTCGATAACTTTTGATTGTATTGTATTTTCTCCTCATAGCTTTGTGAAGCACCTTGAGACGACGTTGTTTTTAAAGTGTGCGACATAAATGAAATGTATTATTAATATTATTGAAAGTTTAGTAACAAGTAGAGTAACTAAGGGACCACATTATATTTTAAAGTAACTAGTAATGTGTAACGCATGCACGTTCACGTTATCTGTGTACACAATGTGTGATGTTCGTATATGTTCTTGAATAAATAAATAAAGGAACAAACAACATCACACCCACCTCTCCCCCCTGACGCGCAGGAATGTGAGCATGAATTAAACATATCGGCGCTCTCACACTGATAATGGCAGCATGACAGCAGGATAATGGAGAGAGACACTTGACCCCCCCTCCCCCACATTAGCATGTGAATGATGCAGGATTAATGTCCTCTTCGTCCTGGAGTTCAGAGAGAGTGAGTCAGAAGCCGCGTTCACACTGCGGTACTTTCCCCACAAAGGTTCATCTGAACTTAGTTCATGAGAACTCTTTAGTTCTCATGAACTAAGTTCAGATCGCGTTCACACCAGAAAAAGTCCCTGGGGGAGGATTAGGCAAATGAAGCTGCTGACGTCACTTCTTCTTCTTCTGCTTTGGGTTTACTGGCAGGCCGCAAACCCACTTCAGGCCGCCAGAAGTCCCCGGAGTTGGGGAAGGCTTCAGTAGAAGCTGCTGGGAGTCCCAGCAGCTTCTACTGAAGCCTTCCGAGTAAATCTCCAGAACGCCGACACCTCCTCATCTCCACCGCTCCCATGTTTTATGTTGTGTTGCCGTAAGTTAGTCTCTCTGCGTTTCTGCGCTGGGCTAATGCTAATGCTAATAATGCTAATGCTAATAATGCTAATGCTAATAATGCTAATGCTAATAATGCTAATGCGAGGATAATAAAATGGCGGCTTCACAAAACTCTTTGGGAGTGTTACGGGGCGTGGTTTGCAATCCGCCAGCCAATCAGGAATATAGCTCTTTCCTCACAAAGAGCCGCTCCAAAGTCCCTGCTCTCTAGCAGGGACTTTGGAGCGGGTAAAAAGGTTCGCATGAACTACTTTTAGTACCGGCTCTTTTTGGTGTGAACGCGATCATGAACTAAGTTCGCATGAACCTTTGTGGGAAAAGTACCACAGTGTGAACGCGCCTAGAGAGTCTGCCTCGGGGCGGAGAGGTGATGAAACCTGTTATTTACTCTAACAGTGATTTACCTCCTGGATAATGAGTGGGTTCAAGGTCAAGGTCAAGGGCACGTTACTTAGTCAAAAGTACTGAACACTTACTTCAAAATCAAAATTGGAGGATTAACTCCAGCTGAGGCAGGAAGATGGAAAAGAGTGTTCGTTATGATTTATTTATAATGTAATGTTCACTGCTTGTTGGCGACTCCTTTGTTTACTTCCCGGAACTTAGTGACATCACAATGGAACGCTTGGACTCCTACTGGCTTTTAGTAGAAACGCTAGATACTGATATACACCTGAACATAAGCAGGAGAGGACTCTTTAAAGTAGAGGCACTACATACTGATATACACCTGAACATCAGCAGGAGAGGACTCTTTAAAGTAGAGACACTACATACTGATATACACCTGAACATCAGCAGGAGAGGACTCTTTAAAGTAGAGGCACTACATACTGATATACACCTGAACATCAGCAGGAGAGGACTCTTTAAAGTAGAGACACTACATACTGATATACACCTGAACATCAGCAGGAGAGGACTCTTTAAAGTAGAGACACTACATACTGATATACACCTGAACATCAGCAGGAGAGGACTCTTTAAAGTAGAGACACTACATGCTGATATACACCTGATCATCAGCAGGAGAGGACTCTTTAAAGTAGAGACACTACAAACTGATATACACCTGAACATCAGCAGGAGAGGACTCTTTAAAGTAGAGACACTACATACTGATATACACCTGATCATCAGCAGGAGAGGACTCTTTAAAGTAGAGGCACTACATACTGATATATACCTGAACATCAGCAGGAGAGGACTCTTTAAAGTAGAGACACTACATACTGATATACACCTGAACATCAGCAGGAGAGGACTCTTTAAAGTAGAGACACTACATACTGATATACACCTGAACATCAGCAGGAGAGGACTCTTTAAAGTAGAGACACTACATACTGATATACACCTGATCACCAACAGGAGAGGACTCTTTAAAGTAGAGACACTACATACTGATATACACCTGAACATCAGCAGGAGAGGACTCTTTAAAGTAGAGACACTACATACTGATATACACCTGAACATCAGCAGGAGAGGACTCTTTAAAGTAGAGACACTACAAACTGATATACACCTGAACATCAGCAGGAGAGGACTCTTTAAAGTAGAGACACTACATACTGATATACACCTGAACATCAGCAGGAGAGGACTCTTTAAAGTAGAGACACTACATACTGATATACACCTGATCATCAGCAGGAGAGGACTCTTTAAAGTAGAGGCACTACATACTGATATATACCTGAACATCAGCAGGAGAGGACTCTTTAAAGTAGAGACACTACATACTGATATACACCTGAACATCAGCAGGAGAGGACTCTTTAAAGTAGAGACACTACATACTGATATACACCTGAACATCAGCAGGAGAGGACTCTTTAAAGTAGAGACACTACATACTGATATACACCTGATCACCAACAGGAGAGGACTCTTTAAAGTAGAGACACTACATACTGATATACACCTGAACATCAGCAGGAGAGGACTCTTTAAAGTAGAGACACTACATACTGATATACACCTGAACATCAGCAGGAGAGGACTCTTTAAAGTAGAGACACTACAAACTGATATACACCTGAACATCAGCAGGAGAGGACTCTTTAAAGTAGAGACACTACATACTGATATACACCTGAACATCAGCAGGAGAGGACTCTTTAAAGTAGAGACACTACATACTGATATACACCTGATCATCAGCAGGAGAGGACTCTTTAAAGTAGAGACACTACATACTGATATACACCTGAACATCAGCAGGAGAGGACTCTTTAAAGTAGAGACACTACATGCTGATATACACCTGATCATCAGCAGGAGAGGACTCTTTAAAGTAGAGACACTACAAACTGATATACACCTGAACATCAGCAGGAGAGGACTCTTTAAAGTAGAGACACTACATACTGATATACACCTGATCATCAGCAGGAGAGGACTCTTTAAAGTAGAGGCACTACATACTGATATACACCTGAACATCAGCAGGAGAGGACTCTTTAAAGTAGAGACACTACATACTGATATACACCTGAACATCAGCAGGAGAGGACTCTTTAAAGTAGAGACACTACATACTGATATACACCTGAACATCAGCAGGAGAGGACTCTTTAAAGTAGAGACACTACATACTGATATACACCTGATCACCAACAGGAGAGGACTCTTTAAAGTAGAGACACTACATACTGATATACACCTGAACATCAGCAGGAGAGGACTCTTTAAAGTAGAGACACTACATACTGATATACACCTGAACATCAGCAGGAGAGGACTCTTTAAAGTAGAGACACTACAAACTGATATACACCTGAACATCAGCAGGAGAGGACTCTTTCAAAGTAGAGACACTACATACTGATATACACCTGAACATCAGCAGGAGAGGACTCTTTAAAGTAGAGACACTACATACTGATATACACCTGATCATCAGCAGGAGAGGACTCTTTAAAGTAGAGGCACTACATACTGATATATACCTGAACATCAGCAGGAGAGGACTCTTTAAAGTAGAGACACTACATACTGATATACACCTGAACATCAGCAGGAGAGGACTCTTTAAAGTAGAGACACTACATACTGATATACACCTGAACATCAGCAGGAGAGGACTCTTTAAAGTAGAGACACTACATACTGATATACACCTGATCACCAACAGGAGAGGACTCTTTAAAGTAGAGACACTACATACTGATATACACCTGAACATCAGCAGGAGAGGACTCTTTAAAGTAGAGACACTACATACTGATATACACCTGAACATCAGCAGGAGAGGACTCTTTAAAGTAGAGACACTACAAACTGATATACACCTGAACATCAGCAGGAGAGGACTCTTTAAAGTAGAGACACTACATACTGATATACACCTGAACATCAGCAGGAGAGGACTCTTTAAAGTAGAGACACTACATACTGATATACACCTGATCATCAGCAGGAGAGGACTCTTTAAAGTAGAGGCACTACATACTGATATATACCTGAACATCAGCAGGAGAGGACTCTTTAAAGTAGAGACACTACATACTGATATACACCTGAACATCAGCAGGAGAGGACTCTTTAAAGTAGAGACACTACATACTGATATACACCTGAACATCAGCAGGAAAGGACTCTTTAAAGTAGAGACACTACATACTGATATACACCTGAACATCAGCAGGAGAGGACTCTTTAAAGTAGAGACACTACATACTGATATACACCTGAACATCAGCAGGAGAGGACTCTTTAAAGTAGAGACACTACAAACTGATATACACCTGAACATCAGCAGGAGAGGACTCTTTAAAGTAGAGACACTACATACTGATATACACCTGAACATCAGCAGGAGAGGACTCTTTAAAGTAGAGACACTACATACTGATATACACCTGAACATCAGCAGGAGAGGACTCTTTAAAGTAGAGACACTACATACTGATATACACCTGAACATCAGCAGGAGAGGACTCTTTAAAGTAGAGACACTACATACTGATATACACCTGAACATCAGCAGGAGAGGACTCTTTAAAGTAGAGACACTACATACTGATATACACCTGATCACCAGCAGGAGAGGACTCTTTAAAGTAGAGACACTACATACTGATATACACCTGAACATCAGCAGGAGAGGACTCTTTCAAGTAGAGACACTACATACTGATATACACCTGAACATCAGCAGGAGAGGACTCTTTAAAGTAGAGACACTACAAACTGATATACACCTGAACATCAGCAGGAGAGGACTCTTTCAAGTAGAGACACTACATACTGATATACACCTGATCACCAACAGGAGAGGACTCTTTAAAGTAGAGACACTACATACTGATATACACCTGAACATCAGCAGGAGAGGACTCTTTAAAGTAGAGACACTACATACTGATATACACCTGAACATCAGCAGGAGAGGACTCTTTAAAGTAGAGACACTACAAACTGATATACACCTGAACATCAGCAGGAGAGGACTCTTTCAAGTAGAGACACTACATACTGATATACACCTGAACATCAGCAGGAGAGGACTCTTTAAAGTAGAGACACTACATACTGATATACACCTGATCATCAGCAGGAGAGGACTCTTTAAAGTAGAGGCACTACATACTGATATATACCTGAACATCAGCAGGAGAGGACTCTTTAAAGTAGAGACACTACATACTGATATACACCTGAACATCAGCAGGAGAGGACTCTTTAAAGTAGAGACACTACATACTGATATACACCTGAACATCAGCAGGAGAGGACTCTTTAAAGTAGAGACACTACATACTGATATACACCTGATCACCAACAGGAGAGGACTCTTTAAAGTAGAGACACTACATACTGATATACACCTGAACATCAGCAGGAAAGGACTCTTTAAAGTAGAGACACTACATACTGATATACACCTGAACATCAGCAGGAGAGGACTCTTTAAAGTAGAGACACTACAAACTGATATACACCTGAACATCAGCAGGAGAGGACTCTTTAAAGTAGAGACACTACATACTGATATACACCTGAACATCAGCAGGAGAGGACTCTTTAAAGTAGAGACCCTACACACCAAACAGATCATTGCAGCATCCCACAATGCCCTCTGTTTCAGCCCTGTTCCAAAAGTGCTGATTCTGTGTCTGTTACTTTAAATGCTAATGAGCTGCTGAACAAGGCAAGTGTATTTATACAGCACTTTTCAACACAAGGTGTTTTACAACAAATGAAAGACATTCAGAAAATGGCATTTAAAAAAAAGATAATAAAATAAACATTATAGAAAAAATACATGAATAAAAAGTTACAGTGCAGTTTAAGATATGAATAGTCCACACAGAACTATGTGTGTGTGTGTGTGTGTGTGTGTGTGTGTGTGTGTGTGTGTGTGTGTGCGTGTGCGTGTGCGTGTGTGTGTATCACTCAGAAAGACTACACACAGGTGAAGAAGAAGCGCTTTACCCACGGACTGAGTCTCGAGCCGCCGCTGGAGGTCGCTGATGCTCCGGATCTCACTGCCGGACAGGAGCTCCAGCAGCTCCCGGGGGAGACGAGCCTCCTGCGGGGGATCAGAGGGTTAACCCGGGGGAGAGAACCAGAGCTGCGGCTGCGACAGTGCGCACAGAGAGCAGCATAACATCTGCACACTCAGAGGGCATTTCATTAGGAAGGCAGTGCGCGTAATCACGCATGGTGCACGTGTGCAAATGGATAGATGGATATGTTGATAGTATGTATACATGTATTGATCCCATAGTACTGTGTTACACCAGCAAAGTGTTCA
>CM070480.1:2001208-2056208 GCA_036324585.1 Champsocephalus esox | reverse complement strand
TTCTAGTATTTTCCTCTTGTTCTAGTATCTTCCTCTTGTACTAGTATCTTCCTCTTGTTCTAGTATCTTGCTCTTGTACTAGTATCTTCCTCTTGTACTAGTATCTTCCTCTTGTACTAGTATCTTCATCTACTTGTACAAGTATCTTCCTCTTGTACTTGTATCTTCCTCTCGTTCTAGTATCTTCCTCTCGTTCTTGTATCTTCCTCTTGTACTAGAATCTTCCTCTTGTACTAGTATCTTCCTCTTGTTCTTGTATCTTCCTCTTGTTCTAGTATCTTCCTCTTGTACTAGTATCTTCCTCTTGTACTAGTATCTTCATCTTCTTGTACAAGTATCTTCCTCTTGTGCTAGTATCTTCCTCTTGTACTAGTATCTTCCTCTTGTTCTAGTATCTTCCTCTTGTACTAGTATCTTCCTATTGTACTAGTATCTTTCTCTTGTACTAGTATCTTCATCTTCTTGTACTAGTATCTTCATCTTCTTGTACTAGTATCTTCCTCTTGTTCTAGTATCTTCCTCTTGTACTAGTATCTTCCTCTTGTACTAGTATCTTCCTCTTGTACTAGTATCTTCATCTTCTTGTACTAGTATCTTCCTCTTGTACTAGTATCTTCCTCTTGTTCTAGTATCTTCCTCTTGTACTAGTATCTTCCTCTTGTTCTAGTATCTTCCTCTTGTTCGAGTATCTTCCTCTCTTTCTAGTATCTTCCTCTTGTACTAGTATCTTCCTCTCGTACTAGTATCTTCCTCTCGAGTATCTTCCTCTTGTACTAGTATCTTCCTCTTGTTCTAGTATCTTCCTCTCGTACTAGTATCTTCCCCTTGTACTAGTATCTTCCTCTTGTACTAGTATCTTCCTCTCGTACTCGTATCTTCCTCTCGTACTAGTATCTTCCTCTTGTTCTAGTATCTTCCTCTTGTACTAGTATCTTCCTCTTGTACTAGTATCTTCCTCTTGTACTAGTATCTTCATCTTCTTGTACTAGTATCTTCCTCTTGTACTAGTATCTTCCTCTTGTTCTAGTATCTTCCTCTTGTACTAGTATCTTCCTCTTGTTCTAGTATCTTCCTCTTGTTCGAGTATCTTCCTCTCTTTCTAGTATCTTCCTCTTGTACTAGTATCTTCCTCTCGTACTAGTATCTTCCTCTTGAGTATCTTCCTCTTGTACTAGTTATTTCATCTGTTTTAGTATATTTCATATAGTATTAGTAGAGTCACCGTTAATAGTAATTACTCTGTATCTAAGTATATTAATATAGTACGTAGTTATATTAGAATGTTAATAGTATATGAAGAGGTATTATAGTTGATTACGCATTGGTTATAGTAATAGTAATATGGTTAAGGATATTCATAGATGATATATTAATATTGGTTAGAGTATCTTAATATAGAGTATTTTATATATTGTTATATTATTAAGATGGGAATAGTTATGAATAGAGTTATTGTTTATTTGAATAGTGTAATATTTTTCATATATATATATTATATTGTTATAGTATATTAATATTGGTATTGTATATGAAGAGTGGGAGTGTTGATTGAAGAGTGGATGTATATAATAGGGTTAGAGTTTAGTAATATAGGTAGTGGTTAGTAAGATTGGTTATAGTTTATTAATATTGTTAGAGTATGATTAAGATTGTTATTTATATGAAGATTGTTATTGTATATTAATATTGTTAGTGGTTTAGGAATATGGTAATTGTTTAGTAAGATTGTTATGTTGTTGAGGATATTGTTAGTGTTTATTAAGATTGTACTTGTATTATTAATATGAAGTGTAATAATTTATTAATATTGTTAGTGTTTCAATATAGAGTAGTATGAATAATATAGGTAGTGGTTATCTTACTATTGTTATTGTTTATTAATAGTGAGGTAGTGTTAGTTAAGATTGTTAAGGAATATTAATAGTGTTAGTGTATATTAATATTGTATAGTATAGTAATATTGTTTATAGGTGATGAGCAGAGGTTCATAGTATCTTCATCTACTTGTACAAGTATCTTCCTCTTGTACTTGTATCTTCCTCTCGTTCTAGTATCTTCCTCTCGTTCTTGTATCTTCCTCTTGTACTAGAATCTTCCTCTTGTACTAGTATCTCAATGTTTATTTATATAGCCCAATATCACAAATGTTACATTTGTCTCAGTGGTCTTCACAGTGTGTACAGAATATCAGTATGACAATACGACACCCTCTGTCCTTAGACCCTCACATCGTACAAGGAAAAACTTCCAAAGAAAACCCAGTTTAAAGGGAAAAATGGGAGAAACCTCAGGGAGAGCAACAGAGGAGGGATCCCTCTCCCAGGACGGACAGACGTGCAATAGATGCCGTGTGTAAATTGAAAAGATAATACATTTGCAACATAGGTAGTCCAAATGTTTGGAAATGCATGTGTGTATAATAGGAAGATGAATCCACGAGGATATCCATCCAGGACCGATGATCCAGGACCACAGCCACGACTCAAGATCCAGCGCTCGCGATCCAGGACACAAGACCGCAGGATCATCCATGACTCCGGATCCCAGCATATATAGACCCCAAAAAGAAAGACATTTGGGGAAGCTGGGTTAATCGGAACATGAGAGTACACGGGTATAGACAGAGAGAAGGAAGAAGTAAGATGTCCCCCGACAAACTAAGCCTATATCAGCAAAACTAGGGGCTGAATCTAATCAGCCCTAACTATAAGCTTTATCAAAAAGGAAGGTCTTAAGCGCACTCTTAAAAACGGATAGGGTGTCTGCCGCCCGAACACAAACTGGAAGCTGATTCCACAAATGTGGAGCTTGATAAGAAAAGGCTCTGGCTCCCATTGTACTTTTAGAGACTCGAGGAACAACCAACAACCCTGCATTCTTGGAACGCAATGCCCTAGTAGGACAGTAGGGTATAATGAGTTCTTTAAGGTAAGATGGCGCCTGCCCATTAAGGGCTTTGTAGGCGAGAAGAAGAATTTTAAATTCTATCCTGTGTTCTATAGGGAGCCAGTGTAAGGCAGCCAGAACAGGAGTAATGTGGTCCCTTTTCCTAACTCTGGTTAGTACACGAGCCACAGCATTTTGAATCAGCTGAAGCGACTTGATTGACTTCTTGGTACTCCCTGATAGTAAAGAGTTACAATAATCCAGCCTAGAAGTAACAAATGCATGGACTAGTTTCTCTGCATCGTTTTGAGGCAAGATATGCCTGATCTCTGCAATGTTACGTAGATGGAAGTAGGCGGTCCTTGAGATTGATTTTATGTGGGCGTTAAAGGATAAATCCTGATCAAATATAACACCAAGATTCCTTACAGTCTCACTGTTCCTTACAGTCTCATTGTTCTAGTATCTTCCTCTTGTACTAGTATCTTCCTCTTGTACTAGTATCTTCCTCTTGTACTAGTATCTTCATCTTCTTGTACTAGTATCTTCCTCTTGTACTAGTATCTTCCTCTTGTTCTAGTATCTTCCTCTGTACTAGTATCTTCCTCTTGTTCTAGTGTCTTCCTCTTGTACTAGTATCTTCCTCTCTTTATAGTATCTTCCTCTTGTACTAGTATCTTCCTCTCGTACTAGTATCTTCCTCTCGAGTATCTTCCTCTTGTTCTTGTATCTTCCTCTTGTTCTAGTATCTTCCTCTTGTACTAGTATCTTCCTCTTGTACTAGTATCTTCATCTTCTTGTACAAGTATCTTCCTCTTGTGCTAGTATCTTCCTCTTGTACTAGTATCTTCCTCTCGTACTAGTATCTTCCTCTTGTTCTAGTATCTTCCTCTTGTACTAGTATCTTCCTCTTGTACTAGTATCTTCATCTTCTTGTACTAGTATCTTCCTCTCGTACTAGTATCTTCCTCTTGTTCTAGTATCTTCCTCTTGTACTAGTATCTTCCTCTTGTACTAGTATCTTCCTCTTGTACTAGTATCTTCACTCTTGTCTAGTATCTTCCTCTTGTACTAGTATCTTCCTCTTGTTCTAGTATCTTCCTCTTGTACTAGTATCTTCCTCTTGTTCTAGTATCTTCCTCTTGTACTAGTATCTTCCTCTCTTTCTAGTATCTTCCTCTTGTACTAGTATCTTCCAATCGTACTAGTATCTTCCTCTCGAGTATCTTCCTCTTGTACTAGTATCTTCCTCTTGTTCTAGTATCTTCCTCTCGTACTAGTATCTTCCCTCTTGTACTAGTATCTTCCTCTTGTACTAGTATCTTCCTCTCGTCACTCGTATCTTCCTCTCGTACTAGTATCTTCCTCTTGTTCTAGTATCTTCCTCTCGTACTAGTATCTTCTTCTTGTTCTAGTATCTTCCTCTTGTTCTAGTATCTTCCTCTTGTTCTAGTATCTTCCTCTTGTTCTAGTATCTTCCTCTCTAGTATCTTCCTCTTGTACTAGTATCTTCCTCTTGTACTAGTATCTTCCTCTTGTCTCGTATCTTCCTCTCTAGTATCTTCCTCTTGTACTAGTATCTTCCTCTCTAGTATCTTCCTCTTGTTCTAGTATCTTCCTCTTGTTCTAGTATCTTCCTCTTGTTCGAGTATCTTCCTCTTTCTAGTATCTTCCTCTTGTACTAGTATCTTCCTCTCGTACTAGTATCTTCCTCTCGAGTATCTTCCTCTTGTACTAGTATCTTCCTCTTGTTCTAGTATCTTCCTCTCGTACTAGTATCTTCCCCTTGTACTAGTATCTTCCTCTTGTACTAGTATCTTCCTCTCGTACTCGTATCTTCCTCTCGTACTAGTATCTTCCTCTTGTTCTAGTATCTTCCTCTCGTACTAGTATCTTCTTCTTGTTCTAGTATCTTCCTCTTGTTCTAGTATCTTCCTCTTGTTCTAGTATCTTCCTCTTGTTCTAGTATCTTCCTCTTGTACTAGTATCTTCCTCTTGTTCTAGTATCTTCCTCTCGTACTAGTATCTTCCTCTTGTTCTAGTATCTTCCTCTTGTACTGTATCTTCCTCTTGTACAAGTATCTTCCTCTTGTTCTAGTATCTTCCTCTTGTTCTAGTATCTTCCTCTTGCACTAGTATCTTCCTCTTGTACTAGTATCTTCCTCTCGTACTCGTATCTTCCTCTCGTACTAGTATCTTCCTCTTGTTCTAGTATCTTCTCTTGTACTAGTATCTTCCTCTCTAGCATCTTCCTCTGTCTAGTATCTTCCTCTTGTTCTAGTATCTTCCTCTTGTTCTAGTATCTTCCTCTTGTACTAGTATCTTCCTCTTGTACTAGTATCTTCCTCTTGTACTAGTATCTTCATCTTCTTGTACAAGTATCTTCCTCTTGTACTTGTATCTTCCTCTCGTTCTAGTATCTTCCTCTCGTTCTTGTATCTTCCTCTTGTTCTAGTATCTTCCTCTTGTACTAGTATCTTCCTCTTGTACTAGTATCTTCCTCTTGTTTTAGTATCTTCATCTTCTTGTACAAGTATCTTCCTCTTGTGCTAGTATCTTCCTCTTGTACTAGTATCTTCCTCTCGTACTCGTATCTTCCTCTCGTTCTTGTATCTTCCTCTTGTACTAGTATCTTCCTCTTGTACTAGTATCTTCATCTTCTTGTACAAGTATCTTCCTCTTGTACTAGTATCTTCCTCTCGTTCTAGTATCTTCCTCTCGTTCTTGTATCTTCTCTTGTACTAGTATCTTCCTCTTGTACTAGTATCTTCCTCTTGTTCTAGTATCTTCCTCTTGTACTAGTATCTTCCTCTTGTACTAGTATCTTCCTCTTGTTCTAGTATCTTCCTCTTGTTTTAGTATCTTCCTCTCTTTCTAGTATCTTCCTCTTGTACTAGTATCTTCCTCTCGTACTAGTATCTTCCTCTCTAGTATCTTCCTCTTGTACTAGTATCTTCCTCTTGTTCTAGTATCTTCCTCTCGTACTAGTATCTTCCCCTTGTACTAGTATCTTCCTCTTGTACTAGTATCTTCCTCTCGTACTCGTATCTTCCTCTCGTACGAGTATCTTCCTCTTGTTCTAGTATCTTCCTCTCGTACTAGTATCTTCTTCTTGTTCTAGTATCTTCCTCTTGTACTAGTATCTTCCTCTTGTTCTAGTATCTTCCTCTCTAGTATCTTCCTCTTGTTCTAGTATCTTCCTCTTGTACTAGTATCTTCCTCTCGTACTAGTATCTTCCTCTTGTTCTAGTATCTTCCTCTCTAGTATCTTCCTCTTGTACTAGTATCTTCCTCTTGTACTAGTATCTTCCTCTTGTTCTAGTATCTTCCTCTCTAGTATCTTCCTCTTGTACTAGTATCTTCCTCTTGTACTAGTATCTTCCTCTCTAGTATCTTCCTCTTGTACTAGTATCTTCCTCTTGTACTAGTATCTTCCTCTTGTTCTAGTATCTTCCTCTCGTACTAGTATCTTCCTCTTGTTCTAGTATCTTCCTCTTGTACTAGTATCTTCCTCTTGTTCTAGTATCTTCCTCTCGTACTAGTATCTTCCTCTTGTACTAGTATCTTCCTCTTGTACTAGTATCTTCCTCTCGTACTGTATCTTCCTCTCGTACTAGTATCTTCCTCTTGTTCTAGTATCTTCCTCTCGTACTAGTATCTTCCTCTTGTTCTAGTATCTTCCTCTTGTACTAGTATCTTCCTCTTGTTCTAGTATCTTCCTCTCTAGTATCTTCCTCTTGTTCTAGTATCTTCCTCTTGTACTAGTATCTTCCTCTCGTACTAGTATCTTCCTCTTGTTCTAGTATCTTCCTCTCTAGTATCTTCCTCTTGTACTAGTATCTTCCTCTTGTACTAGTATCTTCCTCTCGTACTCGTATCTTCCTCTCGTACTAGTATCTTCCTCTTGTTCTAGTATCTTCTTCTTGTACTAGTATCTTCCTCTCTAGCATCTTCCTCTTGTTCTAGTATCTTCCTCTTGTTCTAGTATCTTCCTCTTGTTCTAGTATCTTCCTCTTGTACTGTATCTTCCTCTCTAGTATCTTCCTCTTGTACTAGTATCTTCCTCTTGTTCTAGTATCTTCCTCTAGTACTAGTATCTTCCTCTCTAGTATCTTCCTCTTGTTCTAGTATCTTCCTCTTGTACTAGTATCTTCCTCTCGTACTAGTATCTTCCTCTCTAGTATCTTCCTCTTGTACTAGTATCTTCCTCTTGTTCTAGTATCTTCCTCTCGTACTTGTATCTTCCCTTGTACTAGTATCTTCCTCTTGTACTAGTATCTTCCTCTCGTACTCGTATCTTCCTCTCGTACTAGTATCTTCCTCTTGTTCTAGTATCTTCCTCTCGTACTAGTATCTTCTACTTGTTCTAGTATCTTCCTCTTGTACTAGTATCTTCCTCTTGTTCTAGTATCTTCCTCTCTAGTATCTTCCTCTTGTTCTAGTATCTTCCTCTTGTTCTAGTATCTTCCTCTTGTACTCGTATCTTCCTCTCGTACTAGTATCTTCCTCTCGTTCTAGTATCTTCCTCTTGTCTAGTATCTTCCTCTTGTTCTAGTATCTTCCTCTTGTACTAGTATCTTCCTCTTGTTCTAGTATCTTCCTCTTGTACTAGTATCTTCCTCTTGTACTAGTATCTTCCTCTTGTACTAGTATCTTCATCTTCTTGTACAAGTATCTTCCTCTTGTACTGTATCTTCCTCTCGTTCTAGTATCTTCCTCTCGTTCTTGTATCTTCCTCTTGTACAAGTATCTTCCTCTTGTACTTGTATCTTCCTCTCGTTCTAGTATCTTCCTCTCGTTCTTGTATCTTCCTCTTGTTCTAGTATCTTCCTCTTGTTCTAGTATCTTCCTCTTGTTCTAGTATCTTCCTCTTGTACTAGTATCTTCCTCTTGTACTAGTATCTTCCTCTTGTACTAGTATCTTCATCTTCTTGTACAAGTATCTTCCTCTTGTACTTGTATCTTCCTCTCGTTCTAGTATCTTCCTCTTGTTCTTGTATCTTCCTCTTGTTCTAGTATCTTCCTCTTGTACTAGTATCTTCCTCTTGTACTAGTATCTTCCTCTTGTTTTAGTATCTTCATCTTCTTGTACAAGTATCTTCCTCTTGTGCTAGTATCTTCCTCTTGTACTAGTATCTTCCTCTCGTACTCGTATCTTCCTCTCGTTCTGTATCTTCCTCTTGTACTAGTATCTTCCTCTTGTACTAGTATCTTCATCTTCTTGTACAAGTATCTTCCTCTTGTACTTGTATCTTCCTCTCGTTCTAGTATCTTCCTCTCGTTCTTGTATCTTCTTCTTGTACGAGTATCTTCCTCTTGTACTAGTATCTTCCTCTTGTTCTAGTATCTTCCTCTTGTACTAGTATCTTCCTCTTGTACTAGTATCTTCCTCTTGTTCTAGTATCTTCCTCTTGTTTTAGTATCTTCCTCTCTTTCTAGTATCTTCCTCTTGTACTAGTATCTTCCTCTCGTACTAGTATCTTCCTCTCTAGTATCTTCCTCTTGTACTAGTATCTTCCTCTTGTTCTAGTATCTTCCTCTCGTACTAGTATCTTCCCCTTGTACTAGTATCTTCCTCTTGTACTAGTATCTTCCTCTCGTACTCTTATCTTCCTCTCGTACGAGTATCTTCCTCTTGTTCTAGTATCTTCCTCTCGTACTAGTATCTTCTTCTTGTTCTAGTATCTTCCTCTTGTACTAGTATCTTCCTCTTGTTCTAGTATCTTCCTCTCTAGTATCTTCCTCTTGTTCTAGTATCTTCCTCTTGTACTAGTATCTTCCTCTCGTACTAGTATCTTCCTCTTGTACTAGTATCTTCCTCTTGTTCTAGTATCTTCCTCTCTAGTATCTTCCTCTTGTACTAGTATCTTCCTCTTGTACTAGTATCTTCCTCTTGTTCTAGTATCTTCCTCTCTAGTATCTTCCTCTTGTACTAGTATCTTCCTCTTGTACTAGTATCTTCCTCTCTAGTATCTTCCTCTTGTTCTAGTATCTTCCTCTTGTACTAGTATCTTCCTCTTGTTCTAGTATCTTCCTCTTGTACTAGTATCTTCCTCTTGTACTAGTATCTTCCTCTTGTTCTAGTATCTTCCTCTTGTACTAGTATCTTCCTCTTGTACTAGTATCTTCCTCTTGTACTAGTATCTTCCTCTTGTTCTAGTATCTTCCTCTTGTACTAGTATCTTCCTCTCTAGTATCTTCCTCTTGTTCTAGTATCTTCCTCTTGTACTAGTATCTTCCTCTTGTACTAGTATCTTCCTCTTGTACTAGTATCTTCCTCTCGTACTCGTATCTTCCTCTCGTACTAGTATCTTCCTCTTGTTCTAGTATCTTCTTCTTGTACTAGTATCTTCCTCTCTAGCATCTTCCTCTGTTCTAGTATCTTCCTCTTGTTCTAGTATCTTCCTCTTGTTCTAGTATCTTCCTCTTGTACTAGTATCTTCCTCTCTAGTATCTTCCTCTTGTTCTAGTATCTTCCTCTTGTTCTAGTATCTTCCTCTTTGTTCTAGTATCTTCCTCTAGTACTAGTATCTTCCTCTCTAGTATCTTCCTCTTGTTCTAGTATCTTCCTCTTGTACTAGTATCTTCCTCTCGTACTAGTATCTTCCTCTCTAGTATCTTCCTCTTGTACTAGTATCTTCCTCTTGTTCTAGTATCTTCCTCTCGTACTAGTATCTTCCTCTTGTACTAGTATCTTCCTCTTGTTCTAGTATCTTCCTCTCTAGTATCTTCCTCTTGTACTAGTATCTTCCTCTTGTACTAGTATCTTCCTCTTGTTCTAGTATCTTCCTCTCTAGTATCTTCCTCTTGTACTAGTATCTTCCTCTTGTACTAGTATCTTCCTCTCTAGTATCTTCCTCTTGTTCTAGTATCTTCCTCTTGTACTAGTATCTTCCTCTTGTTCTAGTATCTTCCTCTTGTACTAGTATCTTCCTCTTGTACTAGTATCTTCCTCTTGTTCTAGTATCTTCCTCTTGTACTAGTATCTTCCTCTTGTTCTAGTATCTTCCTCTTGTACTAGTATCTTCCTCTTGTTCTAGTATCTTCCTCTTGTACTAGTATCTTCCTCTCTAGTATCTTCCTCTTGTTCTAGTATCTTCCTCTTGTACTAGTATCTTCCTCTTGTACTAGTATCTTCCTCTTGTACTAGTATCTTCCTCTCGTACTCGTATCTTCCTCTCGTACTAGTATCTTCCTCTTGTTCTAGTATCTTCTTCTTGTACTAGTATCTTCCTCTCTAGCATCTTCCTCTTGTTCTAGTATCTTCCTCTTGTTCTAGTATCTTCCTCTTGTTCTAGTATCTTCCTCTTGTACTTGTATCTTCCTCTCTAGTATCTTCCTCTTGTTCTAGTATCTTCCTCTTGTTCTAGTATCTTCCTTTTGTTCTAGTATCTTCCTCTAGTACTAGTATCTTCCTCTCTAGTATCTTCCTCTTGTTCTAGTATCTTCCTCTTGTACTAGTATCTTCCTCTCGTACTAGTATCTTCCTCTCTAGTATCTTCCTCTTGTACTAGTATCTTCCTCTTGTTCTAGTATCTTCCTCTCGTACTAGTATCTTCCCTTGTACTAGTATCTTCCTCTTGTACTAGTATCTTCCTCTCGTACTCGTATCTTCCTCTCGTACTAGTATCTTCCTCTTGTTCTAGTATCTTCCTCTCGTACTAGTATCTTCTTCTTGTTCTAGTATCTTCCTCTTGTACTAGTATCTTGCTCTTGTTCTAGTATCTTCCTCTCTAGTATCTTCCTCTTGTTCTAGTATCTTCCTCTTGTACTAGTATCTTCCTCTCGTACTAGTATCTTCCTCTTGTACTAGTATCTTCCTCTTGTTCTAGTATCTTCCTCTCTAGTATCTTCCTCTTGTACTAGTATCTTCCTCTTGTACTAGTATCTTCCTCTTGTTCTAGTATCTTCCTCTCTAGTATCTTCCTCTTGTACTAGTATCTTCCTCTTGTACTAGTATCTTCCTCTCTAGTATCTTCCTCTTGTTCTAGTATCTTCCTCTTGTACTAGTATCTTCCTCTTGTTCTAGTATCTTCCTTTTGTACTAGTATCTTCCTCTTGTACAAGTATCTTCCTCTTGTTCTAGTATCTTCCTCTTGAACTAGTATCTTCCTCTTGTTCTAGTATCTTCCTCTTGTACTAGTATCCTCCTCTTGTTCTAGTATCTTCCTCTTGTACTAGTATCTTCCTCTCTAGTATCTTCCTCTTGTTCTAGTATCTTCCTCTTGTTCTAGTATCTTCCTCTTGTACTTGTATCTTCCTCTTGTACAAGTATCTTCCTCTTGTTCTAGTATCTTCCTCTTGTTCTAGTATCTTCCTCTTGCACTAGTATCTTCCTCTTGTACTAGTATCTTCCTCTCGTACTCGTATCTTCCTCTCGTACTAGTATCTTCCTCTTGTTCTAGTATCTTCTTCTTGTACTAGTATCTTCCTCTCTAGCATCTTCCTCTTGTTCTAGTATCTTCCTCTTGTTCTAGTATCTTCCTCTTGTTCTAGTATCTTCCTCTTGTACTAGTATCTTCCTCTTGTACTAGTATCTTCCTCTTGTACTAGTATCTTCATCTTCTTGTACAAGTATCTTCCTCTTGTACTTGTATCTTCCTCTCGTTCTAGTATCTTCCTCTCGTTCTTGTATCTTCCTCTTGTTCTAGTATCTTCCTCTTGTTCTAGTATCTTCCTCTTGTTCTAGTATCTTCCTCTTGTACTAGTATCTTCCTCTTGTACTAGTATCTTCCTCTTGTACTAGTATCTTCATCTTCTTGTACAAGTATCTTCCTCTTGTACTTGTATCTTCCTCTCGTTCTAGTATCTTCCTCTCGTTCTTGTATCTTCCTCTTGTTCTAGTATCTTCCTCTTGTACTAGTATCTTCCTCTTGTACTAGTATCTTCCTCTTGTTTTAGTATCTTCATCTTCTTGTACAAGTATCTTCCTCTTGTGCTAGTATCTTCCTCTTGTACTAGTATCTTCCTCTCGTACTCGTATCTTCCTCTCGTTCTTGTATCTTCCTCTTGTACTAGTATCTTCCTCTTGTACTAGTATCTTCATCTTCTTGTACAAGTATCTTCCTCTTGTACTTGTATCTTCCTCTCGTTCTAGTATCTTCCTCTCGTTCTTGTATCTTCTTCTTGTACTAGTATCTTCCTCTTGTACTACTATCTTCCTCTTGTTCTAGTATCTTCCTCTTGTACTAGTATCTTCCTCTTGTACTAGTATCTTCCTCTTGTTCTAGTATCTTCCTCTTGTTTTAGTATCTTCCTCTCTTTCTAGTATCTTCCTCTTGTACTAGTATCTTCCTCTCGTACTAGTATCTTCCTCTCTAGTATCTTCCTCTTGTACTAGTATCTTCCTCTTGTTCTAGTATCTTCCTCTCGTACTAGTATCTTCCCCTTGTACTAGTATCTTCCTCTTGTACTAGTATCTTCCTCTCGTACTCTTATCTTCCTCTCGTACGAGTATCTTCCTCTTGTTCTAGTATCTTCCTCTCGTACTAGTATCTTCTTCTTGTTCTAGTATCTTCCTCTTGTACTAGTATCTTCCTCTTGTTCTAGTATCTTCCTCTCTAGTATCTTCCTCTTGTTCTAGTATCTTCCTCTTGTACTAGTATCTTCCTCTCGTACTAGTATCTTCCTCTTGTTCTAGTATCTTCCTCTCTAGTATCTTCCTCTTGTACTAGTATCTTCCTCTTGTACTAGTATCTTCCTCTTGTTCTAGTATCTTCCTCTCTAGTATCTTCCTCTTGTACTAGTATCTTCCTCTTGTACTAGTATCTTCCTCTCTAGTATCTTCCTCTTGTTCTAGTATCTTCCTCTTGTACTAGTATCTTCCTCTTGTTCTAGTATCTTCCTCTCGTACTAGTATCTTCTTCTTGTTCTAGTATCTTCCTCTTGTACTAGTATCTTCCTCTTGTTCTAGTATCTTCCTCTCGTACTAGTATCTTCCCTCTTGTACTAGTATCTTCCTCTTGTACTAGTATCTTCCTCTCGTACTCTTATCTTCCTCTCGTACGAGTATCTTCCTCTTGTTCTAGTATCTTCCTCTCGTACTAGTATCTTCCTCTTGTTCTAGTATCTTCCTCTTGTACTAGTATCTTCCTCTTGTTCTAGTATCTTCCTCTCTAGTATCTTCCTCTTGTTCTAGTATCTTCCTCTTGTACTAGTATCTTCCTCTCGTACTAGTATCTTCCTCTTGTTCTAGTATCTTCCTCTCTAGTATCTTCCTCTTGTTCTAGTATCTTCCTCTTGTTCTAGTATCTTCCTCTAGTACTAGTATCTTCCTCTCGTACTAGTATCTTCCTCTTGTTCTAGTATCTTCCTCTTGTACTAGTATCTTCCTCTCGTACTAGTATCTTCCTCTCTAGTATCTTCCTCTTGTACTAGTATCTTCCTCTTGTTCTAGTATCTTCCTCTCGTACTAGTATCTTCCCTTGTACTAGTATCTTCCTCTTGTACTAGTATCTTCCTCTCGTACTGTATCTTCCTCTCGTACTAGTATCTTCCTCTTGTTCTAGTATCTTCCTCTCGTACTAGTATCTTCTACTTGTTCTAGTATCTTCCTCTTGTACTAGTATCTTCCTCTTGTTCTAGTATCTTCCTCTCTAGTATCTTCCTCTTGTTCTAGTATCTTCCTCTTGTACTAGTATCTTCCTCTCGTACTAGTATCTTCCTCTTGTACTAGTATCTTCCTCTTGTTCTAGTATCTTCCTCTCTAGTATCTTCCTCTTGTACTAGTATCTTCCTCTTGTACTAGTATCTTCCTCTTGTTCTAGTATCTTCCTCTCTAGTATCTTCCTCTTGTACTAGTATCTTCCTCTTGTACTAGTATCTTCCTCTCTAGTATCTTCCTCTTGTTCTAGTATCTTCCTCTTGTACTAGTATCTTCCTCTTGTTCTAGTATCTTCCTTTTGTACTAGTATCTTCCTCTTGTACAAGTATCTTCCTCTTGTTCTAGTATCTTCCTCTTGTACTAGTATCTTCCTCTTGTTCTAGTATCTTCCTCTTGTACTAGTATCCTCCTCTTGTTCTAGTATCTTCCTCTTGTACTAGTATCTTCCTCTCTAGTATCTTCCTCTTGTTCTAGTATCTTCCTCTTGTTCTAGTATCTTCCTCTTGTACTTGTATCTTCCTCTTGTACAAGTATCTTCCTCTTGTTCTAGTATCTTCCTCTTGTTCTAGTATCTTCCTCTTGCACTAGTATCTTCCTCTTGTACTAGTATCTTCCTCTCGTACTTGTATCTCCCTCTCGTACTAGTATCTTCCTCTTGTTCTAGTATCTTCTTCTTGTACTAGTATCTTCCTCTCTAGCATCTTCCTCTTGTTCTAGTATCTTCCTCTTGTTCTAGTATCTTCCTCTTGTTCTAGTATCTTCCTCTTGTACTTGTATCTTCCTCTCTAGTATCTTCCTCTTGTTCTAGTATCTTCCTCTTGTTCTAGTATCTTCCTCTTGTACTAGTATCTTCCTCTCTAGTATCTTCCTCTTGTTCTAGTATCTTCCTCTTGTTCTAGTATCTTCCTCTTGTACTTGTATCTTCCTCTCTAGTATCTTCCTCTCTAGTATCTTCCTCTCTAGTATCTTCCTCTTGTTCTAGTATCTTCCTCTTGTTCTAGTATCTTCCTCTTGTTCTAGTATC
This sequence comes from Champsocephalus esox, assembly GCA_036324585.1. NCBI lineage: Eukaryota > Metazoa > Chordata > Actinopteri > Perciformes > Channichthyidae > Champsocephalus > Champsocephalus esox. The sequence continues at coordinate 2,041,695 of CM070480.1, read as the reverse complement.
TTCATCTTGTTCTAGTATCTTCCTCTTGTACTAGTATCTTCCTCTTGTTCTAGTATCTTCCTCTTGTACTTGTATCTTCCTCTTGTACAAGTATCTTCCTCTTGTTCTAGTCACTTCCTCTTGTTCTAGTATCTTCCTCTTGTACTATTATCTTCCTCTTGTACAAGTATCTTCCTCTTGTACTCGTATCTTCCTCTTGTACTAGTATCTTCCTCTTGTACTAGTATCTTCCTCTTGTACTAGTATCTTCCTCTTGTTCTAGTATCTTCCTCTTGTACTAGTATCTTCCTCTTGTACTAGTATCTTCCTCTCTTTCTAGTATCTTCCTCTTGTTCTAGTATCTTCCTCTTGTACTAGTATCTTCCTCTCTAGTATTTCCTCTTGTACGAGTATCTTCCTCTCTTTCTAGTATCTTCCTCTTGTTCTAGTATCTTCCTCTTGTACTAGTATCTTCCTCTTGTTCTAGTATCTTCCTCTTGTTCTAGTATCTTCCTCTTGTACTAGTATCTTCCTCTCTAGTATCTTCCTCTTGTTCTAGTATCTTCCTCTTGTTCTAGTATCTTCCTCTTGTACTTGTATCTTCCTCTCTAGTATCTTCCTCTCTAGTATCTTCCTCTCTAGTATCTTCCTCTTGTACTAGTATCTTCCTCTTGTTCTAGTATCTTCCTCTTGTTCTAGTATCTTCCTCTTGTTCTAGTATCTTCCTCTTGTTCTAGTATCTTCATCTTGTTCTAGTATCTTCCTCTTGTACTAGTATCTTCCTCTTGTTCTAGTATCTTCCTCTTGTAATTGTATCTTCCTCTTGTACAAGTATCTTCCTCTTGTTCTAGTATCTTCCTCTTGTTCTAGTATCTTCCTCTTGTACTATTATCTTCCTCTTGTACAAGTATCTTCCTCTTGTACTCGTATCTTCCTCTTGTACTAGTATCTTCCTCTTGTACTAGTATCTTCCTCTTGTTCTAGTATCTTCCTCTTGTACTAGTATCTTCCTCTTGTACTAGTATCTTCCTCTCTTTCTAGTATCTTCCTCTTGTTCTAGTATCTTCCTCTTGTACTAGTATCTTCCTCTCTAGTATATTCCTCTTGTACGAGTATCTTCCTCTCTTTCTAGTATCTTCCTCTTGTTCTAGTATATTCCTCTTGTACTAGTATCTTCCTCTTGTTCTAGTATCTTCCTCTTGTTCTAGTATCTTCCTCTCTTACTAGTATCTTCCTCTCTTACTAGTATCTTCCTCTCGTACTAGTATCTTCCTCTCTTTCTAGTATCTTCCTCTTGTATTAGTATCTTCCTCTTGTACTAGTATCTTCCTCTCTAGTATCTTCCTCTTGTTCTAGTATCTTCCTCTTGTACTAGTATCTTCCTCTTGTTCTAGTATCTTCCTCTTGTACTATTATCTTCCTCTCTTTCTAGTATCTTCCTCTTGTACTAGTATCTTCCTCTTGTACTAGTATCTTCCTCTCTTTCTAGTATCTTCCTCTCTAGTATCTTCCTCTTTTTCTAGTATCTTCCTCTTGTACTGGTATCTTCTTCTTGTACTAGTATCTTCCTCTTGTTCTAGTATCTTCCTCTCGTACTAGTATCTTCCTCTTGTTCTAGTATCTTCCTCTCTAGTATCTTCCTCTTGTTCTAGTATCTTCCTCTTGTACTAGTATCTTCCTCTCGTACTAGTATCTTCCTCTTGTTCTAGTATCTTCCTCTCTAGTATCTTCCTCTTGTACTAGTATCTTCCTCTTGTTCTAGTATCTTCCTCTTGTTCTATTATCTTCCTCTTGTTCTAGTATCTTCCTCTTGTACTCGTATCTTCCTCTCGTACTAGTATCTTCCTCTTGTTCTAGTATCTTCCTCTTGTACTAGTATCTTCCTCTTGTTCTAGTATCTTCCTCTCTAGTATCTTCCTCTTGTACTAGTATCTTCCTCTTGTTCTAGTATCTTCCTCTCTAGTATCTTCCTCTTGTACTATTATCTTCCTCTCGTACTATTATCTTCCTCTCGTACTAGTATCTTCCTCTTGTACTAGTATCTTCCTCTCGTACTAGTATCTTCCTCTTGTTCTAGTATCTTCCTCTCGTACTAGTATCTTCCTCTTGTACTAGTATCTTCCTCTCGTACTAGTATTTTATTCTCGTACTAGTATCTTGTCCTTGTAGTATTTTCTTGTATTGTACTGTATCTTCTTGATATCGTACTTGTATAATGTCATTGTACGATACTTCTTCTCGTACTAGTACCTCCTTCTCGCTCTGAAATGAAATCTAAATCCAAACCTCCTTCTTGGTAATTCTCACATTTAGAATGAATTGAAGCAATAACCAGTCCTGAAGCTCTCGGTGATGAAAGCGTTCTTCGTGCGGTCTCTCCTTTATTCTCCAACATAACTTTCCACGTGGTCGAAGCCCTTTGAAGACCCGGAGGAAAGCCGTTTCATCACCACTTCATCACTTCATCACTTTTCCAGTTCTGTTTGTAGCGCAGACCCTGAGGTCATGTGACTCAGAAGCACTCCAGATGTGTTTGGTTCATTTAGAGCAAACACCAAATGAACCAATGGGATTAAAGTGTGTGTGTGTGTGTGTGTGTGTGTGTGTGTGTGTGTGTGTGTGTTTACGAGACAGAGAGGCAGTCAAAGTTAATCCAGCGGGGGATAAAAACTTTTACTGGGTGTGGGGCTAAGGGCTACCCCTGAATAAATTCACAAAAAACGAACTTCAATCCGTCCAACATTAAAAGCTCTTTCCAGAAACAGTCGGATTGATTAAATCCACGGGCAGACCGCAGACTAATCCTGGATTACATCTCAAATATGCTGCCATTGAAATATACAGTGTGGAAAGGCTTTGTTCAGATGAAGTACTGTACGCACTGCAGGTGAACAGGGTCGGAACGTTACTGACAGATTTCACACTGACGTTAACCTGTTGCACCAACATGACATTCCCAGAACAAATGACCATGTCTTCTCAAAGGGGAACATTAATAATCTTTTTTCTCAAAGTAATGATAAACCTGTGAGTTGGATGCAGAAAAGTCAGAATCAATATAGATGTTTTTATTTTAAAGAATTGAACATGGTAAAAAACTGTAAATTATAGTGTCCGTCCAAAGATAATGTTGTACTTATAGTGAAAACTTGGATGATGGTAAGGTAGACTAAAAGCTTTAGGAATCCAAAGCACAACATATAATAAGTTCCCTGTATCAAGATTGATGCAAAACAAGTGATATTTGACTTGTTTAGAGGTTTAGCAAAGAAATATCCACCTCTTCTGGGGTCGTTTTGGGCGGATTTTCCATATCTCTGGCCCCCCTTGCTCGATTTTGACGAATGAAATCTCTTTATAACCGCTAGAGCCAATGGAATTGAGGGGAAGTTCTACACACACCAACACATGAACAAATAAGGAGTGAGAGTGATGTGTGGCCAAAACCGGAAGCTACATACACTCTGGTGGCTACCATTAGCAGCTAACTTTTTTTCTCCGATTTTTACATACAAGTGGAATTATGGATTACAAACAATTGCTTCAAAGCCACAGAAACATTATCAACCTATGGATCAACCGATTCAGACGCGTTTTTCTCGTTTTAATGCCATTGAACACGTCTTTTGATCAGATTGACAGCTACGGTCAGACGATCTCCCTAGAAGCTCCGTAAAGGTACGTATTGTGATGTCTGTGTTTGCTTCCCCTGTCAAGAGATCAGATCGCTCAGTGATGATACTATATACCTAAATAATCTGTGGAACCTCAGCTTTAATCGGATATCTTGTAAGTGCAGCTACGATAAGTAATAAGGGTATCTTTATCTTGAGTTCTGTGCCAAAGTCATTTTGCATTTTTTGCTCAGGGGTCATTTAGACGCTTCTTATGAGACTTGTGTTTTGTTTTCGTAAAAATGGTTCATATCGTCAGTTAGCTGAGATTATTCCCGTTAATCTGGTATAACACATTAATACTTTCATAAATGTTAAGAAGCCCTGAGACACAGTCTCCAACAAAACCGTTGGGGGGCTCCCGGGCTTAACAGGTTTTTAACACAAGTATTTTTTACATTACAAGTTTTCTGACATGTTGAGTTTAAATATGCAAATGAGGCATTAAGTAAAATATCCTTATTTTGCCTTTTTTTACACATTTCTTTGTCTGTATTTTCATTTATCCAATCATGTTTGTATTTAACCATTTCAATTGCATTTTTATAAATTGTCTTTATGTATATTCAAGTTTTTTATTTCCACTTTTCTGTATTCTTCTATTTATTTATGCATTTATTTGCTTTATTGTTTTTTTTCAGATTTCTTTTGCAGTTTATAATACTATTTATGAACAAACAAATCTGCCTGTGATAATCAGGTTATTTATAATATTATTGTGTATTTTATTGTTTGTCTTCCTGTGTGACCTTCTCTTCCTCTTATTATGTCACCCCTCGCTGTCATGGAATATCGTGATGAAAACAAAAACCCTCATCTAGACAGAGCTGACAGCTGTGTGTGCGTGCGTGCAATTTCAAATGGGAGACTGTAATCTCCTCTGCAGGAAACTATTGCGAGCTGATGGTGCTTTCCAATGTTGAGTCATCATGAAGTGTTCTTTTCTTTAAGCAGAAGAAGTATGGATAGTGTAGGAGCCATTTTATGGGTGTTGTTGGTGTGTCAGTTTATTTAAGTTATACGTATAGTGTAATATTATTTTTGAACACTGGGTGGAGGGGTTTAGCTGCACCAGGTGTATATAAAGAGGTCATAGGTGACAGGAGAGGAAGGACACAGAAGGAAGAGAGTATACCGATTCCACCAGCCCGGCAGATGCTCATCACAACAACTAGAACTGTACAATTAAACCCTGATATGTAAAGCTGAAGAAGCCTCATTATAAACTGCAACAAAGGACCGGAAACTAATCTGTCTGCGTCTGGATCACTCTTCAGCCCTTCTGTGAAGTAATGGCAAAAATATATAGGACATAGAAACAGGAAATTGCCATTACATTAAGTGGAATCGCACTTGAACTGGACAATAAGAATCACTTCACATTGGATTAAGGATCGTTTTCACCGGAAACAAACAATTGGATTATTACACAATCGACATCGTCATCACGGATCAGCTGCACACGCCACAATCAGCTGGAGATTGCTCCCACCTGCGCTCACCGAAGAGGCGGAGAGCCAAGACTGGGAAAGCGGCCGGGTATGTGCACTGCGCAGCATGAAAGGTGGATTGTATTGGAGATATTAAGCTGTATTTGACAATGGCTTCGTAAATGGTTTTAATGCTGCAACGATGTCAGCCGTTTGAAACAGCGCGCTGTCAGCTAACGGAGCAGAGACAACGAAACTTAACATTAATCATGTCTGTGAAATCTGACGTCACAAGATGGCGCTGTTGGACTGCAATCTGAGAGAGAGAAAAGGATTATCACTCACACTGCCAAAGGATTGGAATTGTTCATTGCAAACTGTCAAAAAGCAAGACACTTCAGCTCCAAGCAAGTAAAGAAGTGAATGGAAAGACTGAAAGAGCTGAGCTCAAAAGACAATGCAAAGGAAATACAGTTACAATTAACTTTATGAAGCTGTGTGACGAATTAAAGGCAAATCACAAATCATTAACCGACCTTCAACTGCCTGAAGAAGAAACCAGAAAGCAAAAGCAGTGGCTGCAAGAAAAGATGCATACATTCGATGGATTTATACAAGATGCAAATGTGTGGTTATCTGAGAGTGGACAGTCTGTTGTGGGACGTGCCATAGAACAAAGTGTCAGCTCAGACGACATCGGACCTGATGACAGCGTTTCAAAGGCGTCACACCCTCAGTCAAAACACACCACTGGTTCATCACATGCATCATCTGCCTCTTCTGCTCGAATTAAAGCCCAGGCAGAAAGGGCGGCGTGAATCGAGAGGGCGGCAGCACTGAACAGTCAACATGAGCTTGATGTACAAGGGGAGCAGTTGAAACGAAAGAAGGAACAATTGGATTTACAAACTAAACTGGCAGAAGCCAATGCCAGGCTAAACGTGCTCAACGTGGGATCAAGACACACCTCGAGAGCATCAGATGGGGTGAGCTCTAATTTCAGAAACCCTACAGCAAGTTTTAATCTGCATGCAACTGAATTCCCGCCTCATCAAGCCGGAACCTCTATTCCCAGACAAAGTATAGAGACACATGTGCAGGGACATGTTTACACCACACCACCTGTAATCAACAATGGTAACCAAGGTGACATCTATAACCTAATCCAGAGGCAACATGACATCACTGCTATGCTGGCTCAACAGCATCTCACTTCTACTTTACCTCCAAGAGACATTCCTGTTTCTGACGTTGACCCGTTGCAGTTTGAAGCCTTCATCCGTGCATTTGAAAGAGAAGTAGAGCGGAAAACTGATGATGCAAGTGACTGCCTGCATTACATAGAGCAGTGTTTCTCAAACTTTTTCATACCAAAGACTTAACCAATAAAAAAACACTCGCGGACCACCTAACTCCACAATTATCCAAAAACACATCGTTTTTTACAAATCGCCTGAAAATTGTACAAACAAGTGGCCACATGTGTGATGAAGGTGCTTATCTGGGCTACATCATGCAATTGAAAGTGAAATTTAAGCTCGTTCCTTTGCAGAGATATTCCCGCGAGAGTGCGAAAAACTTAAATAATTGTATTTATTTCAAATGTGAAATGTTATCAATATACTCACGGACCACTAGGGGGCCACCAGTGGTCCGCGGACCATACTTTGAGAAGCACTGACCTAGAGCAATACACTAGAGGACAACCAAAGGACCTAGTGCGCGGCTGCCAACATCTGCCTCCAGCTCAAGGTCACCAAAGGGCAAAACATCTGCTTAAAGAGCACTTTGGTAATGAACACAAGATCGCCACTGCATACATGAACAAAGCATTTACCTGGACAAAGATCAAAGCCGAAGATGTGGAAGCACTGCAAGCCTTCTCTTTGTTGCCAAGAGGTTGTTGCTATGGAACATCGCACCTATATGGATGAAATGAATGTTGTTTCACACATGAAACACATACTTCAGAAACTACCCTACAAACTCAGAGACAAGTGGAGGAACCGAGCATGTCAGCTACAGGAAGAGCGTGGGCATCGAGATATATGTCCTGTCCTTGTCAACTTTCTAGAAAGGCAAGTGAAGATGCTGTCAGATCCTCTGTTTGGAAGCAAAGGAACTGGAACGTCAACAACCTCTGGAGTAGGATACACTTTACCTCCGGCTATATCGTTTCCCATTATGAACTCCACACCGTCGATTGGAAACCTTGGGAGTACGGCAACTGTGAAGAAACCAGTAGCCAGTTTGGACTGGACATGGACATTGTGGAGAGGTGCAGGCACAAAACCCATTTCAATACCTCTTACCACGGCACTTACATCACAGGCGGACTCAGAGCACTGGCAAGAATGATCGACTGTGAGCCACCACTGTCTCGTAACACAGTGACCTGCCGCTGATCCTCCACCTTCCCTGACAGAGAGACAAAAGCAGTGGAGATGAACGGCTTAAAACACTCATCAGGGCCCATTCTAACAGTGGCCTGACCACTAGGACACTGTTTTAATCAAGCCCACCCCTTTTGGGTGCTTGCCACCTGCTTTCCGCTCTCGCTTCTAAAGCTGCACAGTCTGCTATCACATGGCAAAAAAAAACAAGCACTGTTTAGCCTGGGATCTAACACTGGAACAGGGAACGTAATTGTCAGGAGCTCTACGATAAGCGTCCCGCTGAGGAGGATCACGCTGAAAAAAAACGCTCTTGTGTATCAAACTCGTCTGCCAGAGTGGCAGCCTGCTGAAGGGTAGTCACTCTCTGCTCGTTCAGATAGCCTACCGTACGCTCCGGTACACCGTTTTTAAACTCCTCTTACATCATCAGCTCACACACTGAAGTAATGTCATCAGCTTTACACGCTCTACACCACCTGTCAAAGAGGACTTTCTTCTCCCTCGCGAAGTCCACGTACGTTTGGCCAGAAGTTTTCTTCAGGCCGCAAAAAAGGCTGCCTGTAGGCCTCAGGCACAAGCTCATATGCCCTGAGAATATCACCTTTCATATTGTCATACTCCAAACTATCCTCGACAGAAAGAGAAGAGCAAGCCTCTTGAGCCTTGCCGACTAGTTTGTGTCACGTTGTGATTGGGTTAGATTGACTCCTGCCTAAACTTGAAAATAGCTTGATCCACTCCAGAAGGACAACTCGAATTTGAATCTTTTTTCTCTTTATTTGAGTTTGGTAGATTCCTTATTTCTTCATTTAGCCTCTTGTTGGCTTCTTGATCATTCAGGTTGAAAACCAGCAGCGTCTCGGTTGAATCTTTGAGTCTCTTCTCTCACAGGGAACTGTTTGTCCTCTGCCTGAGAGTGTGTTCCCAGGTGTGCTGCGTTTAGCTCATTAAGTAGGAAGCTCACTTCCATTGAGCCACATTCTCAGTGGAATCACACCCTAGGCTCCCTGTCTCCACCTGCTGGACTGGAGCCAGATGTGAATTGCATTTCTCAAGCTCTGACAAAACAGTTTGCACTGTAAAATAATAGCCAACACGTCTTCTGGCCAGTGCCGAGCCGCAGCAATGCACTCAAATGCACCAAAATAGATTTCCACCTCTGATTCACGAAACACAGGGACCAAAGAAATATGCCTACTCTCGTCAAAGGAGGCAGCAGGACCAGAAGGTGTAACGGCAGAATCACCCGCCACAGCTGCATGGAGCTCTAGCTGACGCATCCGGACAGCAGTGTCTGCCTCCAACTTCCTGACCTCCAGCTCCCTCCTGAGCTGAAAATCCCTTCACACTCCTCCCTCTCACACTGGAGACGAGCCATATGCACATTTACCCTGACATCTAATAATCAGCTCACGGCATATAGGTGAGGATCCTGCCGAATACGAGTCAAACTGAGGTATAGTGAAAAGTTTTGCCTGTTCCGTAGCACTCTGAACACCAGGAGTAACACCAATGCGGTCTCCACCATGAGATACTGCTGCTACAGCCCCGGCCACCGTGCCAGGAGATTCCACTAAAGTAAGCAGACTCAAACCCCCCTGTTCAACTAGTCCAGTTAGCAAAGTAGCCTTAAGTTCACTTGTAACAAGAGCAGAGGAGACAGAAACGTGATAATGGTCAGCAACTAACCGCAAATCAACCTTCCTACACCAGTCTAGCTGACCCACAGTAGGACTGGCCACAAACTGCTCCAAAACAAAAGCCATCCTTAGCAACGGCTACTTACAAATTTTTTTTACAAACTTCCCCAGATCCTGCCTACCAAACTTACCTAACTATCTTCTGGAGCATGCCGGGCTCGAGGCGACTTTAAAAAAGACAAACATCAGTGGGCGAAACCCTGAAACGCCTGCCCCCAACAGGGAATACATCCCCACCCAGGATTACCCCGAAAATAAAAAAGTCAAAATAAAAAATGAGAAGGAAGGACTCATTCAGCCCAGCTAGACACTCCCCTATCTAAACTGAGGAAGCTTTTAAACCACAATGTTTTTTTTTCAAATTTAAACCGCCAATGCTACCAAACACAATATCAACGCTAAACCACAAACAGATACTCACTCTTTGTCTCAGAATCCCGGATGAGCCCCCATTTTTGTACATTCCCTCCTAGGGGTACCAAGGGGAGTAACAAAACACAAGGATGACCAAGCACGACAAAAAAGAGAGAAAACCGATCTCTGAAGTAACGAACAAGACAGGAACACGGGCTCACCAGCCAACTTGCACAGAATACTAAAGAATCGATATATCTAGGAGCACATCTCCTATCAATCGGCAAGACACCGTTTTGTACACATGCAGCCAGAGGAGGAAAAAGGAGACCTCACTGCAGTCTTCCTCCGGTCCTATATGGAGGCCCTGATTGGAAATTAGGAGCACCTGGGGAGAGGCTGCACCTGGGGACAATCAGGCTGCACCTGGGGACAATCAGGCTGCACCTGGGGAGTCAGAGGGAGAGGGAAAGACACGCACACACCCACACAAACACAACGGCACGTAAGCGTCTGGATCACTCTTCAACCCTTCTGTGACGTAATGACAAATATATTGGACATAGAAACAGGAAATTGCCATTACAGATAGTTTGAATCTCTCCATCCGAACAATGACATGTGATAGCCGCTTCAAAATAAATATGTGGGGGAACAATGTTCAGCTGATCTAACAGAGATTATAAAATACAGCGCTATGACAAAACACTAAGGTTGCGTTCCGATAATCCAAAAATCAGCTCCTAAATTCTAACCCTATCTCCTATTCCGTGACCTCTGAGTGAAAGGTCACGGGGTTAAGGGATAGTGGATAGGAGAATTCAAAAGGACCTAGGAGAAGAGACTGCGGTACTTTAAAGAATCGAATGCACTTTCACAATCCCACGTGTTTATGATGCGCCAGCGGACGTCCTGAATGTGCGTCTGCTGCTGTGGGGTAACTATGGAAACCACAGTTCTCTATACAGCGGACTACAACATGGATGTTCAATAAGAACGAGGGACTGATGTAAACTCATCTAGAGACTCTGCACCGTGCTCTGATGCTGCTGCTTTGCTTTATGAACGTGGACAACAGAGAAACAGATTCTTCAGGACCAAAGTGGGAATTGAAATAAAAAGGAAAGTGAAACTTATGCTCGTCTCCCTCTCCCTCCGGTCCACATCAATACCAATGATCCCAATACGTATGATTGTATGAACTAAAGATATTAAATCAATACAGATGTATTTATTATAAACGTTAGTCCTTAACATCTATCTCTGTGTATATCACCATTCAGACATCTTTAGAAGTTGAACAAACCCCACACAGCTCAGTAAAGACTGTGAGATTTGACTTTATTTGATCATTTCAGTGAAAACTAACGTTCATATTTCTCTTTCTGTTATAATACTGATGAACGTTCAGAACAAAGCACTTTGTAACTTACCAGCTATGTTTTAAAATGCTTAATAAGCACCGTAACTTTCATGATATAATTTCTCCGTCATAATCGGTTGTTTCCATGAACGGCCGACTGTTGAGTGACGGCAAATGCTGCGGCTGCAATGCATTGTGGGGCAGCACTTTCTCCTCTCCTTTCGGTGAGGGAGGTCCAGAGGTTCCTAAGCTAAAGGAGGTGAGAAAGGAAGTTTGAAACCTCCTTTCCTTTCATTTGGAGAATTGGAACGGCACTTATCATGGCTGCCACTGAGGGACTTAGGACGTTAGGAAGGTTCCTAAGCTAAATGGACTATTGGAATGCAGCCCAACACTCGACAGCCGATGCAGCTGTTACCACGTAATAATTAATGGACGTCGCTTTAAAATGACCGCTCAGAGGAGAAGACTTCTCATTTCTTTAAACGTCTGCTTCCTCTCCTCTCCTCCCCTCCTTGGTCCTCCGCTCACATCTCCTGTGGGCGGGACTAAGTCTCGAGGAGGGGAAATTTAAGAATTGAGAAGCCTCTCCAGTCTTTAGATTCAACAATGTTACCATAGAAAAGAAGGAGGGGAGATATTTCACATCAAAAATGTAGCAGCAGTAATATTTCACACGTGCTTAATACATGTATTAAATAAAACATATCATTCAACGGAAGTCGTAATCATGTTATTTGTGTGGCATTTAGATGATATATAACCGCTCGTTCTGACGACTAAACGTTTAGGACTGGGTCAGATCGACGCCGAGGACAACAGGAAGGTTCAGAAAACTTTTCCCGTCTTCCGTTTCGGGGATTTTGCATCCAGAGCCAACCACCAATCCCAATCAATGTATGAATCAACCCATAATGCACTGCAAGTCCTCGGCCACAAGTCAAAATGATGAAAGATTTCAGAAAAAAGTCCATGTTTTTCAGGGGAAAAAAAATCAGCCTTTTGAGAATAAAGTAAAAATATATACAGGGAGTGGGAGAGAAACACTATTACATTATAAATAGTATATCAAGCTTTACACTGTTATTACAAACCACACATTTAAGAGTGTGAGTGCCGCACTGACGTCACAAAATGACATTCAACGCAAGTCCATATTAATATATTTTATTACCATACAAGTATACACTTCACTGTTTCATCCAAATACAAAAAAACACAGGAAATAATTACGGAAAGCCGTGAGTTAATGCGGTGCAGGTACTGTAGCAGTGTCTTTCAAGTACGTTCAATACGTTCAAGTCCAGAAGGCTCAGTGCACGTTTAATATATTAATATTCAGTTAGTGGTACACATGCTCAGGCTCCACCGCACACGGAGCTCGACGGAGAATACATACAGTCAGTTCAAATCACCTGGTTAGTAAAGGGGTGTGTGTGTGTGTGTGTGGTGTGTGTGTGTGTGTGTGTGTGCTCTGTGGTGTCTGTCTGTGTGTGGTGTGTGTGTGTGTGTGTACGTCTGTCTCTCTGTGTGTGTCTGTGTGTGTGTGTGTACATCTGTCTCTCTGTGTGTGTCTGTGTCTTTGTGTGTGTGTGTGTGTGTGTGTGTGTCTGTTTGTCTGTGTGTGTGTAGCTGTCTCTCTGTGTGTGTGTGTGTGTGTGTGTGTGTGTGTGTGTGTGTGTGTGTGTCTCTGTGTCTCTGTGTCTTTGTGTCTCTGTGTGTGTGTAGTGTGTGTCTCTCTGTGTGTGTGTGTGTGTGTCTGTGTGTACGTCTGTCTCTCTGTGTGCGTGTCTGTCTGTCTGTGTGTGTGTGTGTGTGTGTGTGTCTGTGTGTGTGTGTGCCTCTGTGTCTTTGTGTCTCTGTGGGTGTGTCTGTCTGTGTGTGTGTGTGTGTGTGTCTCTGTATGTGTGTGTGTGTGTGTGTGTGTGTGTGTGTGTCTCTGTATGTGTGTGTGTGTGTGTGTGTATTTCAATATAATATGAAGAAGATAGTTGTTATATGCAAATGATCCCGCCTCCAGGGAGTTGGTGGAAGAGCAGCACACACACACACATTATTCAAATCATGCCATATTCTTTTAACAAGTTATTTCTTATGTTTTTGAATTTCCTTTAAACCCTTTGTTGTCGTTATGTTTTGAAAGATCCTCTACAAATAAATGTAATTAGTATTTATTTTCATTTACACTCTAAAGTCTTTCTCTCACCTTTAAATCCTTCACTTGTTAGTCAGGAGTTCATCTGTCTCTCTTTCGAAGCCAGTATTTAGAGTATAAGTCAAAATAAATACAAATAAAATACCAGATATCTTACTTCTACTTAAATGTTTGCCTTCAAAACTACATTTCCCAGAGGCTCAGAAAACGGTTGCAATCTTTTGATAATAGATGTAGCTTGAGTGATGTCCCCTCTCCGTCCCTCTCATCTGGAGATCTGCTGCTTTCTCCGTTTCACATGAAAGTGAATATCACCACGGACTCTGAGGAATTCCCCCTATGCTCTGGACACTTTTTAAAACAGTTTTTAATCTACTTTTCTGGACACCCGTTCTTTGCTTTTTCTTCATTATTCTTGGATTTCTCCAGAGCTGAGTGACCGAAACATAATATCACCAGTGTGCTTTTGAACGGAGACATTTAAAGACATTACTTTGGACGCTGAAACCATGACATTGAGACCATAAGAATCCATAATGAGAACGTCAGTGCTACGGTCACGTGATGCTACATAACTTTTCCTGTCTGAGTTTTAATCGTCTCTGTTCTTCAGCTTCTGTGTCGGGACGTGAACACCGGTTTTAAGGAAAGAGCACCGCAACACAGACTCAAGGTTTTCCGTCTTCTCCTCTTCCTTCTTTTCGGTTTCACTTCTTGTGTCCCGTCAGTTGCCGGGCGAGAGTCTGCAGGGTGTCCCTCTGTTCGTACAGATACATCTGAGTGTCCCACAGCATGTCCACCAGCACTGAGTCACTCACCTCGTCCAGCATCACCTCCTGAGACAGCTGGGGACTCAACCTGCAGGGAAGCACAGGTATCAGGTTAAAGGGGACATATTGTACTCTTTAAAGAGTCCTCTCCTGCTGATGTTCAGGTGTATATCAGTATGTAGTGCCTCTACTTTAAAGAGTCCTCTCCTGCTGATGTTCAGGTGTATATCAGTATGTAGTGTCTCTACTTTAAAGAGTCCTCTCCTCTGATGTTCAGGTGTATATCAGTATGTAGTGTCTCTACTTTAAAGAGTCCTCTCCTGCTGATGTTCAGGTGTATATCAGTATGTAGAGTCTCTACTTTAAAGAGTCCTCTCCTGCTGATGTTCAGGTGTATATCAGTATGTAGTGTCTCTACTTTAAAGAGTCCTCTCCTGCCGATGTGCAGGTGTATATCAGTATGTAGTGCCTCTACTTTAAAGAGTCCTCTCCTGCTGATGTTCAGGTGTATATCAGTATGTAGTGCCTCTACTTTAAAGAGTCCTCTCCTGCTGATGTTCAGGTGTATATCAGTATGTAGTGTCTCTACTTTAAAGAGTCCTCTCCTGCTGATGTTCAGGTGTATATCAGTATGTAGTGTCTCTACTTTAAAGAGTCCTCTCCTGCTGATGTTCAGGTGTATATCAGTATGTAGTGTCTCTACTTTAAAGAGTCCTCTCCTGCTGATGTTCAGGTGTATATCAGTATGTAGTGTCTCTACTTTAAAGAGTCCTCTCCTGCTGATGTTCAGGTGTATATCAGTATGTAGTGTCTCTACTTTAAAGAGTCCTCTCCTGCTGATGTTCAGGTGTATATCAGTATGTAGTGTCTCTACTTTAAAGAGTCCTCTCCTGCTGATGTTCAGGTGTATATCAGTATGTAGTGTCTCTACTTTAAAGAGTCCCTCTCCTGCTGATGTTCAGGTGTATATCAGTATGTAGTGTCTCTACTTTAAAGAGTCCTCTCCTGCTGATGTTCAGGTGTATATCAGTATGTAGTGTCTCTACTTTAAAGAGTCCTCTCCTGCTGATGTTCAGGTGTATATCAGTATGTAGTGTCTCTACTTTAAAGAGTCCTCTCCTGCTGATGTTCAGGTGTATATCAGTATGTAGTGTCTCTACTTTAAAGAGTCCTCTCCTGCTGATGTTCAGGTGTATATCAGTATGTAGTGTCTCTACTTTAAAGAGTCCTCTCCTGCTGATGTTCAGGTGTATATCAGTATGTAGTGTCTCTACTTTAAAGAGTCCTCTCTGACCTGTGGTAGACGGTGTCGATCATCTCACACCAGGATCCGGCTCGATCCACCGCACAGCCGTCAGAGTCTGTGCACTGAAACAGAGAGGATTCTGGGTAAAAGAAGGAACCAAAATCTGTGTATAACACTTTAAAGTAGCCTGTGTTCGTCGTCCATACATAGCCCCCATAACCCCACCACCACCATGGGCCACTCGATTCACAACATTATCCCTACCCCTCACACCAGATACTGACTGGTTTTCGGACCCCCCCAGACCTCCCCAATAAAGTAAAACTGCACGTTTCAGAGTGGCCTTTTATGGTGGCCAGCCTAAGGCACACCTGTGCAATAATCATGCTGTCTAATCAGCATCTTGATATGCCACACCTGTGAGGTGGGATGGATTATCTCGGCAAAGGAGAAGTGCTCACTATCACACATTGTTTCAGATTTGTGAACGATATTTGAGAGAAATGGTTATTTTGTGTTTATAAATTTTTTTTAGATCAAAAACACAAGTGTTGCGTTTATATTTTTGTTCAGTGTAATTTGGAAAATGATTGATTCGAGTACGTCTGGGTCTCTATGTTTCATTCAGGCCTGGCTCTGTGTGTGTGGAACGAGTGAGAGAGAGCGCACCGGTACCGGAGATCGTTGTTGTTAGCTTCTGGTGCTAGCGAGCTACGCTAACGGAAATAAGGAGCTTTTTCAACAACCAGATGGAGGAGAGTCCTCTCCTGTCGGACTGAGAGGCTCCGTGAGCTAAAGGACTCTCTCAGTGTTCAGATAGTTCACTTTAGTCTTAGGTCGCGTGCGCACCAGACCACATATTCAGTGTGCAGTTCCTTTGGCATTAGCGCAGGGACATCTAGATACTTTCCAAGGTTTGACATCATGAAGTGTGCTACTTTTAAAGCAAGCAACGATGTTTTCAAATCTGTGATCAAAGAGGTTCGCAAAAACACTATCGGCCAATCAGATTGCTTGATTTGACTTGTCAGTTTTATAAATATATTTACATTTCTTCCGTTACGAAACAAACTTACAAAGCATAAGATGGAAACATTTAAGATGAACTTGGACCTCCGGGGAGGTCTTACTATGGAGGTTGAGCAGTGCCTATCTCCAGAGAGCCCCTAAACGACGACATGCAGAGCTCCGTGAAGAGCAGGCAGACCAACTGGAGAAGGACCACCATTCAAAAGCTTTCTGATGGGGTCTTGAAACAAAGCAGAGACATGATGAGCGTTAGTGGCCACAGAGAGCTCTCTCCAGAGCTGCTGGAAGCCGAATCTCGGGGACCGGAGAAAGTGGAGCAATATTCTCACCGCGCCGAGCAACAGCCAGAACAACCTCAACAAGTGACCTCGGAAGCATGCTGCTGATGCTGCACAGGTTCTCAGTGGCTGCACAATAAACGGAAACATACAAATGAATGTAAATAAATAGCCAAATAATGGATCAATGCTCTCTGTCTAATATGTTCGCTAGCTGTTAGTGTTGTTGCATAGCAACCACCTCGCACTTGTTTCGTGCAGAGGGCAACGGAGGGACTATTTTATTTTGAAAATCATTATTTACAAATAAAAACTATTTAAATTAGAGTGTATTGTTCTTTCATATTGCCACACTTGGTAACCGTGTTATCAAAGCACTAGCTCACGACAGGCCGTGGTATATGCTCATTATATCACAGCTAAGGGGCGTGGTTCGGCCCGACGCGAAGCGGAAGGGTTGACAACCCCCTTAATTATAACACATGAGAGACGTTCTGCAGTCAGGAGGGCGTTTCCCCGACGACAGGTGTTCTTACTTTCATGTAGCTGACGGAGAATTTTTACTTTACACGACACTGTTCAACTCTTCATCCTGCTTCACTCTTTAACTGAACAACGCGGATGTCTTGAAAGACTCTTTCGCTAAAGATTTTGAAGACATCCGCGTTCTTGTGACTCGTAAATACTACGCTTCCTGTGTTTTGGTGCGGACTGCGTTCACACCAGCGATGAACCGCTCCAGAGTTCACTAGCAAGCGCTCCGAGACCACCTCTTTAGGCGGACCGGAGTCCGGTTGTTTAGTTCACTTCAGAGGACTGCGTTCACACCGACCCAAACGAACCCCCGAGAGGAGGTGAGGGGCCCCTAGAGGAGGTGAGGACCCCCCTAGAGGAGGTGAGGGCCCCCCTAGAGGAGGTGAGGACCCCCCGAGAGGAGGTGAGGACCCCCCTAGAGGAGTTGAGGGGCCCCCAGAGGAGGTGAGGACCCCCTAGAGGAGGTGAGGGCCCCCCTAGAGGAGGTGAGGGGCCCCTAGAGGAGGTGAGGACCCCCCTAGAGGAGGTGAGGGCCCCCCTAGAGGAGGTGAGGACCCCCCTAGAGGAGGTGAGGACCCCCCTAGAGGAGGTGAGGACCCCCCTAGGGGAGGTCCACACACCACCTATAAAAATAGCACTTGACCCCTGCTTACACCGATATGCCGTGAGCCGATTATCGAGCCTTCATTGTAACAGTCGCGGGGACGTTGTGTGTGCGTGGGGAGTGTTGCAGTAGAACGTTCCTCTGCAGCGCCCGGTACATTAACGGGAAACCCTAAATGTTTGAGCACCCTCTATGAAACGTCAAGCTACCCCACAGCACCCCAAAATAAATGGCCGCCACTGACCTGCGACCCCGTTCTGAAGACACGTGCAGTGCAAACAGGCTCATTGCAGCCACTCATGCTAAGTCCTAGAACTCACTGTTCAAGCAAGGGGATTGCACAATTGTATTATGTATTATTTTTGTTGAGCACAGACTGATGGAGCATTGTTTTATTATCACTGTTCTAGCAAAGGAATGCTCACGTTCATATTGATGTATTTTAATAAATGTTAACCTGGCCCATTACGTGACTATTTGTGTTGGGGGGGCCCGACTTTTGTTTTTCTCCAAAGGGGGGGCCCGACGGAAAAACAACCACTGATCGAAAGTAACAGACAGAGAATCAGCAGTTTGGAAACAGGGCTGAAACAGAGGGGATTGTGGGTAATGCTGCAATGTTTCAGCCAATCAGAGACAGGCTCTGGATATATCTGACACCTGGGATGTATTGATGAGAAACAGTATAACCCTCTGGATGTACTCACGCAGTCCACCAGCATCTTGCCCAGCTCTTTGGCTCCCACGAAGCTCTTTGCAAACTCCAGAGGGTTGGAGGGCCGGAAAACATCCACCGAGTTCACGACCACCTGGGGGGGTTTACCTGCAGAGCGACACTCGGGAAGTCATTCACAGGCGAGGGTCATTCACACAGCGTCTTTCAACACGAGGCAATTCAAAGTGCAACGGAACCTTTTGGACTTCTGTGAATGTCACAAGAAATATAAAATCTTGCATGTTGATATAAAGGGTCCCACCTGTACCGAGGGAGACCACCACCCCCAACCTCTGGATCTCCTGTGCACGGCCCTGAGAGGAAGAGACAGATGTTTCAATCTTAGAATAAAGACATATAAGCTTTAGAAGACCCATCAAGAAAGTGAAGTCGGTTTCCCACCACTGCTTTCAGAGCTTTGTTGTACTGATGGGTCTCCGTCATGGCGTCCAGCGTGGGGTTGTTGGCGAGCAGCCCACCGTCCAGGAAGCGTCCCATTGGTCGGAAATACGTGGGGGCGGCGCCACTGGATCGGGCGGCGCGCCACACCAGCTGCTCTGAGAAACACAACGACAGGAAATATTTAAAAAAACAGCATCAGATGATTCATAAGAGACTGAGGTCCTGAGATTTAGGAGTTCTCACTGCGACAAAAGAAACTCCTGACGAACTTGACACACACACACACACACACACACACACACACACACACACACACACACACACACACACACACACACACACACACACACACACACACACACACACAACACACACACACAACACACACACACACACACACACACACACACACACACACACACACACAC
Organism: Champsocephalus esox; assembly: GCA_036324585.1. Lineage (NCBI taxonomy): Eukaryota > Metazoa > Chordata > Actinopteri > Perciformes > Channichthyidae > Champsocephalus > Champsocephalus esox. The sequence goes on along the minus strand of CM070480.1, from coordinate 2,022,638 downwards.
ACACACACACACACACACACACACACACACACACACACACACACACACACACACACACACACACACACACACACACACACACACACACACACACACACACACACCTTCATCCGTCACCTTCCTACGCTTTCTGGCGGGCTCCTCTGTGTATCCCACTACCAACACATCCTCATCCTCCCATCCTGCAACAACAACATGGCCGCCACTCAGACACAACAAACGGCTTCAGAAACATGACGTGAGTCAGACCAAGAGTTTCCCAGTGTCTCGAACACTAACACAAGCCCAGAAACCAGTCAAGTGCTCCCCCCAGTGGTAGAACCGACGCACTGCACCACCAATGTAACACCTGTGTCATACAAAGTAATGCAGTGATGTTGTATTTATGTGTTGGACCCTGAAGGCAGCATCTCCCTGGTCCAATGGGATTCCTCCATGTGATTTCGGATTATTGAAGGAAATAATCTCTGTGTCAAACAAACGTTTATGATATTTACACGTTTAGTTCAGCAGCATAATCTCCACATGTTAACACCACTTTATGATTTCTGAAGTAAAAATCTAATGTTGGGCTATAAAGGACCTACAGCAGGGTCACATGACTTCACGCCACCACCGCTAAGCTAAAGGAGGCTAATGTTGGGCTATAAAGGAACTACAGCACGGTCACATGACTTCACGTCACCACCGCTAAGCTAAATGATGCTAATGTTGGGCTATAAAGGAACTACAGCACGGTCACATGACTTCACGTCACCACCGCTAAGCTAAATGATGCTAATGTTGGGCTATAAAAGGAACTACAGCACGGTCACATGACTTCACGTCACCACCGCTAAGCTAAATGATGCTAATGTTGGGCTATAAAGGAACTACAGCACGGTCACATGACTTCACGTCACCACCGCTAAGCTAAAGGAGGCTAATGTTGGGCTATAAAGGACCTACAGCACGGTCACATGACTTCACGTCACCACCGCTAAGCTAAATGATGCTAATGTTGGGCTATAAAAGGAACTACAGCACGGTCACATGACTTCACGTCACCACCGCTAAGCTAAATGATGCTAATGTTGGGCTATAAAGGAACTACAGCACGGTCACATGACTTCACGTCACCACCGCTAAGCTAAAGGAGGCTAATGTTGGGCTATAAAGGAACTACAGCACGGTCACATGACTTCACGTCACCACAGCTAAGCTAAAGGAGGCTAATGTTGGGCTATAAAGGAACTACAGCACGGTCACATGACTTCACGCTACCACCGCTAAGCTAAAGGAGGCTAATGTTGGGCTATAAAGGAACTACAGCACGGTCACATGACTTCACGCTACCACCGCTAAGCTAAAGGAGGCTAATGTTGGGCTATAAAGGAGCTACAGCACGGTCACATGACTTCACGTGACCACCGCTAAGCTAAAGGAGGCTAATGTTGGGCTATAAAGGAACTACAGCACGGTCACATGACTTCACGTCACCACCGCTAAGCTTAAGGAGGCTAATGTTGGGCTATAAAGGAACTACAGCACGGTTACAGGTGTGTCAGTACCTTGAGGGACGGTGAGGGGTTTGAAGGTGGCTGTAGTCTTGTAGGGGGGGTCTCTGTGGGGGGAGGGGGGGTCGTAGTTCCTGAAGATGTGGAGCTCTCCTGGATGTCTGTCTGCTAAAACACTGGTCACCATCACCCTGCACACAAACACACATTAAAGGTCTCCGATTGTACTGTTTCTCATCAGTATATCACAGGCCTCAGATATATCCAGAGCCTGTCTCTGATTGGCTGAAACACCAAACGGATCATTGCAGCATTACCCATAATCCCCTCTGTTTCAGCCCCTGTTTCCAAAGTGCTGATTCTCTGTCTGTTACTTCAGATGAAAATAAGGAGCCCCTCCCCACGCCCTCTCTGAGAGACATTTGGTTACAAAGAACTCAATGGAGCTCTAGAGGAGATTCAGGTGATAGTACCTTGGCTGCTGATTGGCTGATGGCTACCAAGACAACACATCGTTATGACATCATAAAGTGGCCAAAATCTGATCAGCTCATTTTCAGACAGGTTTTTATAGAAATGGATCAAAAAGAGAGAGAATCTTTGTTCCTGAAACTTTCAGAGTCTCTTTCCACAGAGGGGACACATGTTGATGTAGAAGAGACATGAAGAAGAGGGGACACATGTTGATGTAGAAGAGACATGAAGAAGAGGGGACACATGTTGATGTAGAAGAGACATGAAGAAGAGGGGACACATGTTGATGTAGAAGAGACATGAAGAAGAGGGGACACATGTTGATGTAGAAGAGACATGAAGAAGAGGGGACACATGTTGATGTAGAAGAGACATGAAGAAGAGGGGACACATGTTGATGTAGAAGAGACATGGAGAAGAGGGGACACATGTTGATGTAGAAGAGACATGAAGAAGAGGGGACACATGTTGATGTAGAAGAGACATGAAGAAGAGGGGACACATGTTGATGTAGAAGAGACATGAAGAAGAGGGGACACATGTTGATGTAGAAGAGACATGAAGAAGAGGGGACACATGTTGATGTAGAAGAGACATGAAGAAGAGGGGACACATGTTGATGTAGAAGAGACATGAAGAAGAGGGGACACATGTTGATGTAGAAGAGACATGGAGAAGAGGGGACACATGTTGATGTAGAAGAGACATGAAGAAGAGGGGACACATGTTGATGTAGAAGAGACATGAAGAAGAGGGGACACATGTTGATGTAGAAGAGACATGGAGAAGAGGGGACACATGTTGATGTAGAAGAGACATGGAGAAGAGGGGACACATGTTGATGTAGAAGAGACATGAAGAAGAGGGGACACATGTTGATGTAGAAGAGACATGAAGAAGAGGGGACACATGTTGATGTAGAAGAGACATGGAGAAGAGGGGACACATGTTGATGTAGAAGAGACATGAAGAAGAGGGGACACATGTTGATGTAGAAGAGACATGAAGAAGAGGGGACACATGTTGATGTAGAAGAGACATGAAGAAGAGGGGACACATGTTGATGTAGAAGAGACATGAAGAAGAGGGGACACATGTTGATGTAGAAGAGACATGAAGAAGAGGGGACACATGTTGATGTAGAAGAGACATGAAGAAGAGGGGACACATGTTGATGTAGAAGAGACATGAAGAAGAGGGGACACATGTTGATGTAGAAGAGACATGGAGAAGAGGGGACACATGTTGATGTAGAAGAGACATGAGAAGAGGGGACACATGTTGATGTAGAAGAGACATGAAGAAGAGGGGACACATGTTGATGTAGAAGAGACATGAAGAAGAGGGGACACATGTTGATGTAGAAGAGACATGAAGAAGAGGGGACACATGTTGATGTAGAAGAGACATGAAGAAGAGGGGACACATGTTGATGTAGAAGAGACATGGAGAAGAGGGGACACATGTTGATGTAGAAGAGACATGAAGAAGAGGGGACACATGTTGATGTAGAAGAGACATGGAGAAGAGGGGACACATGTTGATGTAGAAGAGACATGAAGAAGAGGGGACACATGTTGATGTAGAAGAGACATGAAGAAGAGGGGACACATGTTGATGTAGAAGAGACATGAAGAAGAGGGGACACATGTTGATGTAGAAGAGACATGGAGAAGAGGGGACACATGTTGATGTAGAAGAGACATGAAGAAGAGGGGACACATGTTGATGTAGAAGAGACATGAAGAAGAGGGGACACATGTTGATGTAGAAGAGACATGAAGAAGAGGGGACACATGTTGATGTAGAAGAGACATGAAGAAGAGGGGACACATGTTGATGTAGAAGAGACATGAAGAAGAGGGGACACATGTTGATGTAGAAGAGACATGGAGAAGAGGGGACACATGTTGATGTAGAAGAGACATGAAGAAGAGGGGACACATGTTGATGTAGAAGAGACATGAAGAAGAGGGGACACATGTTGATGTAGAAGAGACATGGAGAAGAGGGGACACATGTTGATGTAGAAGAGACATGGAGAAGAGGGGACACATGTTGATGTAGAAGAGACATGAAGAAGAGGGGACACATGTTGATGTAGAAGAGACATGAAGAAGAGGGGACACATGTTGATGTAGAAGAGACATGAAGAAGAGGGGACACATGTTGATGTAGAAGAGACATGAGAAGAGGGGACACATGTTGATGTAGAAGAGACATGAAGAAGAGGGGACACATGTTGATGTAGAAGAGACATGAAGAAGAGGGGACACATGTTGATGTAGAAGAGACATGAAGAAGAGGGGACACATGTTGATGTAGAAGAGACATGGAGAAGAGGGGACACATGTTGATGTAGAAGAGACATGAAGAAGAGGGGACACATGTTGATGTAGAAGAGACATGAAGAAGAGGGGACACATGTTGATGTAGAAGAGACATGAAGAAGAGGGGACACATGTTGATGTAGAAGAGACATGGAGAAGAGGGGACACATGTTGATGTAGAAGAGACATGAGAAGAGGGGACACATGTTGATGTAGAAGAGACATGAAGAAGAGGGGACACATGTTGATGTAGAAGAGACATGAAGAAGAGGGGACACATGTTGATGTAGAAGAGACATGAGAAGAGGGGACACATGTTGATGTAGAAGAGACATGAAGAAGAGGGGACACATGTTGATGTAGAAGAGACATGGAGAAGAGGGGACACATGTTGATGTAGAAGAGACATGAAGAAGAGGGGACACATGTTGATGTAGAAGAGACATGGAGAAGAGGGGACACATGTTGATGTAGAAGAGACATGAGAAGAGGGGACACATGTTGATGTAGAAGAGACATGAAGAAGAGGGGACACATGTTGATGTAGAAGAGACATGAAGAAGAGGGGACACATGTTGATGTAGAAGAGACATGAAGAAGAGGGGACACATGTTGATGTAGAAGAGACATGTAGAAGAGGGGACACATGTTGATGTAGAAGAGACATGAAGAAGAGGGGACACATGTTGATGTAGAAGAGACATGGAGAAGAGGGGACACATGTTGATGTAGAAGAGACATGTAGAAGAGGGGACACATGTTGATGTAGAAGAGACATGGAGAAGAGGGGACACATGTTGATGTAGAGGAGACATGAAGAAGAGGGGACACGTGTTGATGTAGAGAGACATGAAGAAGAGGGGACACATGTTGATGTAGAGGAGACATGAAGAAGAGGGGACACGTGTTGATGTAGAGGAGACATGAAGACGTGGATTTTGCATAAAAGGTGACCTTTAAAATAATACCTGGGGTATTGCACGTCAGCCATCTTGGTGTTTTCTCCGAACTCCTTCTTCAGGAAGTCCTCCAGCGGAGCAGACTCGTACGGCCGGGAGCCTCGAAACACCTGCTCCTTCATCCTGAAGTACAGGCACCGCAGGTACTCCATCGACTTACCTACACACACACACACACACACACCGTTCTGATTCTGGTTCTCATTCTAGTACAGTTTGTTGTGTTGGTAGTGGTTCTGACCGTGGACGATGGCGAGGGCCAGGATGCCCCCGGTGCTGGTTCCTGCCACCCAGTCGAAGAGCTCTCTGGTGGGCCGGCCCGCCTCCCTCTCCAAAGCGATCAGCATCTGGATCAGAACCAGACCTTTGATCCCGCCGCCGTCCAGACACAGCAGCCGGTCCAGCCTAAAGACGGGGGGAAACAAAAATATATCTAATTTACCGTATAATGCCGTAAAATGTGTTGGTACTTCCTGTTAAAGCGTTAGGCTCTCACTTGCATAGCGTCTAGCTTTGTCAAGCAGTTCTTAAGCGTCTAAATGAGAAACTGTGTCTTTAAATAAACAAAATGTGATAACTATATCGTCAATAACGTTTTTGTAATTACTCTCATCTCAACATTTGGACTTTATTCTTAATATTAAAAAATTCTGACTTTATTTTGAAATTCTCAAAATTCTTACTTTTTTCTGAATTTCTAAAAATTCTTAATTTTTTCTCAAAATCTCAAATGTTGACCTTTTACTCAAAATCGTGACTTTTTTTTTAAATTAATTAAATGTCATAATCTCAAATGTTTTTCCTCTTTCCTAAAAATGTCTACTTTTTTCAGAAAAAAACTTAAAATTCGTATTTTTTCTGAAATTCTCATATTCTGACTTTCCCTGATAAACTCAAAATGCTGACTTTCCCTGATAAACTCAAAATGCTGACTTTCCCTGATAAACTCAAAATGCTGACTTTCCCTGATAAACTCAAAATGCTGACTTTCCCTGATAAACTCAAAATGCTGACTTTCCCTGATAAACTCAAAATGCTGACTTTCCCTGATAAACTCAAAATGCTGACTTTCCCTGATAAACTCAAAATGCTGACTTTCCCTGATAAACTCAAAATACTGACTTTCCCTGATAAACTCAAAATACTGACTTTTCCCTGATAAACTCAAAATACTGATTTTCCCTGATAAACTCAAAATACTGACTTTTCTCTGATAAACTCAAAATACTGACTTTCTCTGATAAACTCAAAATACTGACTTTTCCCTGATAAACTCAAAATACTGATTTTCCCTGATAAACTCAAAATGCTGACTTTCCCTGATAAACTCAAAATACTGACTTTCCCTGATAAACTCAAAATACTGACTTTCCCTGATAAACTCAAAATACTGACTTTCCCTGATAAACTCAAAATACTGACTTTTCCCTGATAAACTCAAAATACTGACTTTCCCTGATAAACTCAAAATACTGACTTTCCCTGATAAACTCAAAATACTGACTTTCCCTGATAAACTCAAAATGCTGACTTTTTCAAAAATTCAGATTTTTTTCCTGAAATTCTTACTTTTTACTAAAATTCTCAATTATGACTTTTTTCTGAAATATGATCTCTAATATAAAATCATCATATACATTGCTGCTAGAGCTGAACCGGAAGAACTGAGACATCAGCGGGCCTTCCTAATCATAATATTAATTCCATAATAGTGTTTCTCTGCTGGGAAATAGCCATGAAGAAGATCACTCACTTCCTGGACCCGTCCACTTCAGAGGATCCTCTGCTCAGCGCACTGAGAGCAGCCCCCGCAAACATGATGTCCTCAAACCCTGCACACACCACAACACACATGGATATCTGACCCACACACACCTGGATATCTGACCCACACACACCTGGGTATCTGACCCACACACACATGGATATCTGACCCACACACACCTGGGTATCTGACCCACACACACATGGATATCTGACACACACACACCTGGATATCTGACACACACACACATGGATATCTGACACACACACACACATGGATATCTGACACACACACACATGGATATCTGACACACACACACCTGGATATCTGACCCACACACACCTGGGTATCTGACCCACACATGGATATCTGACCCACACACACCTGGATATCTGACCCACACACACCTGGACACCTGGATATCTGACACCCACACACCTGGGTATCTGACCCACACACCTGGGTATCTGACCCACACACACACCTGGGTATCTGACCCACACACACCTGGATATCTGACCCACACACACCTGGATATCTGACCCACACACACCTGGATATCTGACCCACACACATCTGGATATCTGACCCACACACACCTGGATATCTGACCCACACACAACCTGGATATCTGACCCACACACACCTGGATATCTGACCCACACACACCTGGATATCTGACCCACACACACCTGGATATCTGACCCACACACACCTGGATATCTGACCCACACACACACCTGGATATCTGACCCACACACACATTGACAATCATTTTAAAACACAAACACTAAACAAGTATCTTTCCCCAGTACACATGGGAGAGGTTTAGATGTAATAACAGAGCACAGGTGTTTTTTTGGCGGGGGGTCAGCTGTTACCTATGCCAGGTGTTTTGGTCTTGACGAGGAGGGGGGGCGGGCTGCCTGGGGAGGGGGGGTGGCAGCGCTGCACCCCTACACTACACAGCATGTCCAGCAGGATCTTTCTATTAGGACCTTCATGTTAACACGGGTTAGACATGCGCAATCACACACACACACACACACACACACACACACACACACACACACACACACACACACACACACACACACACACACACACACACACACACACACACACACACACACACACACACACACACACACACACACACACACACACACACACACACACACACACCACACACACACACACACACACACACACACACACACACACACACACACACACACACACACACACACACACACACACACACACACACACACACACACACACACACACACACACACACACACACACACACACACACACACACACACACACACAGGAGCAGCTGTTAGCAAACACCATGCATCCTAAATACATTCAATAAAGTCGCAATCAAATCAGAAACAAGCAGAAAACATGCTTTTGTAAATGTGCAGTAAGTATTGTAAATCTAATTAAATGCAACTATTCCCCCTGTCGTTATTGTTGAATCCATCGTCCCGCCCCCTGCTGTTCAGAAGGAGAACAGCGGAGCGGTTGATTGCAATTTATAAACAACTCACTGACCAGACATTTATTTTGCTTTGAAACCTCTTATCCATTTCCCTCTTCTCGAGACGCTTTTATTTATTCATCTCACACTATCTCTGCCGTTACATCTTGCTTATCGACACTTTACAGACACGCCATGCATTCTAACCATTCACTATGTTGAGACACGACTCTAGGGATTATTTTAAAGTCAGGACACACCTTTGGTTTTCAATGCCGCAGCTTTAGTGGAAGCATTAGTGTCTCTACTTTAAAGAGTCCTCTCCTGCTGATGTTCAGGTGTATATCAGTATGTAGTGTCTCTACTTTAAAGAGTCCTCTCCTGCTGATGTTCAGGTGTATATCAGTATGTAGTGTCTCTACTTTAAAGAGTCCTCTCCTGCTGATGTTCAGGTGTATATCAGTATGTAGTGTCTCTACTTTAAAGAGTCCTCTCCTGCTGATGTTCAGGTGTATATCAGTATGTAGTGTCTCTACTTTAAAGAGTCCTCTCCTGCTGATGTTCAGGTGTATATCAGTATGTAGTGTCTCTACTTTAAAGAGTCCTCTCCTGCTGATGTTCAGGTGTATATCAGTATGTAGTGTCTCTACTTTAAAGAGTCCTCTCCTGCTGATGTTCAGGTGTATATCAGTATGTAGTGTCTCTACTTTAAAGAGTCCTCTCCTGCTGATGTTCAGGTGTATATCAGTATGTAGTGTCTCTACTTTAAAGAGTCCTCTCCTGCTGATGTTCAGGTGTATATCAGTATGTAGTGTCTCTACTTTAAAGAGTCCTCTCCTGCTGATGTCAGGTGTATATCAGTATGTAGTGTCTCTACTTTAAAGAGTCCTCTCCTGCTGATGTTCAGGTGTATATCAGTATGTAGTGTCTCTACTTTAAAGAGTCCTCTCCTGCTGATGTTCAGGTGTATATCAGTATGTAGTGTCTCTACTTTAAAGAGTCCTCTCCTGCTGATGTTCAGGTGTATATCAGTATGTAGTGTCTCTACTTTAAAGAGTCCTCTCCTGCTGATGTTCAGGTGTATATCAGTATGTAGTGTCTCTACTTTAAAGAGTCCTCTCCTGCTGATGTTCAGGTGTATATCAGTGTGTAGTGTCTCTACTTTAAAGAGTCCTAGGCTCCTCCCCTCTCCTCTCACCTTTGCTGGTGCGAGCGGCGATGAGTCCCGGTGTTTCTCCCAGGTCGTTGTGGATCTCCACGTCCGCCCCGAACACGATCAGAGCTTTGATCAGCTCCATGTGATCCATCTGAGGAGCACAGCCACACACGGGGTGTAGAGACACGGTTGTTGCTTGGTTCATGGCACGGAGGTAAAGCGGTTCTGACGGCATGCGTTTGCAGATATTGAATTGAAAACATATTCAGTTATGCAGCAAAACAAAGCACGCACACACACACACACACACACACACACACACACACACACACACACACACACACACACACACACACACACACACACACACACACACACACACACACACCACACACACACACACACACACACACACACACACACACACACACAACACACACACACACACACACACACACACACACACACACACACACACACACACACACACACACACACACACACACACACACACACACACACACACACACACACACACACACACACACCTTCATGGCGAGGTGCAGCGCCGTGTTCCCCTGCTGGCCCTTCAGGTTGGCGTTGGCTCCGTGTGTGAGCAGCACCATGGCCGCCCCGAAGCGCCCCCTCCTGGTGAGGATATGAAGCGCGCTCTCTCCGGTCTTACTGAGGTAGTTCACTGCGCAGCCGTGCTCCAGCAGCAGGCGGCACATCTGCAGAAAGAGAGGCGGGATATGTAAACATCATCTTAACGTGTCGAGTCCACTAGAATCAGAATACCGTTGCTGGTTACGCAGAGAGGAAGTTGTTACATTCAGTAAAGAGACAGAAATAGCTTCATATTAATTGAGCTATTTTGTTGTTTTATCCCCGGCCACCAGACTGCTAAACACCTGAGCTCTGTGAAGTGCCTCCATAACGGCCCCTACACACGGCGGCGTGCGTTGCCGCTTGGCGGTGGGCGTGTCTTGAGCTTGGGGAGTCAACGCGAGCAGCCCGACCAACAACCAATCACATGAATGTCCCGCCCCGGACATACGAAGCAAAGCATCCATGCTGGCTAGATATACTGTCTGTCTGCTAGCTGTCCATTCAAACGAAGTACACTGGATATAAACTCCCCAAACAAGCGAAAACCTACCAGTTTCCCCCACTGCCTCTGCCCCCTCCCCCCACTGTCCCTGCATGCCTGGCTCCTCCGGTTTGTATCCCTGTATGCTCCCTACCGCCACGATCATTTTCTCCTCCTTTTGTTGACATATGGGAAATAGCTGCGGCCTGGCTCTCCCAACATACACCCGGTTTGATTGGCTACTGCTTGTACTGTCAGATTTACATACGAGGGATTTGATTGGCTGACGCCTCCGTCGAGGCTGCAAAAGTAGAACATTGCTCTACTTTTGCAGCGAGCACCGCGAGAGAAGCTACGCTTTGCTCCCACAATGCAGTTCGGCGAATCGTGACGTCACCCCATTCAAGTGAATGGGCAGAAGCGTTGAAGCGGCAACGCACGCCGCCGCGTGTAGGGGCCGTTACTCCTTCTTCCGACTTACAAATCCCTCCATGCCTTCGCCCCCCGATACCTGTCTGACCTTCTCCGCTACCACACTCCATCCCGGAAGCTAAGATCATCTGGACAGGATCTCCTCTCCACCCAGGTTGCGGACTCTTGGTGACAGAGCTCTGGAACTCTCTCCCGCAGCGCCCCAACCCAAAGCCCTCAAAACGCACCTTTTCACCGAGGCTTTCCCCACTGTATAGTGAGTTTCATAGCTTTATTTTTCCGCTACTCCCCCCCCCACCCGACTTGTAAAGCGAGCTTGGGTTTCCTGAAAGGCGCTATAAAAATATTATATATTATTATTATAAACATTCATCTGTCATCTTGCAATCTACTTATTTATATAAATAGTTATCACCGCAATAAACCGTATTTAATTGTGTCTTGATGTACGTTGTTGAATCTGTTCTCGTACATATCATATTCACATGTATTTAGACTTCTGGCACTATTTCTTATTTGTATGTTATTATATATGTTGCATTGTTGGAGGAGCTCAGGTCAGAAGAGTTTCCTTGTCATTTCTAAACGGAAGCTGCTGAGCATCAGATGAGGACACCTTTGAATCTTGAAGAGAGGCATACATAAATGTTAAAGATAAACATTTCAATTATAAACATTTGAATTTACAGAATACACATCCAGTTCAACTTTAAAAACCTCAATCCATGTTTTATTCCTCACATGTGTGTCGTGGTTTGGTGGCGACACAACAACTCAACTACACATTAGAGCGGTGCATGGAGGACGTGTTGACCCGGAAGTAAACTACCGCTTCCCTGGTCTCAGATCCAATGAGATTTCTCCACTACCACTTCCCTCGTCTCTGAGCCAATGGGATTTCTCCACTACCACTTCCCTCGTCTCAGAGCCAATGAGATTTCTCCACTACCAGTTCCCTGGTCTCAGAGCCAATGAGATTTCTCCACTACCACTTCCCTGGTCTCAGATCCAATGGGATTTCTCCACTTCCTGTTCCCTGGTCTCAGAGCCAATGAGATTTCTCGACTACCACTTCCCTGGTCTCAGAGCCAATGAGATTTCTCCACTACCACTTCCCTGGTCTCAGATCCAATGGGATTTCTCCACTTCCTGTTCCCTGGTCTCAGAGCCAATGGGATTTCTCCACTACCACTTCCCTCGTCTCTGAGCCAATGGGATTTCTCCACTTCCTGTTTCCCTCGTCTCAGAACCAATGAGATTTCTCCACTACCGTTTCCCTCGTCTCAGAGCCAATGAGATTTCTCCACTACCAGTTCCCTGGTCTCAGATCCAATGACATTTCTACACTACCACTTCCCTGGTCTCAGATCCAATGACATTTCTCCACTACCACTTCCCTGGTCTCAGAGCCAATGAGATTTCTCCACTACCAGTTCCCTGGTCTCAGAGCCAATGAGATTTCTCCACTACCACTTCCCTTGGTCTCGGAGCCAATGAGATTTCTCCACTACCACTTCCCTCGTCTCAGATCCAATGACATTTCTCCACTACCGTTTCCCTCGTCTCAGAGCCAATGGGATCTCTCCACTTCCTGTTTCCCTCGTCTCAGAGCCAATGAGATTTCTCCACTACCGTTTCCCTCGTCTCAGAGCCAATGAGATTTCTCCACTACCAGTTCCCTGGTCTCAGAGCCAATGGGACCTCTCCACTTCCTGTTTCCTGGTCTCAGAGCCAATGAGATTTCTCCACTACCACTTCCCTGGTCTCGGAGCCAATGAGATTTCTCCACTACCACTTCCCTCGTCTCAGATCCAATGACATTTCTCCACTACCGTTTCCCTCGTCTCAGAGCCAATGGGATCTCTCCACTTCCTGTTTCCCTCGTCTCAGAGCCAATGAGATTTCTCCACTACCGTTTCCCTCGTCTCAGAGCCAATGAGATTTCTCCACTACCAGTTCCCTGGTCTCAGAGCCAATGGGACCTCTCCACTTCCTGTTCCCTGGTCTCAGAGCCAATGGGATCTCTCCACTTCCTGTTCCCTGGTCTCAGAGCCAATGGGACCTCTCCACTTCCAGTTCCCTTGTCTCAGAGCCAATGGGATCTCTCCACTTCCTGTTCCCTGGTCTCAGAGCCAATGGGATCTCTCCACTTGCTGTTCCCTGGTCTCAGAGCCAATGGGATCTCTCCACTTGCTGTTCCCTGGTCTCAGAGCTAATGTCCAGAAGCTACATGCTAACGTGATGCTACAAAGGAGCTCCAGCGAGTCCAGCAGCACGACTTCCACGTCACGCCGACTTCAGATCCAGATTCAAACACTCAGACTCTAGATGGAGCGAGTTGAAGCGTCTGAACACTCTGCAGGAGGCGGGACTGGCTCTCAAGCAGAACAGAAACTACCTCAGAGGAGTGTTCACGTGTTCGGCGTAATGACGTACGACGGCCTCCACGACTTCTGTAGTCCTGTTCAGCCACTCGGTAACAACCATCGTTTCTCAGACACGTAATGTCGTAGAACAAAACGTGATCCGTCTCTTCAACGCGTCTCAACCTCAGACCTTAGTTCAGATATCTTCCAGAACCCTACGGAGAGATCCCATTGGCTCAGAGACCAGGGGACAGGAAGTGGAGACATGCTGACCCACTTCCTGGTTTCAGGACTTGTCACTGCACCGCTCTGTGGATGGTTGATGTTTGGAGCTCTGTGGATGGCTGATGTTTGGAGCTCTGTATGGATGGTTGATGTTTGGAGCTCTGTATGGATGGTTGATGTTTGGAGCTCTCTATTGATGGTTGATGTTTGGAGCTCTGTATGGATGGTTGATGTTTGGAGCTCTGTATGGATGGTTGATGTTTGGAGCTCTGTGTGGATGGCTGATGTTTGGAGCTCTGTATGGATGGTTGATGGTTTGGAGCTCTGTGTGGATGGCTGATGTTTGGAGCTCTGTATGGATGGTTGATGTTTGGAGCTCTGTATGGATGGTTGATGTTTGGAGCTCTGTATGGATGGTTGATGTTTGGAGCTCTGTATGGATGGTTGATGTTTGGAGCTCTGTATGGATGGTTGATGTTTGGAGCTCTGTATGGATGGTTGATGTTTGGAGCTCTGTGTGGATGGTTGATGTTTGGAGCTCTGTATGGATGGTTGATGTTTGGAGCTCTGTATGGATGGTTGATGGTTGGAGCTCTGTATGGATGGTTGATGTTTGGAGCTCTGTGGATGGTTGATGTTTGGAGCTCTGTATGGATGGTTGATGTTTGGAGCTCTGTATGGATGGCTGATGTTTGGAGCTCTGTATGGATGGCTGATGTTTGGAGCTCTGTATGGATGGTTGATGTTGGGAGCTCTGTGTGGATGGCTGATGTTTGGAGCTCTGTATGGATGGTTGATGTTTAGAGCTCTGTGGATGGTTGATGTTTGGAGCTCTGTATGGATGGTTGATGTTTGGAGCTCTGTGGATGGTTGATGTTTGGAGCTCTGTATGGATGGTTGATGTTTGGAGCTCTGTGGATGGTTGATGTTTGGAGTTCTGTATGGATGGTTGATGTTTGGAGCTCTGTGGATGGTTGATGTTTGGAGCTCTGTGTGGATGGCTGATGTTTGGAGCTCTGTATGGATGGTTGATGTTTGGAGCTCTGTATGGATGGTTGATGTTTGGAGCTCTGTATGGATGGTTGATGTTTGGAGCTCTGTGGATGGTGATGTTTGGAGCTCTGTATGGATGGTTGATGTTTGGAGCTCTGTGTGGATGGTTGATGTTTGGAGCTCTGTGTGGATGGTTGATGTTTGGAGCTCTGTATGGATGGTTGATGTTTGGAGCTCTGTATGGATGGTTGATGTTTGGAGCTCTGTATGGATGGTTGATGTTTGGAGCTCTGTATGGATGGTTGATGTTTGGAGCTCTGTGGATGGTTGATGTTTGGAGCTCTGTGGTTGGTTGATGTTTGGAGCCCTGTGTGGATGGTTGATGGTTGGAGCTCTGTATGGATGGTTGATGTTTGGAGCTCTGTATGGATGGTTGATGTTTGGAGCTCTGTATGGATGGTTGATGTTTGGAGCTCTGTATGGATGGTTGATGTTTGGAGCTCTGTGTGGATGGTTGATGTTTGGAGCTCTGTGTGGATGGTTGATGTTTGGAGCTCTGTGTGGATGGTTGATGTTTGGAGCTCTGTATGGATGGTTGATGTTTGGAGCTCTGTGGATGGTTGATGTTTGGAGCTCTGTGGTTGGTTGATGTTTGGAGCCCTGTGTGGATGGTTGATGGTTGGAGCTCTGTATGGATGGTTGATGTTTGGAGCTCTGTATGGATGGTTGATGTTTGGAGCTCTGTGGATGGTTGATGTTTGGAGCTCTGTGTGGATGGTTGATGTTTGGAGCTCTGTATGGATGGTTGATGTTTGGAGCTCTGTATGGATGGTTGATGTTTGGAGCTCTGTATGGATGGTTGATGTTTGGAGCTCTGTATGGATGGTTGATGTTTGGAGCTCTGTATGGATGGTTGATGGTTGGAGCTCTGTGGATGGTTGATGTTTGGAGCTATGTATGGGTGGTTGATGTTTGGAGCTATGTATGGGTGGTTGATGTTTGGAGCTCTGTGTGGATGGTTGATGTTTGGAGCTCTGTATAGATGGTTGATGTTTGGAGTTCTGTATGGATGGTTGATGTTTGGAGCTCTGTGTGGATGGTTGATGTTTGGAGCTATGTATGGGTGGTTGATGTTTGGAGCTATGTATGGGTGGTTGATGTTTGGAGTTCTGTATGGATGGTTGATGTTTGGAGCTCTGTGGATGGTTGATGTTTGGAGCTCTGTGTGGATGGTTGATGTTTGGAGCTCTGTATGGATGGTTGATGTTTGGAGCTCTGTATGGATGGTTGATGTTTAGAGCTCTGTATGGATGGTTGATGTTTGGAGCTCTGTGGATGGCTGATGTTTGGAGCTCTGTATGGATGGTTGATGTTTGGAGCTCTGTATGGATGGTTGATGTTTGGAGCTCTGTATAGATGGTTGATGTTTGGAGTTCTGTATGGATGGTTGATGTTTGGAGCTCTGTGTGGATGGTTGATGTTTGGAGCTCTGTATGGATGGCTGATGTTTGGAGCTCTGTATGGGTGGTTGATGTTTGGAGCTCTGTATGGATGGCTGATGTTTGGAGCTCTGTATGGGTGGTTGATGTTTGGAGCTATGTATGGGTGGTTGATGTTTGGAGTTCTGTATGGATGGTTGATGTTTGGAGCTCTGTGGATGGTTGATGTTTGGAGCTCTGTGTGGATGGTTGATGTTTGGAGCTCTGTATGGATGGTTGATGTTTGGAGCTCTGTATGGATGGTTGATGTTTAGAGCTCTGTATGGATGGTTGATGTTTGGAGCTCTGTGGATGGCTGATGTTTGGAGCTCTGTATGGATGGTTGATGTTTGGAGCTCTGTATGGATGGCTGATGTTTAGAGCTCTGTGTGGATGGTTGATGTTTGGAGCTCTGTGGATGGTTGATGTTTGGAGCTCTGTATGGATGGTTGATGTTTGGAGCTCTGTATGGATGGCTGATGTTTGGAGCTCTGTATGGATGGTTGATGTTTGGAGCTCTGTATGGATGGTTGATGTTTGGAGCTCTGTATGGATGGCTGATGTTTGGAGCTCTGTATGGATGGTTGATGTTTGGAGCTCTGTATGGATGGCTGATGTTTGGAGCTCTGTATGGATGGTTGATGTTTGGAGTTCTGTATGGATGGTTGATGTTTGGAGCTCTGTATGGATGGTTGATGTTTGGAGCTCTGTGTGGATGTATATGATAATCAATCTGGATTTATGATGTAATGTTCCCACCTCAGCAGTTTTGCTCCAGTGCAGCGGCGTTCCTCCGTACAGGGAGTCCTCAGCCTGCAGCTGCCCGGCGTCGGCCTTCAGGATCTCCTCCACACAGCTGGCGAGAAAACACAACATTTTATAAACTATATTTGAGTTAAAAGTGGTTTAAAGCCCAAAGACTCGTGAGGTCAGAGATGGGGTTGCCAGAAACTGACCATGATCAAAATCAATTATTCGGCAGCCCTGGCGAATAATAATCGATTATTCGACCGACCGACCGTATTATTAATACTATTACTATTATTAGCATATATATATTTATAAATATTTTGGTTGAAACTAAGCCAGAAAAACATAAATAATAATAATATAAAAAAAAATAATAATATTCGATTACGGAGACTGTAGCGAATATTCGAATAATCGAATAATCGCTGGCATCCCTAGTCAGAGATGGTAACAGTAGAGCGGGAACATGTGTTGTCTGGGGATGAACATGGATGAACGAGAAGGATGAAAGGAAGATGAAAAGGTTCGAAAGGTGTCTATAATTCACAGGGAGATTAGGGGGAGAGGAGCGTGAGAATTCGGTGAGGGATATTTCCAAATATCTGGAACTCTGACTGCTTTCAAATCCAGGCTGAAGACGCTGTTCCCGTGTTATTCATGTTTAAATGTTTATCATGTGTGTTATGCTCTTAATGTCTTTGATTTATTGGAAAGCACTTTGTGTTGAAAGGTTCTGTGTAAATGTGTTTTTGTCCTGGATTCATTGAAATGTACAGAAAGAGTTTCTAAACCCCTCCGTAAAAGATTTTCTCTCTTTTTGATCCATTTCTATAAAAACCTGTCTGAAAATGAACTGATCAGATTTTGGCCACTTTATGATGTCATAACGATGTTTTGTCTTGTGTAACCATCAGCCAATCAGCAGCCAAGGTACCCTCCCCCCCCCTTATCACCTGAATCTCCTCTAGAGCTCCATTGAGTTCTTTGTAACCAAGTCTCTCTCAGAGGGGCTCCTTATTTTCATCTAAAGTAACAGACAGAGAAGCACTTTGGAAACAGGGCAGAAACAGAGGGGATTATGGGTAATGCTGCAATGATCCGTTTGGTGTTTCAGCCAATCAGAGACCGGTTCTGTATATATCTGAGAGCTGGGATATATTGATGAAGAACCTTTAAGTTGTTCCTTGTTTTTCGTCGTCATCGGCTTTTTGTCTTTTTTACTGCATTTGAGTGCTATTTCCACAACCCCGAGCCTCACCCCTTCTCGCTGTACTTCATGGCGCTGTGGATGGGGTACCCCACCCCTCCGATGACATCGCACTTGGCTCCGCCCCCCAGCAGAGCTTTGACGGACTCGACTCGGCCGAGACGACAGGAAACGTGCAGCGGCGTCTCCCCGTGGAGATTCAGCTCGTTCACGCCCGAGCACATCCGAGAGCACATGACCTGAGGGAGGGGGGGGAGGGGGGAGGGAGGGGGGGAGGAGGGAGGGAGGGATTCAAGCTTTAAGGCAAGGCAAGTAACATGATTATACAGGACCTTTCAACACAAGGCAATTCAAAGTGCTTTACAAACATGAAAGACAGTAAGCATTAAGAAATAGTGCCGCAGAAACATATTATAAAAATGGCATTTAAAAGATAATACATGAATACAAGCGACAGTGCCGTGTGAGATGTGAATGAAAGCAAACGGTCTCCAGCCTGGATTTGAAAGCTCCCTCTCAAACTCCCAGAATTAGGATATTTAAACCTGTCTTTAGAATTCCCTCATGAATCCACTTTTCGGTGGTGGCCGGTTGTTTCTTCTCGTTTCCTCCGGGCAGTGACCCGCTCACCTTGATGATGGCGGGCGTGTCCTGCTTGGCGGCGCAGTGCATGGGCGTCTCTCCGTCCTGGTCCTTGATGTCGGTTCGAGCCTGGCTCTCCTCCAGCAGCTCCGTCACACACGCCGTGTCGCCGCGCTCACACGCCCGGTGCAGAGGCGTCTGACCCGAGGCGTCCCGGGAGTTAATCTGACTGCACAGAGACGGGGAGGGCAAGAGTACACACATCCGTTACTAAGTAGAAGTACACACATCCGTTACTAAGTAGAAGTACACACATCCGTTACTAAGTAGAAGTACACACATCCGTTACTAAGTAGAAGTACACACATCCGTTACTAAGTAGAAGTACACACATCCTTTGCTCAAGTAGAAGTACACACATCCTTTACTCAAGTAGAAGTACACACATCCGTTACTAAGTAGAAGTACACACATCCGTTACTAAGTAGATGTACACACATCATTTGCTCAAGTAGAAGTACACACATCCTTTGCTCAAGTAGAAGTACACACATCCGTTACTAAGTAGAAGTACACACATCCGTTACTAAGTAGAAGTACACACATCCGTTACTAAGTAGAAGTACACACATCCGTTACTAAGTAGAAGTACACACATCCGTTACTAAGTAGAAGTACACACATCCTTTGCTCAAGTAGAAGTACACACATCCTTTACTCAAGTAGAAGTACACACATCGGTTACTAAGTAGAAGTACACACATCCGTTACTAAGTAGAAGTACACACATCATTTGCTCAAGTAGAAGTACACACATCCTTTGCTCAAGTAGAAGTACACACATCCGTTACTAAGTAGAAGTACACACATCCGTTACTAAGTAGAAGTACACACATCCGTTACTCAAGAAGTACACACATCCTTTGCTCAAGTAGAAGTACACACATCCTTTGCTCAAGTAGAAGTACACACATCCTTTACTCAAGAAGTACACACATCCTTTACTCAAGAAGTACACACATCCTTTACTCAAGAAGTACACACATCCTTTACTCAAGTAGAAGTACACACATCATTTGCTCAAGTAGAAGTACACACATCCTTTGCTCAAGTAGAAGTACACACATCCGTTACTAAGTAGAAGTACACACATCCGTTACTAAGTAGAAGTACACACATCCGTTACTAAGTAGAAGTACACACATCCGTTACTCAAGAAGTACACACATCCTTTACTCAAGAAGTACACACATCCTTTGCTTAAGTAGAAGTACACACATCCTTTACTCAAGAAGTACACACATCCTTTACTCAAGAAGTACACACATCCTTTACTCAAGAAGTACACACATCCTTTACTCAAGTAGAAGTACACACATCCTTTGCTCAAGTAGAAGTACACACATCCTTTGCTCAAGTAGAAGTACACACATCCGTTACTAAGTAGAAGTACACACATCCTTTGCTCAAGTAGAAGTACACACATCCTTTACTCAAGTAGAAGTACACACATCCTTTACTCAAGTAGAAGATACTCGTGTTTAAAAGTATTCTGGTGAAAGTAGAAGTACTCACTAAACTTCTTACTCAAGTCAAAGTAAAGAGGCTTTGAAGTGTCCTTCAGTAGAAAGTCCCCATAGCTAGCAGCTGCTTTAAAGAGTACCTGACCTCCCTTTATATCAACAGAACAATAATGTCATTGTTAGCTAATGAATGTTTCCATGGTGACCAACGGCAACATGACAACGTTTCCATTGGTCCCTCTTCTTTAGAGGAGACCAGGAAGTGATGGATACACGGATCGTGATCAAATTAGGGATGGGAACGATTAATCGAATATTCGAATAATTATTCATGTATTCGAATATGCGTTATGAATATTTTTATGATTTCTTTGTAGTAATTTTTTATTTTGGGAGCGATGCTGAAGTTGATTACATATTATCAAATTGAATAATTCAATGTATATATTAGGGCTGTCAAGTTAATTATTTTAACGCGATTAACGCATGTGTATCGTTTGTCCTCGGCCGCCCCGTAGCTTCAGAGCATCGAGTTTAAAATACCGTCTAAGCTGACGCTGACAGCCCCGCTCCTGCCGCCCGCTTGCGGCAGACCACACTTCCACGCTCACCGGCAGGCACCGACTGGCCATCGGGAGGACCGGGAGGGTGTGTGTGTGTGTGTGTGTGTGTGTGTGTGTGTGTGTGTGGCCCGAGCGAGCGAGAGAGACCTTACGTGCATTGTTGTTGTTGTTAGCATCTGGTGCTAGCTAGCTGCGCTAACGGATATAAGGAGCTGTTTAAATGAAAACAGAGGAGCGCTTCCTCCAGAGAGAGAGCAGCAGAACCCAGGCCGTAGACCTGTGCCGTGAGAAAGGAGACGGTGAGCGGAGAACATGATGAACGGTGTCGAAGGTTCAATACCTCAGCAAATGATTCCCCACAGATATCACTTTATTGAACAGGCCGTGACATTTACCATTGCTTTTATTTTGCTGCTGTTATCTTCAGATTCTCACGTGTGGCTAGTGGAGTACTTCAGGAGAGTCGACAGAGGGGGGGGGGCTAGTGGAGTACTTCAGGAAAGTCGACAGAGGGGGGGGGCTAGTGGAGTACTTCAGGAAAGTTGACAGAGG